>CM066043.1:32340718-32831933 GCA_033557465.1 Ichthyophis bannanicus | reverse complement strand
GTCTGCCAGCCACAAGGATCCCTTTGAATATGTCCCTTATGTCCATATTGAGTTCGGAGGAGAAATACTCTGTTTTATATATATGTAACTTCTCTATTGCAGTTTTATAAGCAAACATTGAATGATTTATTTTCTAGAATAAATTGTTGTATTGATAATCACTCATAATCATGGTAATTTTATAATAGTGCCCCTAGCTTAGGTGGTTTCGCTGATCCCTATTTTGATAACCAGTAGGGTGGCCTAGGTCCATAAAATACGAGTGTAAGGATGCAACAATCACAGTCTCTAGTGCAGGTGTGGACTATTTACACCAGCCCAAGAACCGAGGTCCATGCTTGAACCTAGATTTGTGTAAGTACTTGTGTAGATTAGCACTCTTTTTCTAATCTTATGGTTACATGTAGATTTCTTTTCAGAAGCACCCCCCCACGTATAAATAGTAAGCCCTTTATCTATGTAGATTGGTATACACCCATGTAAATCCACTTTCAGAAAGCTGGATTGTAGAAGAGAAGCTGTCCCTCCTAGTTCTATCGGCACTGGAAAACTGCTCTGCTTTTTACAAATCTTTGAGCCCAGAACAGTCACAATGCTACAGAGAAATGGGCAGGTCCAGGAAGGCATTTTGTGACGCATCCTTCAAAGGAAGTGCAAAAAGGACTTTAACATAGCTGGAAGGGCTGCAGTCACATGTCCACAGGGAGTTGCCCGTTGGGGATTCTTTGATGATAGTGCAGAGGTAACGTCCTAAGCGATTTAGGGGGATTTTTACTAAAGGGCACTATGAGTGACTGCTGCGACCGTATCGGGCTATAAAGGTGACCTTATCGCGCGATAAGGGCGCTTTAACCGGGCGCAGAGGTACTTTTTGCGTGATAATTCACACAGTGTGGTCCGCAAACGAAAAAAAGCGCTGGAGGCGGCGTAGAAAGGCTCCCGGAGGGTGGAAGAAAGGCTCCCGGAGGGCGGAGGAATGCTCCCCAGGGGCGGTAGAGAGAAGGCAATGGGGTGGAGAACTGGGAGGGGAGAGGCTCCCTGCACACTAAACGCTGTGATTCCCGGTGGCTGAAACTACCGCCAGTGAAACCCTGGCGGTAGATCTGATTTACAAGGGAGAGAGAAACCATTGTTCCCGTTCAGCAATGTACATCACAGCCAAGTGAAACCTACAAAAAATGAGAAGTGTGATACATGTTCACGGAACATGAAGGGCAAATCTAAACATTGAAAATGACCTCAACAAAAATGGAAAAAAAACATAACCCAGCTGGCCAATAGCGATATTAATGGGAAACAGCAAAAAAACCTACCTAGAAAGCTTCCAATAATTTTTTGAAGGGTCTTTGCTCTGTCACCACTACAGGTGGAATAGGAGCCCACAGTGCAATAGCGCTGATCAGGGGTTTATCCCTGTTTTTATTGGTATCAGGTTGGTCCTATGGCTTGCACAATGTTCTGCAACCGCCTGGGCGAGAATGTCGGAACGGGCAACTGGACAGATGCTGGCAAAGGGGATACAGAGGGATGCAGTCGGCACATGCTGTGGGTGGCAAGCTGGGCCACAGTGCGGACCCTAAGGGTGATGCTCTAGGGTGTCCCATAGGAATTGCTGAAGACAGTAGAGGCAGCCAGACAGCACTGATGAGGTCCCAACATGGAGCACTGTTGTATCCCGCAGTGTGCACAAGCGGATAGTACCCAGCAGTGTACCCCCAAGGGCACAGAACATTGACAGGCGGTTCTGGGGGGAAGCTTGGTCACATCTATGCAGGCACCCCTACCACCAGAAACCTGCACTATAGGCAGCCGCCTACCAGACACACTGGATGTCCTTGAGACTGCGCACGCACCAGCAGAGTGGGCATGTCAGCATGGTGGCTGGAGGGGTACTGGTGGTGGAGGGGGGCAGTGGCTGCTGCCAACAGCAGAACCATGGCCTATAGCCCTGTTTAGGTTGAAGTGCTGTGCACTGCAAACAGACAGGCTCTGTCTGACAAACAGTTCCCCCCCCCCCATGGTATCCCCCAGGGAATGAGCTGTCCCTGTGGTGCAGTACACACACCATTGTGTGTCCAGAAGCAGAAGTTCACAGGTTCAAGTCCCTGCCAAACCAGTCCCTATATCTTATCCCACTGACTAATGCCGTAGTAATAACGACGGAAACCTTTATTGCAGATAACATAAACATGCCTCACAAACGCCCACATTTTACCCTACAGAGCACAGAACACCATAAACCGTGCACATTACCTAAGTACAGATTCACCCAAATACAGTCCTGGATGGCCAACACACATTCATGTCCCATGCTGTCTTTAAAGGGACAGCATGAGAATCCGACACAGTGTTTGGACCACAGGACTGGAGGTTGGGAACATCCGCCTTAGAGCACTGGCCAAACAGGGGCAGAAAACAACCCACAACCCACAGGCTCCATTACCCAAAAGCCTCATGGGAGACGGCAGGATGTTTGGTGTCCTGGCGTGCATCTCCCAATGACTAGCATTTTGCATACCTCTGAGCATGCCACCCTCAAACCCGGGAATACGATACAACATATTCAAAAGGGTTATGATGATTACTGCCAGATAGCAATACCAAGTCAAGCACAATCTGCTCATTGAAGCTGTATCATAGCCACCTCTTCTGATGTCCTGTGGAGTGTGTTTTGAGATTGGCTGCTGTTTCTGACAGTGTTTCACCACCCTGGGGATTACCCCAACAGTAATTGCCGTACCATATAGGCCATGCCTGCACTTGTGGCCCAGGACTCGTGGCGGTGGCCAGGTCTGCCCAAAGCCTCTATAGTTGCACAATGCTGGCATAGGTCTGGGAGTTTGTGTCTAGTCCTATCGCATTGTGTGTGGGGCTGCCAACACCCTTACCAGCCCACACTGCTTGTACTGTTTTCCAGTGTTTAGCCTGCTCAATGTGCATATAACGAGTAGCCAAGGTGAATGTGGGTATGGCCCGAGACATGGCGTCCTGGGCAGGACTGCATCTTGCCCAGGGCATAGCAGGGTCAATGGTTGGGATCATTGTGTAGTGTGGCTTTTTCTGGGCCAGAACCACCTGCACGGACAGGGTGGCCACGAGCATGTCCTGCTGGGAGGTCACTCTCACCCTGACTGAGCAGTGACCACTGGCCAATGGCTATTTTCCCCCCCATAGTGCTATATACTATTCCTTTCAAGTGATATTTATGGGTTTCACCTTTTCTAGGGCCCACTCAACTGACTTGTGTGCGTTTACCTCCCAGTTTTGGGTGTCACACATCTCCTCCAGTAACATGCCCTATGGGACTAGCTAGCAGACTGTCTGCAGTTAGTATGTGTAAAGCTGGAACTCCTTGCAGGGTGGCAGCCAGCTGGCAGAACTCCCATGGGCTTGTCTGCCTTTGGAGAATGTCAGATATATGGTGGAAGGGCAAGCTGAACATTTTCCAGGCCATACTGTCGGTCCTTACATTGTCTTATGGTTGTTGTACAGATCTGCATTGACTGCCCTGTAGGATGTCTGTTCCCAGCAGGACTGGGGTTGCGCTGGTCCTCTCTACTGCCACCATTGTAGGGTATGTAGAATGTGGATCTGTTGTTGGTGAAGATGGCCTGTTCCCCATCCTGAGCTACAGAGGTTGGGTTTTGGGACTGGGTGGTACATAATCTGCCTATGGGTCCAAGCTCCCACCCCTTCACTTAATCATGTGGCCATGGCACCCACACAGGTTATGCGCTATTCTGGGTACCTCATAGTCCATAAGGGTTAGATGTGACTGAGAATATAGATGGACACAGGTTTCTCTGCAGGAACTACCTATCACACACACCTGGCACTGATGGGTACCTACAAACATGGCCTCTTCCTGCCATGAAAGGTGCTGCGGACCTGGTGCTGTCCGCCCCCACTGCACCCTCAGGGTGAGCACAATACCCACACAAGGTGACGGTATGTAGCTACTCTGTGCCACAAACACACACCGTCGGCACCCCCTACTAGGCTGAGGTGCCATGAGGTGCACTCGGTCAGTTGCCCCTACCAGGATTAGGTGCTGTGGGGTGCATACCCCATCTTGTTATCATCTGTAGACTGCTGATTTGCATGTGCTGTGCAACATGGGTACGGGTGGGTTGCCCTATCCTGGTAACCACAGCAGACAGTTTGTGTGGTGACATGCAGTCCTTCTATAGCCAGCAGGGGTTTGTTAGCAGCTGTAAAGCTGTAGTCCCTGGTTACTTCACTGCCTGTGGATCCAGAGGTCTGGGTTTGAACCCACAGTGGGGTTATTTGATAGGGCTGTCCGAGGCATCACAAAACACTGCTAAACATAAAGGGTAATGCCTCAACCAGCCTTATTCATTAGGCACACTGGGGGATCAGACCTATGACCCCTGTACCATCAGTCAGTGTATTAACCAATGTGCTAAACCTCTGCTGCTCTGTTTGCATGTCAGCACACCTAATTAAGATTAATGCGCATTAACATGGCACACCTCCCTCTATCGTGTGAAAATGTGCGCCACGCAACTTATTGCGCGATTGCTACGTTTAGACCGGAATGCCCACTCTCCTTATGGCATCCTTCACATTATTGCTGGGTGCACATTAAAACGGTGTAGTACACATACCCCCTGGTGTAACTGTTTAGCCAGCCATTGCTATGCAAAAAGGCATAGCACACCAGTTAGTGCAATGCCCTAAGAGCCAGCTGTGATGGGTTTGAGACCCATGTGTGGCAACCAACCTGAGAAATGCATAATAAACACATTGTTCTTAAAGAGGTCCGACACATCACTGCAATGTCTTTCTGCAGCATAGTTCTTTATATATTGTTTGTGCCACCATTTCCTGTGTAGCAGCTGTGGCATAGGCACGGGCACGTTGCTAGCGTGCCTCAATGATGCGCATTGGGGTGCGTAGGCACTGCTGCATGCCATGGCGCATTGCAGTGCACATGCATGTGCATGCATACGTGCGTCTGTGAGAAAGGCATGGGTGAAAATGGCCCCCAGGTCAAGGAAGCCAGCCTTCACAAGAAGGGAGCTTCGCCACCTCACAGGCCTCTTCTGCACCAGGCAGCACAAGCTGTTCCCAGGATCCTCCAAGCGGCAGGACCTGGGGAGAGTCAGGCGGGCCTGGGACCGTGTGATACGGCGCTACAATCATCTGGCAGACTATTCACGTGAGGTAAGTGTATGGGGACAGGTCAGTATATCCATATACATATCCAGTGTCGATTGTAGGTGGTCTATCTCATTTATGTTTATTAGTTAAACCCACGTGATATACCGTCAAAGTTTCACATCAGAGTGGTTTGCCCTATCACCAGGAGGCTAAGGACCAGCTCACAGAGTTTCAGATGTCATCCAGGTGTTATGGCAGCTGCTGCTGTTGATGTGTTAAAACACACTGTAACACAAGGAGCCCATAGAGCTGCCTAAAGAGGTTTTGTAAACATCATGCTGATATGGTAGGTTCCGCATTTGCAGGGTCACACATCTGCCCTACCCCAGGAGTCCTGAGACGTGCTCCAAATGGTCTGTCAGTCCCCCTGGTGATATGGTTTTGTGTGCCTTTGCAGTTTAAAACATCTGCCCTACTCCCAGGTGTCCTGAGAGTCCATTAAAGTTGGTTCCCAGTCACCCTGGTAATATGGTTGTGTGTGCCTTGGCAGTGTAAAACATGTGACCTACCCCCAGGAGTCCTGAGAGTCCATCAAAGTGGGCCGTCAGTCACCCTGGTGGTATGGTTTATGCTGCTGTTGCTGTTTTCTAATTCCCCCTACCCCCAGGAGTCCTGAGAGCCCATCAAAGGGGGCTGTCAGTCACCCTGGTGGTATGGTTTATGCTGCTGTTGCTGTTTTCTAATTCCCCCTACCCCTAGAAGTCCTGAGAGCCCATCAAAGTGGGCCGTCAGTCACCCTGGTAGGATGGTTTATGCTGCTGTTGCTGTTTTCTAATTCCCCCTACCCCCAGGCGTCCTGAGAGCCCATCAAAGGGGGCCATCAGTCACCCTGGTGGTATGGTTAATGCTGCTGTTGCTGTGTTATATTCCACCCTACCCCCAGGAGTCCTGAGATGTGCTGAAAGTGTCCCTGTCATTCACCCTGGTGATATGGTGTATGTTGCTGATGAGGTGTGCTAAGCACCCTACCCCCAGGAGGCCTGAGACCTGAGTGCAAAGGTGGGTATGGCATCTAGATAGTGTGGTAGGTGATGCCGGGTTGGGACACACATTTGCCTTATTCCCCGTAGGCCCAGACCCCAGTACACATGTCTGTTATGGCTCTTGATTGTAGGGTAGGTGCAGCTGTGTAGATGCTGTAAACCATCCCAACCCCAGGAGCCATGAGACCTGCTTACGAAGGTCTGAAACAAATCCATATATCATTGATGTGTATGCAGTTTCAGGTCACACTGCCCAATCCCCAGGAGCCCCGTAACTGATTGCAGAGGAACATCATAGATGCTGGTGTAAGGGTACAACACCTCACAATGCCCACACCACAAAAACAAAACGTACCGGTCCAAAACCGTTCCATACTCATTATCGTTCAACATCCAAGTATATATATCAATGTTCATTATTTGTTGTTAAACACACAATACTGCACATGAGATCTCAGTAACCACGTGCCTACAACACGCATACAACCAGACTAAACTGTCATAATGCACATGCCCTTATAACATCAATGACCTTCCGTGCAGATCCTGACAAGCCACCCAAACTCAATCAATGAGATAGCACTTAACTGTCAGAAACATGCTCTGTGTCTCAAAGGGTGGCCGTCCTGCTTCCCCCTCCCCGATGCCGCAACCCAGAGCTCAAAGGCATTCTGCATGCATCCTTGCCCCATCAGGGGAAAAGCACCTGTACAACAAAACATATAACCAACAGGAAATGCACAAGCAAATGAAGAACAACAGCACAAGCCAGCACACCCAACTCAGGCCCCGCACTCACCCCTATTCAAAGTTAGCAAGGCAAACAGCCAGTGGATTGTGGACTTCATGTTGGTTATATGTTCTGTACACACATGCACAGACCCACAGCCACACATGCCAGGTGGCACTGGCAACCGTTAGTAGAAGAAACACTGAGCAGAGGCGCAGGAGCAGCACGATGCTGCACACAGAGATGTGTGATATATGTTTTGCCACCCACCAGAGATATATGGTCATTAATGCACCCTAGCATTGTCTTCCCCCCCTAGGTAGAGGACCTAAGGAAAAAGGCCCGGAAGATGCGTCTGAGATACCCAGAGGTCCTTGACCGTCTACAAAGGCGGGCAATGTCCCCAACATTGAAGTGAAGTGCCACGACCTCTGCAGCTCTGTAGATAATGTCACAGTGGCCCACCAGCCTGTGCGGGACCAAACTATTTACATGTGTTATGTGACTCACATACTAGTGTGCTAATGACTGTCATCCCCCACAGAGGAGGATCCTGCTGGTGAGGGCACATCGAAATCTGCATGCCCAGTGACAAGACCCAATCCCCAACGCCAAGTGGAGGAGGAGGAGGAGGAGGCGGAGGAGGAGGAGGAGGGGGCAGTGGAGTTGGTGGAGGCTGTGGAAGAGGAGGAGGAGGTGCCAGGGGAGGAGGCAGCAGAGGCCCGCTGAGGCAGATGAGGGCAATGGGGGAATGGAGGGGGTGGAGGGTGGGGTGGGAGGGGAGGGTGAGTGTGTGTGGGTTATGTCGGGGGGATGAGGAAGAGGGGAGCATGGAGTGCGTTGAGGGTGGGTGGGAGGTTCCAGTGGGGGAGGGATGGGGGAGGAGGAGGTGGTTGTTGTTGAGGGTGGGGAGGGAGGGATGGAACACAGGACAGCACAGGACACTGTTGGTCCCTGTCAGCCCCCGCATGTGTGTGGGAATGATGCACATGTGGGTGTGGCTACGCCACCCATTGCCACAGACAGGGCCAATGCACATGCCACCACATACACACCTGGCACCATGTGTGTATGTGGTGGTAGGTGCGTACAGGACCTGTCTGTGGCAATGGATGGCGTGGTGCAATGCCTGGGGGCCCTGGAACACACCCTGCGGGTGCTGGCAGGTTCCATTCAGTGGGTGGCTGTCGAGATGCAGCGTGTGGTGGGTAGGGATGCTGCATCTCAACAGCCATCCACTGATGGGCATCCCAGGAGTGTTTGATGGCCCCTGTGGTGCCCACACATGTGCCCTGTGCTGTCCTGTCTTCCGGGACCCAATATTACAGCTGGGTACCTACAATGTAGATTGGCCAATGTTGGAAACTGGACACTGGGCTTGATGGACCTTGTTGTGACACAGTATGGCATATGTTATGTTCCAAAGTGTTCATGTAAATATGTTCATGTACCCATTCTACATACCTTGTAAATACAGTTTTGCTACAAAATCACAATGGTCATGTGTCTCCCTTACACACAGACTGTGGACGTAAGCATGGCACATGTGTATAGATCAGTATGTGTATGCAAGGTAGACATGGGTGTCATACATGGACTGTCTCCACATGCAGTTGTGGGGGCTGGCCATCTGCGTAGGCGTGTGAGTCCAAGGTTGACCCTGTGATGTGCCAATGTGGAGCATGTCCTAAGTTCCTGGTCACGTGCCATGCTGTGTGCAATGTGTGGGAACCATATCTGATGCACCATGCCTGTGTGCCAATAGGGGGAATGGCTAGCAGCAGGTTTGTGGCATGGAGGTTAAGATGGAATGCTGTACCCAGGAGCTGCTCAGGGGGCTAGCTGTTGGGGCAACATAGGTCAATGCATGTCACAGGGATGAGCGGTGGGGGACTACAAGCGCTAGTGAAGGGTGATCAGCTGACCAAAGCAAGCCACCATTGTCTGTCTGTGCTGCATGCAAGCCTATGAGGGAAGTCAGCCACGTAGGCCCTGCAGTGGGCAGGGAGGTTGGTCACACATGTGCGTCCAATGATGGAGAGTAATGGGGTGGGAGAGGGTGGCATATCCCTACACCAGACATGTAGCACCATCAACATCTGCCTGCGCAACGGGAGAGGCTTGGTATACCCCCACACATAGGTTATGGGGGGGGACCTGTCACAGTACATGCCACACAGGCATGGTATGACCTATGCATGCTGATAGGTGGCAGTACAGACACCCCACCACTGAGGGGCATGGGTAAGGCACATGTGGGCAGGGAGACAACAGGAGGTGCAGAGTACATAGGGGGCCACAGTGCCACACATTGGAATCAAACACATAGGATGTAATATTTTAACATGTTTTATTTGTAATGTTTACATTCTCCGTGGCCGGCCACGGCAACCACGGCCCAGCCGACCCCTCTGTTGTGGGGCTGCTGGTACAGCCTCTGGTGCCGGTGCTGGCTGCTGAAATTGTGCCAGCATGGCCTCCTGGGCATCGCCAATGCGGAGCAGTGTCCCTGCTATCACTTCAGCTGTTGCCTGCAGCTGTTGCAGTCCTTGATTTGTGGCCAACAGATCCCGGTGTATGGCCACCAGAGCCTTACGAGTGCCTGTAGGTGGGAAACAAGGTGATATGTGAGATACCTCTTTCAAACCCAAATGTCACACATGCACATGTCAGGCATATCCCACCAGATCAGTCTGCAGAACAATCATGCCTGCCAAAACTAGGAACGCATGGCCATGTTTAGATCTGTGTCTCCCATGAGCCATCCCCATGTCTGGAAGGGGTCTGGATGAGGGGTCATGCGAATCACAGATCTCACACATGGCACATTGTCCCAGTTTAATATATCAGTGCGTGATCTGCACACTGGTCATCTGGGATAGGTCAGATGATGTGAGGGGTCATGCACACACATACATATATCTGGGGTGCCCCCATTTCTATAATGCTGGCGCACAGTGCAGATTATGTTGACAAACTATGCTGTCTGACAATGCCCATTGAAAGGTGTCTGTCACGTAGGGTGTATGGGTGACCTGCGATCATTGGTTTCCTCTTTGCGCTTACGTGGGGTATATGGCCGTGCACAGTGTGTGTGTGTCTGAGCCCCTCATACATGCTGACACCTGACAAGCCATGCTACAGGAGGTTGAAACACAGAGGGCATAGAACAACCCCCCCCCCACATTAGAATGCTCTGCTATGTGGGCACATGCAATCTCCTTGTGGATGTTATGACAAACCCCGTGGGGATTGTGGGGTATGCTGTTACCCACCTTCGGCATCATGCTGTGCTGAGGCAGTGTGTTCCCGCAGCTCAGCAAGGATAGTGGCTATGCTTGTTGGAGGGGTGGCTTCTGTCCCTGGCGCCTGCATGGGGTGGCGGTTTCCCTCAACCTCCGAGCCCTCTCGGCCTTGTGTGGCTGCCTGTGGCGGTGATGTCCGGGGGCGTGTCCTCTGCCTTGGCCTCCATGTGGGTCCCTGGCGTACATTCCCCATCACTGGTGCTGCCCCCGGACATTGTGGGCTCTGGCTCTGCCACATCCTGGGGCCCTGCCACATCCTCCTCCTCAGGTGCCCCCATGGTTGTGTAGTCAACTGGGTTGTGGAAGAGCATACACAGCACAGATGGGTGTGCACAGTGCAACTATGTACAACTGTGTAATACATCCACCCCACAATCAATGTGTGCTTGGCCGTGCCCTGTACGTGTGCTGCATAGCTACCACTACAGCTCCTGCTACCACTATTAGGCATTTATAGGGCAGTTCCTAGCACACGCATCACTGTGTACGTTATCTCACAGAAGGACAATCCCTGCTCAGCGGTGCTTAGATTCGACACAGACATAACAATGACAGGTCTGGGAGGGGGTTTGTAGCAAAAGTGCAGCGACATGTGCAGGCAGACATAAAAAGGGATGGTGTTAAAGAAACATGTGGTTGGAGGACAGAAACACGCAGAGTAAAAGGAGTGGAATGGGGGACAGCACACTCATGAGCCAAAGGCAGAGGGTAGGAGATGATCCAGGGGACCAGGTATGAGGAGGTGCTAATAAGATGCCTGATGCATATCCAAAGGGCATTTACTCTATGCGTTGGGAGCAGCAAGGTGTGAGTTGCGTACCTATCTGCCTGGGGATGTGCGGTGTCCAGTGCCTCTAGCAGTCCACACAGGTATATGGGCCCAAGCCGGTCTGCTAACTCCTGCTCCAGGGATGTTAGGGTGGGTGCAAAGGTGCCTCCACTACCGGTGCCCATGGTATGTTGCCGCTCTGCCACCATGTGTGCACGCACACCACGCTTTATATCATTGAAGCGCTTCCTGAGGCTGTCGAGGTCTCTGGTTGGGTCCCCTGCCTGTACAATGGCCTCCTGCACCTCCTCCCACACCTGTGTGCGTGTTGCAACAGTGGTGCTGTTGCTCAGGCGGCCATAGAGAACCTCATAATGCTCCAAGACACTCGCCAGCAGGATGTGGTTCTCCTGCTGGGTGAATCTCACAGGCCTCCTCCGTTGCATAGCTGGCACCGGTATGCGCCTGCGTTTGGCACTGGGAGGGCCCTGTGCAGGCTGGGGCCCACCCGATGTGCCTGCAGCCACCACCACACGCCCAACACTCCCTGCCATATCTGGGTCCTCCTGAACAGGTGGCCCCCTCCGCCTCCACTCCTGCCCTGTCCTGTTGCTCCATCTCCCTGCCCTCTGTGCCCTCTCCCTCCCTGTCACACATTCCTGCTCTTGGCCTTCTCAGCTCCACCTCACACCTCCCTTCTCTCCCTGCTGTCTGCTCCTCACCTCACCTCCTTTCTCACTCACCTGCTCCTTGCCTCCCCTCCTCTCTGTCTCCCCTGCTCTGTCTCACACCTCTCCTCAGCAAAACCAGCCTCTATCACTCTCCACCGCAACACACTAACTCCGCTACTCTTCACTAAAACTCCTGCTTCTCTCTGTTACCGACACCACACACCTCCTCTCACTCGCCTACACAAACCCCTCAACGTGCACCAGGTGTGCAGGTTTATTTATAGGTTCTTTTTTACATAGCGCGCGTTGCACATGCACAGTTGTGCGAGTGCGGGGTCTGTGAGTGTTTTGCATGCGCAGTTGCATGAGCGTGGCGGCTGCATGCATTGTGCATGCGGTGCACAGACGCAGGAGGTGCGTGTGCGTGACATTGAGTTACACGTGCGCTGTGTGTGCGCGTGAGGCGTGGCGCTCACGCATAGCGCATGTGTAACACAATGTCACGCACACGCACCTCCCGCATTTGGGCCCCACATGCGCAACGCACTCATCCGCCGCGCTTGCGCAACTGCGCATGTGCAACGTGCGCTACGCAAAACATACCAATAAATAAACCTGCATACCTGGTTCACTTTGAGGGGTTTGTGTAGGCGAGGGAGAGAAGGCGTGCATTGGCAGTGAAGGAAGGAGAGAGTCAGAAGCAGGTGTATTGTGGAGTGTGGCTGGGTTTGTGAGTGGTGGTGGTTGTATTGTGTGTCTATGTTTGTGTGTGGTGTGTAAGGTGGTGTGGCTTGGTTAGTGAAGTGAGTGTCTGTGTTTGAGTGGGTTAGAGGAGTTGGACAGGTGGAGTTTATGGCGGCCTTTGTGGTTGCTGCATCTGCAGTGGGAGGTGAGCAGGTGCTGCGGTTGCCTGATGGGGGAGATGGTGTCTATGGGGCTGAGGCTCAGGGCATGGGTGTAGTCCCGCTGCAAACACAGACCTGCAGCTGTGGGTGCAGGCCAGGCAGGGGCTGTGCCGGCATGGTGCAGGAGGTGTGCTGAGGTGCAGGCTCGCCAGCCTCGCCTCTACAGGCCCAGGGCCCAGCACAAGGGCATGCGTGAGGACCAGGTCATCTCCCTCTACCGCCTGAGCATGGGGGCTATTAGGGAGCTCTATGAGGATCTAAGACCTGACCTCGAGCCCCTGACTGATCGGTAAAATGCCATACCAGATTAGGTCAAGCTCCTTGGTGCCCTACATTTCTTTGCCTCTGGCTGTTTCTAGTCATCTGTGGCCACAGTGGTTGGCATGAGCCACCCCACCTTCTCCTGCTGTCTCCACTAAATACTGCGTGCCATGGTCAGCCGGGTGGGGAATTACATTGCCATTCCCCACACTAGGCAACAGTGGTGGACCCTTAACCAGGCCTTTGAGGCGTTAGTCGGGATACCACACGTGATGGGAGCTATTGATTGCACACATGTTGCCCTGGTCCCACCTAGAGACAGGGAGGTAATGTTCTGCAACCGCAAACACTATTATTCCCTGAATGTTCAGGTTGTATGTGATGCAAATATGCATATTCTGAATGTGGTCCCTAGGTTTGCGGGGTCCACCCATGACTCCTATATCCTGCATCACTAGGCAATATTCAGACAATTTGAGGCAGGACAGTATGGAGACTGTATATTGCTGGGTGTGTATTTCTCATTTCTGACATGCGCATGGTGTTCATGTGACTACCCGTATGTGCAAATTTCTGTCTTGGAGATAGATCCCTCATTGTGTGTGTGTCATCTGGCTGTGTGTGATATAAGGGGGGGGGGGTTGGTGCCCTCCAACTCCACCTTGCTATGGTGCTTTGTGATGATGGTTGAATGGATGCTGGCATTTGTGTGGTGGTTACAGATTATGCTGTTTTCAATCCATACACCTACCCCTTGTCTTGTGTGTCTTAACTTCCCACGCTGATGCATAGTTGTGGTGTCATATGTTTATGTCAGGATGTGTTATGCATTTGTTCTGCACATATAAACCTGTGTCAATTTGGGTGGACATGAGCTTCTGCTTTTAACATTCCACATTTATTTCTGCAGGTGATGCAGGATATGGTTGTCGCCCCTGGTTGTTGACCCCCGTGCGTCAACCACGGACACGTGCAGAGAGGAGGTACAATGAGGCCCATGCCTCCAGCCTCTCCGTCATAGAGCGCACCTTTGGCGTTTTAAAGAGCCGCTTCAGGTGTCTGGATAGGATAGGTGGGGCCTTACAATACAATCCACAGACTGTGGCAGAGATCATTATAGCCTGTTGCATCCTGCACAACATTGCTCTCAGGCACAATATCCCTGTCGAGATTAATGAGGATCTGGAGGATGATCTGACATGCCCTCCTGTACGTGCCCGTGGTGACACACGTGAGGGCACAGCAGTCAGGCGGCAGGTGATTACAGAGCTCTTCTCATGTAAGTACTGCATATCTTCCCTCCTACATTTGTTGGAATATGTGTGTACTGCTAATACAAGTTAACATTTGTATACCAATATCAGTAAGATGCAACACTGCACTGACATGTAACAAACACTGCCTGGCCATCCCAACTTCAAATATAAGCATGACTGAGAACCAAAAGATGTGGGCAGGGCACAACAGTGGGTGGAGGTGGATTATGTGTGTGGGGAGTTTTAGGCTTGTGGGAGGTGTTGGGGTGACATACCTGGTTCGTGGCTGATTGTGATAGCGGCTGCTGTGCAGCCACAGATAGTTAGTTTGATGCTTTGGGTACAGCAAGGTGAAAGGCATGTGGTGTGGGGTTAACAGTGGGAGAGAAGACCATGGTTGGGGCCAGTTGTCCAGCTGTGAATGTTCTTCATTTAGTATTTTGAGCTGATTGTGTGGTTGGTATGCTCTGATGAGCAGGATCTGTGTGTTTGTTGTTTTTGTATAGCGTTACATGTGATACGTGACAATATATACATGCTCAGTAGTATTCTTAATACTGGGATTTAATATCCTTAAGGGGAGTTACTGCAACACCGCAGTGTGCCTGAATGTATAGGTCATCACGTAGCCCTGACATGGATTTGGTGAAGGATAGGGAACCTGTGCGGTGTCCAGCCAGGGGGAGTATCATTGCCCTTTTGTTTTGGGTGTAGAATAGCCATGCAGTACAGTGTTGCATATTTACACACAGACAGAGTTGATTCAGGCCAGATCAGCAAGATGTAGGTTACAGTAGGCAAGCTAAGAGCTGAATGGGGGGGGGTGTGGAATTGGGTTGTAGTGGTGTTTTCAGGGAGGCCAGAGCAAATCTAGCTGATGACATCTAGACATAACCCACATGACTCAACTACAGGCTGTGTAAGTGTGTAGAGGAGGAGAGTGCACTCCAAGACAACAAATACATTGCGGACCCTAGAGAAGGAAAGTTAAGTCCACACACACAAAGAGGCCCTGATGGGAGGGGAGGTTTTAGGTGCACATATAGGCTATCCATGCTTTGCCATTATCACTTTCACACAGTGGGATGACATGCAGCCATCAAGGTCAGGTCACAAACAGACATTGGGGTGTGGTTTAGCAGACATAACGCAGATTTTGAGATATATATTTGCAACTCATCAGCACACAGCTGTTAATGTTAGTCAAGGTATGAGATATACACACCGAGGAAATGTGTAAGGACAGAGGATACGGGAGGTGCCCCTGCATATTTCCGTGTGTTACAGGAATTGACAGTGGGGTAGCAGACGACATTGAGACATCAGTATACACAGTGAAGGGGCATTGGGAGCAATATGGAGGACCCAGGATAATACTGTGACCTTGGAGTGAAGCAGGGACATGGTAGGGAGCAAACACTTCTGTTCACCAGTTCATACGACAACAGAGAGGTGAGGGAGAGGACAGACAGAGTACGGACCCTTGTAGTTTGCCAAATAAACATCAGTGATAACTTTCACATGAAAGAGATCTGTACAGTGTGATGGTGAACAGTCAGTCTGTACAGGATCTTGGGGGGTCTGCAAGCTGAGGACAGGAAGGTGCAGTGTGTGTTGCACAATTAGAACATGACATATGTATGTTTCCCTTGTGTTTCCCAATGCACAGGACGTACTTGGTGAAGCCCCTGGTGCTGTGGTGCATTGGCAGGTAGCTGTACATCATCCAACATACAGTGGTCTGGGGTAGGTGGACCTACAGCTACATTGTCTGTAACGGCAGTCAGGGGGAACACATGTCCTCAGTGATCTGTCATATTGTACATATGTTGTGGTTCACCTCTTTTCCCTGCACCTCCATACCCCATATCCTGCTGTTGGTACACATATCCCCATGTGTTCCTGTCCAGTATGTTTTCTGCAACACTGTCTCTGGGACATGTCCAACAGAGCTGCATGTGTGCAGAGGTCCTAGGTGTTTGGGTGGTGGCCTATACGTGCACCCTTCCCCGACATTGTACCATCAGCCAACACCAGTGTATCATTGCATTTCACAGGGCCTTTATGTCTACAAATCTCCACTTGTGCACATACAAGCCATATGCTACTGCTGGCACGCTCACCTTAGCATACTGTGTGGGTGTGTGTTTTTGGGTTGGCTGTGTGATGATACAGTGTGCAGGCATTTTACATTATCATGTGGTGTGAGGGGTCTGTACACCTGGGGGGTGGTGGTGACTGTGCTATCTCTACCTTACTGCTGTTTACCGTGTGAACATTGTGGACATGTGTTGTGTGTTGGGAGCAGAACAGTGTCTTGTGTTCTGACAGACCACTGTTGACCAGCATTTTTTGTATCACAGATATCGCCATAATGTGGACATGCATCAACACTGGCGTGACATGGTGACATGGTGATTCTATGCATTTTGATGACATTGTCT
Organism: Ichthyophis bannanicus; assembly: GCA_033557465.1. Taxonomy (NCBI): domain Eukaryota; kingdom Metazoa; phylum Chordata; class Amphibia; order Gymnophiona; family Ichthyophiidae; genus Ichthyophis; species Ichthyophis bannanicus. The sequence continues at coordinate 32,815,425 of CM066043.1, read as the reverse complement.
CCCTTCACTGTGACCTGTTGTGGCCTTTGAGTGGCTCAGAGGATCCGAGACATACACTTGATGCATGCACAAGGTAGTTTTGCACCTTTGTTCTTTTGTGAATGACATCAGCCTTTACATGTTAATGATTTACTGTTTGTTTCATATACATTTCCTGTTGGCTCTCTGTTCACGAACGCTGATGCACATAGGGTAGAACTGTGAAACACCTGTGTAACATGGGCATGGACATGACCATATCCATGTGACACCTGTGTCTGCGGTTCCAATTCAAAATGTCCCCAACATGCAGTGTGTTTTGTGTTGTGATCATGTCATGTTTGCCTGTGTGTGCATCTTAATGTTTGACTCTCTGCATTATGTGCATCTTAATGTTTGACTCTCTGCAATTTGTGCTGATGTTGCAAGCAGCATACCAATATAATATTTATCCTCTTCTGACACAGGGCAGAGAACAAACCAGACACATCTATCACAGTGCATCCGGCATCGCCATCATCCACCTGTTGGGGGACACACACCATGGAACTATCCCTGGGAAATGGTGCCATAGGATGCTTGACCTCTGCGAGTGGGACACATGCCTAGGATGGACAGTATTACTGTTGGAGTGTGACTTTGGCTCTGACAGACCTGTCCTATACACTGTTGCTGCCATGCTCTGGCTGGATGTCGTGTTCATTGCATAAGACGCACATGACCTTTCCAATACTCTGGCATATTGGGATGTGACACTTGACTATGCATGCCCAGGGTTTCAAGGACAGTTTTGACCTGACTTGTTGGATTGCAGACACACTTTGCACTTTGGATACTGTGTACTGGTCCCCACGTGCGCAACAGGGACTTACATTCTTGCTGTATGTTGTACATTCCTCAAATGTTGTGTTTTGGCCATGTGTGTGACATGGACCACAGGAAACGCTCATCTGTTTGGTTCACCACAAGCATACAGCCATGCGTGTTGCATAGGGGGAGCAATGGAGAGGTCCTGTTATCTATGTCCACCTACTTCCACTTGGACATGGTACAGTTTTTGCCACGACAACACTTTGCTGCACACCAACAGCTTAGACTGATGTTGTCACTCACCAAGGGTGTTTCCGTGCATGTGTGGCATCACTGTATCATGTTGATATGTACACGGTGCACGTGCATATGACTGACCTTGTTGGGGAAACACAGCATGTGGCAATATGGCTTCTGTGTGGTTTACTGTACAATGTTTGCCGTCACTTTCCATCTCTATATACTGGTTTTTGGGTTTGCTTACTGTACAGACGTGACACTAAACATGTATTGAAGAACCTTGCATTGCATGTCTGCACACTCCTATTTATCCCCTGGGGTAACGACACTCACATTGCCCCATTATATTTGGACTGTCACAGTGTGAGTGTCCATTGTCTTCCTTCAATTGTACATTCCATGTACCGTGATATATGTGTACAGACACCTTATCCACACCAGCCAGTGCAGGGGGACCTTCTGCATAGTGTAATCTCTGCATGCTTCTGCAGGTATTTTCTTTTGCATTCTCTGTGTTCATGTGCCTCTGATACCTGTTAGCATATCCTCATTGTGCTTTTGACAATTGTTTAGGGTTACATTGTTGCAGCTTTAGATCCTATTTGAAGCATTATGTGACAGCTGTAACATATATTTCCATATGTGTCATTAAACTTTCAACATTTTAAAAACATATTCTGTTCTCATTTGTGTGTCTCCTGTGTTGCCAGATAGATATGTTTTAGGGAACAGATCATGATTGATGTATGTCGGGCCCTCATCATGCACCACCTACTGTCTACATGCACTCATATGTAAGTAACACATTTAAGGCATGCAGCAGCATGTGGTGTGTGGGGGCCAAATGCATACTGCACACCATGCACCTGATGCACATTATCTCTCCTGCCCCTCATTTGCAGACGTGACAGTGACCTTTACGTAGGATGTGGGTTGTTGCCCTGCTAAATGTTTGTTTGGTCTTTCACCTGGGATCCACTCACCTGGGTATTATGATGGCGGTATCTACACTATCTGTGATGATTAACCAAAATAAACATATGTGTTTTGACATACATTTGTCTCGGCTGCTGCTTGCTCACACTGACACTTGTATTTGATGATTTTCTGGTCATACCCATGGCCCACCTGTGCTCACATCCTTGTACGGTGCCAGCTGTCTATCTTCCAGGCATTTTCCACATCACTGGATGTTGCAGGTTCCCATACACACCTTCCCTTTGAGGTACTATTTTGGCATTGTGCTCATAGTGGTTGTTTGGGACAGTGGTTACAGACGTGTTATAACAGTGTAGGTTGTGGTTTGATCCCCACATGTTTTTTTTTTTAATGTTTCTGTTGGCCTAACATAACCATTAGGAACCTGCTGCTTCATCACCTATGCACACACACTTCCATCTCTTCACTGTACACCAAAGTGTGCCCTCTGTTCTGCCTATCCATCACATATTGGCTGTTACATATGTCTCTTACTTTATCGTGTTTACATGGCAGTCTGCTTGGGGAATTGGTGTTGCTGCAGGTCAGCTGGTCTGTGGCACGCCTGTTTGCAGGTTCAATTCTGTCTTGTTGTGTTCCATATTTTCCACTGCTCCACAGAGCATCCCCTGCCCCCCTTTAGGTTTAGGTTCTTTCCTCTTTTGCATGCTGTCTCCACTGCATAACATTTGATTGTGTGTGTGCATATAGGTATATTTGGGTGTTGTCCCAATTACAGACTGTGATCTGATCTGTACACACCAGATCTGCATGTGCATTTGATCATGGCTACTGTTGGAGGTTTGCCTATCCTGGCAGCAAGCAGGCTTCTTGTGTGATGCCCTGCAGTATTCTTGTATGCACTGTTCCCTCTAAGCTGTGCGCGTGTGCGCGCGCACACACCTCGCCGAGTGAGCGCACATACTTTACAACAGAACGCACAAAAATTACGGTTCTGATTTCTGAGAGAAAACAACACAGACGTTCTTAAAATTGAAAAGTTTTTGTGTATTTATGGTTTTCACAAGTTCTACAATATTTTCTAGTGCAATCAATGTGGTGTACATAGTGTATTCTGACGTGTAGTCAAATTTTAAAGTATATAACTCCGAGTGTCGTTATGTGGCGCACAAAAATTTAACCTTCCTTCAAAAGCTGCACAGCTGATATTTTATGCACACACAGCCTACAGAAAATTAGAGGGAACATTGCTTGTATGCAGCCTTTGCTAATGAGCTCATGTTGGTGGTGTGGCCTACTGGTTTGTGCATTGACACTTGTGCTGATGGTCATAGGTTTGATTCCTCTCTGTTCTGTTTGCCTGTGCTCCACGGCTACTTTTGATTCCTGTGACAGCCATATCTGTGCAGATCTGTGTTGTTTTATCAGATTGTACCTTTGTCTTTTAGCACATTGTACCTGTGTCTTTACCTGTGTCTTTTGGGGAAACTGCTAGGTACGTATGACCTAGATTGGCTACTGTTGGAAACAGGATACTGGGCTTGATGGACCTTGGTCTGACCCAGTATGGCATATCTTATGTTCTTACCCTTATCTCAGTTGTAAACCATCCTTCTGTCCGTCTATGTGTGCCTGTTCAGCTGTATGCCATCCTACCCTGCTGTGCATGCTGCTATCCCACGTCCTGAACTGCTACAGATTTCTGCATTGCTGCTCTTCCTGGTTACCTCTTCTGTGTGTGCTCTGCATAGCACTGCTACTCCACTGTCATCCTGTCATTCCCCCATCCTGCCACTTCTACCTCCTCTGCTGAACACGTCTTCTCATCCTCTGCCACACACTGTCATTATTGCATGGTACATTACCATCACTCTGTGCATCGCTACAGCTGCCCCCGATATGTTTGTCCATTTTTCCAGCTGCCACATGGGCTCGATGCAGATTTGTCTGGGCCATCAGCTCAGATCTACTTCCTTCCATAACTTGTGCATTGTCTTTCCTGGTTGCTCTGTGCAGTGTTAAGGTTACATCTGTGTTTGGCCCATACCTCTCTTGCTTTTCAAATTGGGGGACCTTACTGCCCTTGGCCAAACTTTTTGGGTTTACCTATACTTCCTTGGGGCATCTTAAGCCACATCTTAGATTCAACAAACTTATGGGGTTCCTACTATGGTGCCTTGGGAGTTGGCAACCTTTCAACATGGCCTCTGGGGCACATTATAACCAGCCTTGGCTGACGTGGTGGTTTAGGATGTGCCTTCTGGTGTGCCCTTAAAGGTGCAGTTGTTTATAGCACTGGGGTGTGGGAGCACAGATTGTTGTACATTTGCAAGCAGGAAAAGGAATTGCCTCAGCCAGCCTTATTCATTAGGTGCACTTGGGGATCAAACTCATGACCATGTACCATCAGACAGTGTATTAACCATTGTGCTACAGCTCTGCTGCTGTGTTAACAAGTCAGCGTGCCTACTTAAGATTACCGCGCATTAACATGCACTGCTCCCTCTATAAGGCGATAATGCGCGCTTGCTACATTTAGACCGGAATGCCCACTCCTTTTATGGCATTCTGCACATTATCGTCGGGCGCACGTTAAGATGGTTCAGTAAACATACCCCTTAGATTTGCAGTATATAAAATTATCTAACAAAATAAATAAAATAAAATGGAGGCAACTTTCGCACTATGGTATCCCTGTGGATGTGCGGTCAGATAGATGAGTGTGAGATATCTTTTTTCTTTCACTGAACAACATTTCTTTCTTGATTTAAAGAAGATTGATGCTTCAACACCTAAGGCCCAAGATGTGGGCAGTACCAAGGCACTGACCTAAGTGATTTTCAGGAAGAGGAAGGGTTTCTGCAATGAGGTCTTTCTTTATATTTAGGGGTATGTTTACTAAGCAGTCTTAACGTACAGCCAGCGTTAGTGTGCAGGATGAATATAAGGTAGTGGGCGTTCCGGTCTTAACATAGCATTTTGGGTTATCCTGTGATAAGGTACCTTTTCGTGGGATAAAGGGAGCCGTGGTACGTTAACGTGTGTTAATCTTAAGAAGGCGCGCTGACCTGCAAGCACAGTAGCAGAGCTGTAGCACAATGGTTAATACACTGACTGATAGTGCAGGGGTTATGAGTTCAATCCCCCAGTGGACTTAATGAGTAAAGCTGTCTGAGGCATTACCCTTTACTTTAAATCAGTGCTGTCTGAGGCATTTTGTTTTTTAATTTAAATTAGTGCTGCCAGCAAACACACCCTATAAGGCACTCCAGAGGGCACATTATAAAGTGCACTGTCCGCCAAGGTACCCTATAATGTTCCCTATGGGGCGCCTTATAGGGCGCTTTATAGGGCACCTTATAGGGTGCTTTATAGGGCGCCTTATGAGGCACCTTAAGGTTACAGCACTGTGAGGGTGTTTTTGTTGACAGCACCAATTTAAATTAAAAAAACAAAATGCCTCAGACAGCCCTATCAAATAAGCCCACAGTGAGCTCAAACCCATGACCTCTGGCTTCATAGGCAATAAAGTAACCAGTGGGCTACATCTCTAGTGCTACTAACAAGCCCCTGGCTGGCTACTGAAGGACTTCAGATCACCACACAAACTGTCTGCTGTGGTTACCAGGATAGGGTTAACCCACCCATACACATGATGCACTGCACATGCAGATCAGCAATCTACAGATGATCACAAGATGGGGTATGCACCCCCACAGCACCTTGACCTGGTAATGGGAACTGACCGTGTGTGTTACTGGCACAGAGTAGCTACAGACCATCACATTGTGCGGGTACTGTGCTCACCCTGAGGGTGAGGTGGGGCGCCCAGCACCATGTCCACAGCACCTGGCTTAGCTGAGACAGGCTATGCTGCAGGTCCCCATCAGTGCCAGTGTGTGCTAGCTAGTCCTTGCAGGTGCACCTGTGTCCATCCATATTTACCAGTTAGGTCAAGCCCTTGTGGACTATGATGCACCCAGAACAGCGCATATCCTGTGTGGGTGCTATGGTCACATGATTTAAGTCACGGGGGGTGTTTGGACCCATAGGCAGATTAAGTAGTACCACCCAATCTGCCCTCTGGGGCTCAGGGTGGGGGACAGGATCTCCCACCAACAGATCCACATTCTACATCCCTGCAACAGTGGCAGTAAAGGGGACCATCAACCTCAGTCCTGCTGGGGAACAGACACCCTACAGGGCAGTCAATGCAGATCTGAACACATCCATAAGGCAATAGCAGACAGACAGTAGGCCTGCAAATGCTCAACTGCCCCCCAACACTATCAGACAGTCTCCAGCTGCTGCACCCTGCAAGGTGTTCCAGCCATACACATACTAACTGCAGGCAGTCTGCTAGCTAGTACATAGTGCATGTTACTGGAGAACATGAGCACACCCACCAAACAGATATGTCAGTGAGTGGGCCCCCCAAAAGGAGAACCTATATACATCACTTGAAAGAAATACTATATAAGCACTATGAGGGAACCTAGCCATGCCGTGGTCACTGCTCAGTCAGGGTGAGAGTGACCTCCCAGCAGGACATGCTGTGGCCACCCTGTCTGTGCAGGTGGTGGCCAGGCACTACAATGTCCCAGCCATTGCCCTATGCCCTGTGGAGATGCATCCTGCCCAGTCCGCCCTGTCCGGGCTATATCCACAGTACCTTGCTCCTTATTATGCACATTGGCAGGCCAATACTGGCAACAGTGCTAGCAGTGTGGGCTGAGGAGGGTGTTTGCAGCCACCACACACTGGATAGACAGACACACATTCCCCACACCTATACCAGCATTGTGCAACTATAGAGGTGTTTGGCAGCCCTGGCCACTGCACCAGTCCTGGGCACAGCGCAGGCATGGTTATGGTACGCAATACTGTAAGAGTCACTCCCCAGGGTGGTAAACACTGTCAGACACAAGACCTGAAGCACACTCCACAGACATCAGAAAGGTTGCTATGATGCAGCTTAATCAAATTGTGCTTAACTTAGGAATTGCTATCTGCCAGTAATCATAGCAACCTTTTGATAGATGTGTACCGTATTCCCAGGTTTAGGGTGGCATTGCTAAGGTATGCAAGTGCTAGTATTGGGAGATGCACACAGGGCCCAAAATCCTGCCTCTCCAGGTGGCTTTGGATAATGGAGCCTGTGGGTGCGGGTGTGTCTGCCCCTGTTGGCGGCTGCTTTAGGGCAAAGGTTCCCAACTCCAGTCCTGGTGGGCCAAACACTGTTCAGGTTTTCATGCTGTCCCTAATGAATATGCATGAGATACATCTGCATACCATGGGGGCAGTGCATAGAAATGCAGCACAGCCATATTTATTAGAGACAGCATGGGACCTGAATGGTGTTTGGCCCTCCAGGACTGCTTTTGGGAGACTCTGCTCTAGGTAATGCACATGTTTATGGTGTCTGTGCTCTGTAGGGTAAAATGTAGGCGTTTTGGGCATGTTTATGTTATCTGCAATAAAGGTACTGTCTGTATTACCATGTTTTAGTAGTGGGTAAAATATGGGGACTGGGTTGGCAGGAGCCACAGCTGGGACTTGAACCTGTGACCTTCTGCTCCTGAACACACTGGCTGTGTGTGCTGCACCACCATGTTGTCACAGAGACAGTGCATTCCCTGGGGATACCATGACTGTTCGTCAGACAGGGCCTGTCTGTTGCAGTGCATGGCACCCACCTACACAGGGCTGGGCCATGGTCTGCTCTGGGCAGCTGCCACTGCTCCTTCCACCACCAGTACCCCTCCGCCACCATGCTGACATGCCCTTCTGCTGGTGGTGCTGGTGGTGCGCAGTCTCAGGCTATCCAGTGTGTGGGTAGGCAGCTGCCTATGGTGCGGGTTCTGGGTTAGGGGTGCCTGCATAGCTGTCCACGCTTCCCCCCAGCACCGCCTGCCAATGTTCTGTGCCCTTGGGGGTACCTGCTGGGTACCATCCCCTGTGACGCTGTGGGAAACACACTCGTGCCCATGTAGGGCTCATCAGTTGCTGTCTGGCTGCTCTACTGTTTCAGCAGTCATATGGGCCACCTAGGCATCACCCTAGTCCGCACTGTGGCCCAGCTGCACCACAGCATGTGCCGCCTGCAGCCCTCTGTGTCCCCTTTTCCAGCATCTGTCTAGTTGCCCATTCCCACATGCCTGCCCTGCTGTTGCGGAACATGTGCATGCCATAGGAAACCTGTCCAATGGAAAGGGAAAACCCTGATCAGCGCTATTTCACTGTGAGATCATTCACCTTGTATGGGGACAGAGCATAGACCCTTCCAAAATTAATATCTTTTTTTTGGAGCTTTCTCGGTAGTGTTTTTTGATGTTTCCCATTACTATCACTATTGGCCAGCTTGGTTATGTTTTTTTTACATTTTGTTGAGGTCATTTCCAATGTTTATTTGCCCTTTTGTTCCGTGCACATGTATCACACTTATCACTTTTTGTAGGTTTCCCTGGCTTTGCTGTACATTGCTGACGGAAATGGTTTCTCTTCCCTTTAAATCTACTCTTAACGCGAGGGTTTCACTGGCGTTAGTTTTCAGCCCCGGAATCCACAGCGTTAGTGTGCAGGGAGCCTCTCCCCTCCCACTCTCTGCCCATTTACCCCTTCTCCCTGCCCTCTGGGCAGCCTTCCTCCGCCCTTTAGGGTTGGATTTCAAAGCATTAGTGTGCCTTAACGCAGCGCGCGTTATCGCGCGCTAAGGTACCTTATCGCACGATAACGCGTCTTGATTGCCCAATAAGGTACCTTAGCGTGTGATAATACAGCCGCTGCTAAGTTAAGATGGTTTAGTAAACATGCCCCTAAGACTCAAGTTAATGAACTCTAAAACATTTATTTAACCATTTTTTATACCACTTTATCCTTCAATCAAAGCACGGTAGTAAAGGTTCTGCAACTGTAGATTTAACATTCATAGAAGCAACCGACTATTGAAGCATCACCCCAGTAAGAGGGGAAAGCATGTTAACCTCCCTATAGGCAGGCTATGAACCTCCAAGCCTTGCAAAAGAAAAGAAGGGTCAGAAGGATCTGCTACACCAGAAAAAGAAGACAAACTCCCTAAACTTATGGGAAAGAAATAAGCTAAGCTGATTAGCTGAGAAAGGAATAGGATCCCATCTCAAAACCATTTGCTGACTTGAGGCTAAATCCCATACCATAAGCATCAGGATCCTGGCCCCACCAACAATCCCCACATGGCAGGCCTTGGGCAGAATAAAAGCCTCTTCCTGTCTACCTGCAAGCAAATGCAGACTTGAAGTACTCACTTAAAAAATTCTGAGCCTGTTAGCCAGCCTTTCATTCGGTGCGGTTCCTGCTGCAACATCAGTGCTGACTCTGCCCACGTAACTTGCTCAGACCTGAGGCACGTTCTGAAAAGTATATCGGGGCCTCCCGTGCTGCAGGAGCACTCCACTGGTGCTTGCCAATGGAGCGTGCCCAAGGAGCAAATCTGTTCCTTGGGCAAGCTCCTTGGGGTGAACATGCATAGCAAAGGCCACACTGGCATTCAATTATTGCCAAATCCTCAGTCACAAGGCATCTGCATTTCTGGGGCTTCACGTAAGGTACATTGTTTCTTGTTCCTTTCGTTTCTCATGGCACTCCCTATCTCGGTGATTTGTGATAATCGCCCATCATTGCCTTTTCAGTATCCCTCCCCTCTGTTACAACCCCATATGTTGGTACCATGTGTTCTGTTCACTACTCACATGATTGCTCCTATAACCCCACCTTTGGCTCTTGACTGTGCTCTTCTAAATTGTCGTTCCCTCTGGTCTAAGACTATACTTGCTCATGACTTTGTCTCACGACATTTGCCTGACTTACTATTTCTTGCCGAGACCTGGCTACGTGATGATGAAGAGGCACTGTTTTATCGCTGCCTCCTTCCAGGTTATTCAGCTCTCTACATCTCTCGCACATTAAAGTCAGGTGGAGGAGTGGCTCTTATTTATAAAGACACTCTTCATATCACAAAAATCTCTTCTTCTTTGGTTTTACATTATTCGGAATGCCTGCTGCTCACCACATCCATTTCACATTCTATTGGTTTATATCCCTCCTGCAACATCATCCACTTTATGGGAGTCTCTCTTCACCACAATCACCGAGACCTCCATCACTTTCCCAGATCTGCTCATTCTAGGTGATTTCATTGTTCATATAGATGCTTCTACTCGTCTTAAGGACTGAGTGTTTCTTGGTATGATTGCCAGTTTGTTTCTGCTGCAACATGTCCAGTTTCCCACACATTGTGCTGTTCACACATTAGACCTCATCATGACATCCACTGCTTCCCACCTATTTCTGACCAGCTTATCGAGCACCCCTCTTCCCTGGACTGATCACCATGGTGTCTACTTTCAGTTATCCTGCTCTCTCTCCTCTCCTTCTGGTACTCCAAATTCTGAGTCTGTTCTCTATTCTAGGCGGCATATCTCTGCAGATACGTTACAGGATTTTCCCTCTTCCAACAAGTTATTCCCTCCACATTTTGATGCCTTATCAGTGGATGAGCAGGTGTCCACTTGGAACTCTGCTCTCAGAAAGGCACTTGACTCATTAGCGCCTTTAAATTCTACTCCACATCCCCGTAAACCCCATAGACAGTCCTGGTCTCTTTGTTCTCTGATGTTAGATGCGTAGGGCAGTACATATCTGACAAATTCAGTCCTCTTCCATTTCATTCAAACAAGCTCACAATACTTATAGGCAGGCTATTCTTACTGCCTAAAAGAAGCACTATGATGCTCTTATAAACCATGCTAGTAATTGACCCAAGCAAATTTTTTCCATGGTATCACGTTTATTTCACCACCCAGTGTCTATCTTTTCCTCTTCCGGACATACAGCTGATGATCTGGCTTCTTATTTCTCTGAAAGGGTATCTGATCTTTGGGCCCAGTTCTGTTTACCTCAATCAGAATCTCAAAAATGCTCTTCTGGTGAATCCTCTACCCTTTCCTCCTTCACAAGACTATGTATGTCAAATCTCTCCAATTTCTGGTCACATTTTACTCCCATTATTCTCTCTACTCTTTCTAAGGCTGTTACTGCATCACACAAGACTACTTGTTCCTTGGATCCCATACCTTCTGCCTGGATTTCTGAACCTTCTCTGGCTCTCTTACCTGCCATAACACTAGTCTTAATACAGGAACCTTTCCACATGCCATTATCTGTCCTCTTAAAAAATCCTTCCCTTGACCCTTCCCTTCCTTCAAATTTTTGCCCCATCTCTAATTTACCCTTTCTTTCAAAACCTCTTGAATGACTTGTTTTTGAACAACTCTCAACATATCTCTCCCAGACTAATTTCTTAACATCTCTGCCAATCTGGCTTTAGAATTGGTCACAGCACTGACACTATTCTTCTCTCTGTTTTGAATGAGGTTCATACTGCACTAGATAAGAATGAGGTCACATTGGCTGTCTCCTTAGATCTGTCCTCCACATTTGATCTTGTAGACCATTCTCTTCTATTTGCTAGTCTCTCTTTGGCAGGCTTGGGAGATACAGTACTTCACTACTTTTGTTATTTTCTCTCTTCTAGGTCTTTTCATGTTTCCTATCAGGATTCTGATTCTTCCTATCATACCCTTCACTGTGTTGTACCTCAAGGAGCTGCCCTTGCGCCTATTCTCTTCAATGTTTTCTTTCACCTCTTGCTACCCTGATTCAGCAACAGGGTGTTTCAATGTATTTTTATGCAGATGACATCTTGCTGCTGTTTCCTATGAATGCTGGTTCCCCTGATCTCTCCTCAGTCAATACCTGTTCGGCATCTGTTGCATCTTGGCTCAATACCAATCATTTAAATTGAACCCTACCAAAAACTCTGCATTGTGACTCTCCAGTCCATTCTCTCCACCCTCTGTTGGTCCTTCCCTTAATGGGCTTCACATCCCAATTGTCACACAACTTAGACACCTTGGTGTTGTCCTAGATTCAGCTCTCTCCTTCCAGTTCCTTATTAGCTCAGTAGTGAAACAATGTTTCTATACTCTACAACAGATCCGTGCTATTCAATCTTTTCTCTCTCCATCATCTATCACAACACTCTGCTTATTCTTGTCATTGCCAAGCTTGATTACTGCAACATCATGTGTCAGTCTTCCTCATTATCAAATTAAACATCTTCGGTCTGTTCAGAATACGGCCATACAGCTACTTCATCATATATCCAGAGTCGATCATGTTACCCCCTTTTCATGCTATTGCACTGGCTTCCACTTTCCTACCATTCTCAATACAAGCTGCTTACAATCATTCATAAGGTCCTCCACTCCGACGTCCCTTTATACCTCTTTCCCTTTTTGTTACCATATGCTCCTCTTTGAGCCCTTAGGTCTGCACATGAGAATTGGTTACATCTACCTTCTCCCATGCAAGCTTGGTTAGAAAGGACATGACTATCCGCTTTTTTCTTTTTAGGCCCAGCTTTATGGAATTCTTTGCTGTCCAATCTTCAGTTAGAACACTTATTCACGAAAATTAAGGCTTCTTTGAAGACACGATTATTTTCTACTACCTTCGATATTTCTACTGCGACTAAATCTCTTTTGGCTTCTTTTCTCTTTTATTTCTTCCAACTCTCTCTTTTCTAATGCTTTCCTATCAGTTTTATGGCATTCCTTTCTTATTTTAGATAATATTTTTATTGTACACTGCTTTGATGTTACTGAAAGGCGGTATATCAAATTCTTAATAAACCATAAACCATCCCCACAGGCAGATAGGAAGGGTCTTTGCTGTGACTGTGGCTTTTTTTCTGGCTGCAGGGGATAGGATCCCCACGGTCAGCCTACTGCCTGCTGGACATGATCATTGCAAAGACCCTTCCTGTCTGCCTGCAAGGAACATAGGAAGACAGGAAGGGTCTATGCCACAGGGCAGGGCCTGGGGAGTAGTTAGGGTGGAGTTTGAAGTGGTGCTTGGACCCACACCAAAGAAAAAGACCTTCTGTTGTCCCTGTCCCATACTAATTTAAATAGCTGATAGGAATGATGTTCATTACCTTTTTGAGAACCTGACAGGTACTTGTGACCTCGACTGACCACAGTTGGAAACAAAACACTGGGCTTGATGGACTGAGCTAGGAGTTGCATTACCACCTAGGCGAACCAGAGAGCCATCCCCAGGGCCGTTCCTGCACACCTTGTGCTGCCTTAGCAATTGACATATGCCACTACCATGGCATTGTCCAAGAATAATCACACAACCCTGCCCTTGACCAAGGGTGGGAAAATGCAAGAGGGTCAGCCAGAGAGCCTTTGCTTTGAGACGGTTGAGGGACCACACTGTCTGCCTGCAGCTCCAACTATCTTTGGGGGTAGCCCATTCAGTCTTGACAAGGGCTTTCCTGCGCATAAGATGGGTGTTTGATGCCAGAAGGATCCACAAGTGAATATTCAGCAGCATGGTTTTCTTCAGATAACGTAGTCATAGCCGCCACCTCAAGCTGGCCTTACTCCCATTTGGAGCGAGAACCGGAGCTTGAGCTCTGGTCAGGAAAGGCTACCACAGTGGCCCCATATGAGCATGTTCATGGCACCATTTTGATTGCTGCTGCCAGCAAGCCAAGAAGCTGGAGATAAACTTAAACCCTGGGAGCCTGTTGAGAACCGAACACTTCAAGTTGTTTCAACAAGCTGTGCACTTTCTGCCTGTGTGCTCTCAGGAATTCCAGGGATTGGGAAGGCTCCAACAGACCCTTTACCAATCAACCACCCAGCTGAGGCACCACTCGGGCTGAACCCGAGAGGCCTCCAACAGGGAGCAAGCTCAAAGGAGCCAGCCATTCAGAAACAGATGTACACATAGTCCTTAGCACCGTCGTACAGCAGCCAGCATTACCGTTACTCTGGAGAGCTTTCTCGGGGCAGTGTAGAGGCCGAAGGGAGGGAGGAGAATTGAGGGTGTGAGCTAAACACAGCAAAATGCAGACATCTCTGCTAATCCTCCCGGATTGAGATATGAACACAAGCTTCAGCCAAAACCAGAAAAGATAAGAACTCCTTTTAGAGCAGCGCCAAAATTACCAATCTCAGAGTTTTTCATTCAGAAGCACAACACATGCAAAGGAGCATTGACCACCTTGAGGCCATAGGTCGGAAGGAGCCATCCTTTTTTGGCATCCTGAGAGAAAGGAAATATCTGTCCTTTCTCCACTCAGTTGGAGGCCCTGGCACCATTACCTGTAGGTGCAGTAACTTGTCCACCAAATCACATGGACAGATGACAAAAGCTTCTAGGATTGGCTGCTTGTAGTCCAGGACATAGCCACTTGAATGGTGTCTAGAATCCTTCTGTTCTTATGACACTTGGGAATGGGCCCCAAAACCTACATAGTGATGAATGGGAGGAGCCTCCCCTGGAGGGAACCAAGACTCTGGGCCCATGAGCATAATTTAAAAGACTAATTACAAGTCCAAAATTCAGAAACAGAGAAGAAGGGATGCCCAGGATGAAATGGCAGGAGTCCTGAGACTTCCGGAAGTCAGTCCAGTGAGTTTACAATGGACGCTCATAGGCCAAAGAAGGAAGACCCTGCTTGCTTCCAAGGCCCTTTCGGTCTATCCTCTGGAAGGCGATAAGGCACGGCCTTGGCCAAGTTCTTCATCAACCTCTCCAATCAGCCTCACAAGGGAGACTTCCCTTAAGGCCAGTTAAGTTAGTCAGGCTCTGGAGGACATATCTGCTGACCAGTGGCAAAGCCATAACCAATCCAAGTCACTGCCAGCAAGACAATATCCTTAACTGCCACAGACTAGAATATACATGGCATCAGAGGAAAGGCAGTAACTGACTCCAAAGGAGGGGCAGCATCATCCAGCAGGAGAGACTGAATCCACAGGAGACTGCTAACTGGAGAATAGCAGCTGCCACTGGGAACTGGCTCTTCAGCAGAGAGCCTATCTTTCTATTCATAGTGTCCTTTAAGGCTGATCCAACTTCCATTGGAGTGGAGGTCCACTTCATGATCACCGTGACTTCCACCTTCACCTTCTGTGGGCTGGACCAAGCAGCATACTCCTCTCAGGGAGAGCTCACATCCCTTTATATGCTTTTTATCCCCCTAGGCAGGAAACTGATAAGAATCTATTCCGACTAGAACATGTTCTGGATTATAAACAGAAATGGGAAGACTGTCATGAATATCCTTACTTCCCATAAAAGTGGAGAACCTGTGATTCCTGCTCCAATGCTGGAGCATCAGCCACATATCAGGTGGAGGAAACTCAAGCAACCAAAGCCGCCATATCTCCTTTTCAGGACAGGCAGACAAAGTCATTCTATTTTTTTTTTTATATCAGACTCCCTCAACTGAGATGCCAGAACTTGCCCTCAAGTCCAAGTCTCGGACAGACCCCAGCCGACTCATATCCCCAGAAGGCATCTTCCGTTTAGGTTGTTTAAAGGAGGCACTCAGGCCGGGCTTCTATACCCTGTCCATCCCTCATGTGACTGAGCTCAAGGGAATCCAAAGGCTGCAGGGTCTGAGTTTCTGCGCCAGGCTTGCCGAAGAAAGAAAAAAATCCCAGAGAGGACAACTTGGATTCCGAGAGTTTGCCTTTCTGGAAATGACTACCCAACTGGGGATACAGCCAGAGTTGAGGCCTCCAAAGAAGGGGAGAGGTCAGCAGCATGGACACCTGAATTCAAGGCCGGGCTATCATTCTCACCTATAACGCCATCCGTCACTTCTTATCTTGAGGCAGAAATGCCGAGCAAACCAAATCCCTTTGCTGGAAGAAGGGAGATGGGCCATCAATGAAAGGTCAGAGGCATGCAGAATGAATCCAGTGAAGAGGCTTTTTACTTGTCACAGGTCAAGCAACACTTCCTGGAAGAAGACAGAAAGAGTTTAGGCAAGGCAAATATTTGCACGCTAAGGTCGCATAGGCACAAAGGCGCATGCTAATAGAGTGCATACATGAGTATGCATTCTGAGCGCTTAGGCAGGAGCGTACATTATTGGCATTTTGGAAGGACTGTGCATGGAAGCTGCACAGGCAGAGTGCACACTGGGACCATCTGGGTATAGGACAAGCAAAGGCAGAAAGCACTAACAGCACGTGCTGGACCACAGCATGTGCTGCCTGCAGCCCTCTGTATCCCATTTCCAGCATCTGTACAGTTGCCCTTTCCTACAGGCCCACCCTGCTGTTGCGACACATGTGCACGCCATAAGAAACCTGCCCAATAAAAAGGGAAAACCCTGATCAGCGCTATTTCAATGTGGGATCATTCACCTTGTAGGGGGACAGAGCATAGACCCTTCCAGACATGATATCTTTTTTTTTAGCTTTCTCAGTAGTGCTTTTAATGTTTCTCATTAATATCACTATTGTCCAGCTTGGTTATGGGGATTTTAAATTTTGTTCAGGTCATTTTCTGTGTTTTTGTGCCTTTTTGTTCCGTGCACATGGATCACAACTATCACTTTTTCTAGGTTTCCCTGGCTTAGCTGTACATTGCTGACGGAAATGGTTTCTCTTTCCTGCAAATGTGCCTTAACGTGAGGGTTTCACTGACGTTAGTTTTCAGACCTGGATTCCACAGTGTTAGTGTGCCTGGAGCCTCTCCCCTCCCACTCTCCACCCATTGATCCCTCTCTCTCCGCCCTCTGATAAGCCTTCCTCTGTCCTTTAGGGCCGGATTTCACAGCGTTAGGGTTCCTTAATGCCGCAGGCGCGTTATCGTGCGATAAAGCGCCATTATCGCGTGATAACATCACTTATCATGCAATAATACCACCGCTGTGCCGTTAGTGCCGTTTAGTAAACATACCCCTATTAGTTCAGAACTAGAAAATGCCCCTTCCTGGCTTATAAATAATGTCAAAATCTAGCTCCACTAGTTGAGCTAACCAGCATTGCTCTATCGCCTGTACTTTTGTTGTATTCAAATATTTCAGGGGATTATGATCCGTTCTGACTAAAACATTTTTTTATATATCAGGTACTCTCGAAATTTGGCTGTTGCAGCCCATTTTAATGCTAATAACTCTAGTTTAAATGCTCATAATTTTTATCATTCCTCTCAGACTTTCACAGCCCTTTACTAGTGTAAGCTATTCCTTTTTCCTCTCCTTTCTGTATTTGGCTGAGTACTGCTCCAAAGCCCTTGAAAAACTTGCATCAGCTGTCAGAATAAATGGTAAATCAAATACTGGGTAGGAGAGAACAAGAGCTGTAATTAGCTTCTGCTTCAAACTTTCAGATGCTTCCTGACATTCAATATTCCATACAAATGGAACTTCTTTAGATCGCTTACTTGGCTTGCCGATCAATTTATGTAGGAGTGCCTCTATCTGTGCAAAGTTAGGCACAAAACGTCTGTAGAGGCTTGCAAAACCTAAAAAATTCTGGTCTCCGTAGGATTAGTAGGAATCTTCCAATTTCTTATGGCTTGAGTTTTCTCTGGATCTGCTGGATCTTTCCAGACACTATATAGCCTAGAAACTTTACTTCCTTACATTTTATTTATTTAACATTTCTTATATACATCAGCCGCGCCGCTGGACTGGGTCCCGAGGCCGGTATAGTAACCGGGTTCCCGGGGCCTGAGCCCTTGCTGGCAGTTGTGCGGTGTGGGGTAGGGAGGGGGGAAGGAGGAGCCAGCATCGCCAGAATCGCCCCCCCCCCCACGTCATTGACGTGGGGCGATGCGATTGGTGCTGGCGGCTGATGGGGGGGTGGAGCGGCAAGGAAGTGTGGGAGATCGGCAATGTACGATCTCCCTCTTCCTGCCGGTCCGTTGAGGGAGCAAGGTGTGTTTCGGGGGGCTCCTTGGTGGCAGGGAGAGAGGCCATTAAAAGGGAGGTAGGTGCATAATAGTTGGGGGGGGGTCTGAGCCGGGGGGGTGTTAGGTATACGAGTGTGGGGAGGGGGGCTTTTTCTTGGGGAGGCATGGTTTCTTAAAGGGGGGGCTCTGGGTTCGGTGGGCTAGGCTGTCAGCCTGTGAGTGTTGGATAAAAAAAAAAAAGTAAATTACAAGTATTATCCTTCTCAATCAGGCCTGGCTAGTATTTGACTGGGTGATCTCCTTGGAATAGCAGCACATGGCAGAGAGGCCTGGCACTCTACATACAGGGGCTGGGTCACTAGGAGTCATCATTGATCCAAGGGCACATATTCAATTCTTACTACTAGGGCAAAATACAATAAAATAAAATAAAGGGAAGTGAGAGTGCTGGTGAAAGGAAAGGGGGGAGGCTTTGGGCGGAGTGCGCACGGTTGACAGTATGGCTCGCCCCTCAAAGGGCAAAGGAGTGGAAAAAGGGGCAGGATCAGTGCCATCGGTCGGACCTGTGGGTGGGGCGGTGGCATAGGGGGGTGGGCCGCGGACCAACATCTCGGGATGCGGTCCAGTGGGGGTTCCCTTCCCCCCCTCCTTTTCCAGGATTTTATACTCCCGGTCTGGGGGGCGGTCGTGTCACTCATCCTGGCCTCCCTGGGTCCTCTGGTTCGTGGTCCTTCGGGTTGGCCCATGTGGGGGAGCGGGGCATTGGGGGGGTGGCTGGAGCGACTTGTCTGGAGCAGGGTTTGGAGGGGCCGGGATGGTGTCGGGTCGGGGTTCAGTGGGCTGGGATGCCGGCGGCCTCGGTTCTTCAGCTTGGGGCTGGGAAGGTGGGGAGAGTTCAGCGTCGAGGGCTTCTGGGGCCATTGCTGCTGGCTTCTCTCCTTCTCTTCCCCTACAGATCCCCGAGAGCGTGAGGCCCTGGACGAGCATGGCTGACCCCGGTCAGGCCAGCGGCACGGTGCCTAAAAGTCCAGCTGAGGAGCTGACCGGCACGGTGGCTGGAGTTCAGACCGCGTGCGCGCTGGTGGCGTGAACCTGGAGGCTGGTGAGTATGCGGGGGGCGGAGACAGCGTTGAAGGGGGTGCACACCCCCGGAACGGGCCTTGCGGTAGGAAGAAAGGCTAAGGCGAAGTGCAGACCTGGATGCCGTTGTTGGTGCGCTTCATCTTCGTCATCGTCCTCGAGATCGTGCGAGGGTGCGGGGGCCACAGTAGTTCATTGTGCAGAGCTGTGGGAAGGCGTACCGCGAAAATTGAGGCATCATATAAAACAGCGCAAGTATATCGACATTTTTTGTTTGTTGGAGGGTAGGAAATGCTCGGGGGAAAGCAAGAAGAAGCGCAAAGAGGATGAGAAAGCGTGAAGGGTGCGGAAGGCTTCTCATAATACCCTCAATTGGACTTGGGCCTTCTTGCGTTTGGCTAGCGTTTGGGACCATTATTTCTCTGAACACTATGGCGCGCTGTTGGCTTATGCGGACACGATTTTAGCAGTGTCACAGGCACACTATGGGTGGGCCTGGCTATACTATGACGAGGAGTTCAGGGATATGATGGAGGAAAATGGGCAGCTATCGTGGGGGACAAAAGACATCAATCTGTGGCTAACGCAAATGTCTGCGAGAAGCCGGGTGGGAGGAGTGGGGGGAGGTGGTGGCAAGGCGGGGCCTCCAACGGCTTTGGCGGGCTCGCGGTCCTTTCGGGCACCAGGTTTCACTACGACTCAGCCAAAAGGGGGTACTGTGGGGGGAGACGTCTGCTGGCATTTCAGCAAGTCGTCTTGCCCATTCTCCAACTGTAAATTCAAGCACGCCTGTTCCCTGTGCGGAATGGGCATGCCGCCACGCAGTGTAGCTGCAAAGGAGTGGCGGGAGCCTCAGTGGGGGTAAGTGAGGGAGCGTGCTGGGCTTTGGCTCCTACGCCCGTAAGGGTTGACGCTATGCATCCGTGGCTATGGAGCTATGGGGGGTCCCGACTGGGTAAGGCGTGAAGGTTGATTTTGATGGGTTTTTTGGAGGGCTTTCATGGGATGGCAAGGGAAAGATTGTGTT
Organism: Ichthyophis bannanicus; assembly: GCA_033557465.1. Lineage (NCBI taxonomy): Eukaryota > Metazoa > Chordata > Amphibia > Gymnophiona > Ichthyophiidae > Ichthyophis > Ichthyophis bannanicus. The sequence continues at coordinate 32,795,582 of CM066043.1, read as the reverse complement.
CAGTATCACCCAGCCCACTTTACCCGTCTGGTCCGTTTTGGAACGCGGAATAAATATGCGCACCTGTGCTGCCTCCACCATCACATGTTTGACATCCAGACCACCGAACACGCCCCTCCTCGAAGACCTTGGCACGAGCTCACACATGCAGAATGCTCCAAAAAATGCCATTGCAAACAGGGCGCGGAACAGAACAGACTCAAAATTCGAGGCAGCGATCCGAGGTAGCGCCTCACATATCTGGAGCAAAAGTTCGTGAGAGACTGGAAGTCGCCAATCTTGCAACTTGGGATGCACCCTGGCCCAACCAGCCAACAGGCGCTTGACCAAAAATGATACACGAGGGTTACCCCACCCCACAGTCTTACAGAAGAAGGAAAACCCAGCCACTGCTGATGCAACTGCCGACCTAGCCCAGCCTTCCTTTTTTGCCCACAACACGAATTGGCCCACCACCCTGTTGGGAACTCTCCCCCATTTCCACCCTCTCGCGCTCACAAACTCACTCACCTGGGAGTATCCTCGCCAATACAGTGCCCAAGTTCCGCATGACACTGACGCAAACAGTAATGCCATCAAGTCAGGATCCTAACCCTCCAAAATGGTCCAGCACCGCCGAGGCCATCTCCTCCACATATGGAGCCAACAGCCTGAACTATGACCACTGAAAACGGGACAAAGCATCAGCAATGGAATTCTGGGCGCCTGGCACATGTAGCGCTCTGGCAGTGACATTCAGGCGTAAGCAAGCCAGTACAAATACCCTCATCAAGGCGGCTTCCCTCAGGCACCTGGGTGCATGCCAGTTGATGACCTCCACCACTGCTGTGTTATCGCACCAAAACACCACCCGCCTGTCACGTAGGCGCTCCGGCCACACCCATAGTGCGACCACTATGGGGAAGAGCTCCAAGAAGGTGATGTTGCGGGTCAGGCTGGATGCCGCCCATTCACTAGGCTAAGGCTCTGCACACCAAGCCCCTTAACAATATGCCCTGAACCTGGAACTGCCTGCTGCATCCGTAAACAAGTGCAGATCCGCATTTGAAAGCTCCGGCCACTGCAGTATCGTGCAGCCATTGAAATCAGCTAGGAAGGCATCCCACACACGCAAATCTTCCCGCATTCCGACCGACACCCAAATCCGATGATGCGGCAACTGCACCCCCGCCATCGCCAAAGACAACTGCCACACAAAGGGGTGCCCCATGGGCAGAACCCTGCAAGCGAAATTGAGGTGCCCGACTAGAGACTGCAGAACCCTAATGATGGTCTTGCCCAACGATCCAACCAACGCAACCAACTCCCTAAGTCGCTCAACTTTCTGTGCCAGCAATCGCACCACCATTTCCCTCAGTATCAATCCCTATCCTTAAAAAGGTAAGGCGCGTGACAGGACCCGCAGTTTTGCTTGACGCTAGGGGGGATACCAAAGTCACCTGCCAATCCCTGAAACGCCTCCAACAGAGTGGCACAGGTTCCGGCCTGATCGGGCCCCCACAAACAAAAAATCATCTAAGTAATGCACTATGGTGGAGACACCCGTCTGCCGCTCCAGCACCCAATGCAGGAAGGTACTGAAGGTTTCAAAATAAGCACAGGAAATCGCACAACCCATGGGCATGCACTTATCTAAATAAAATTGTGATTTGAACCGAAAGCCCAACAATGGAAAAGCCGAAGGGTGAACCGGTAACAATAGGAATGCGGATTCAATGTCCACCTTCGTCAGAAGGGTGCCGGTCCCACACTGCCGTACTAAAGCCACAGCCGCATCGAAAGAAGTGTAACGCACCATGCACTGCTCCTGGGGAATGTGATGGTTCACGGAATTCCCAGGCGGGCAGGATAAGTTATGGATTAACCTAAACTTACCCGGCTCCTTTTTGGGAACCACTCCCAAAGGAGAGACTTTAAACGGAGAAAACAGGGGTTCCTGAAAAGGCCCAGCTATGCGACCCAACACACATTCCTCCACAATCTTCTTATGCACATCAGCCAATGATCTTACTGAACTAGCATTCCGAGACCACCCCCTCTTTTCTGAACCATAAAATGGAATATGAAAGCCCTCCAAAAAAACCATCAAAATCAACCTTCACGCCTTACCCAGTCGGGACCCCCCATAGCTCCATAGCCACGGATGCATAGTGTCAACCCTTACGGGCGTAGGAGCCAAAGCCCAGCACGCTCCCTCACTTACCCCCCACTGGGGCTCCCACCACTCCTTTGCAGCTACACTTCGTCCGTGTAATATAGCTTCAGAAAATGGAGGTATCACATGTTTTTCATTGCCTGCAGTTTTAACATACCCTAACCTTTAAACAGAATCATGTTGTTCATAAATCTTTTTCTCCCCAAATCTTTGCAATATTGGTCTTGTTAGAGGCACAGGATAGTTCTGACAGATTCTTAAACAAACCCTCCAGGTTCATCCTTAGTATTCCAGGGATAATTTCTTATTTATGTCTCAGTCTGCTCAAGATGTCTTTAACCACAAATATGCATCTTGTAGGTATGTTCTGCCCCAAGCACTGAACATCAGCCTCAGTACACCCCAATGCAGGCAATCTAATTCTGTTTGCTGTGGTTCATTTGATCCAGCTAGCATTTTTTAACAATTCATGATTATCAAAATGCTTCTAAAAGTAACTGGTTATGATGATGGACACATCTAAGTTGGTGTCTACTATACAGCGAGTCTCTACACCCCCTATGAGCAGAGTTAAATTAGGGCTCTGCCCTAAAGCCTTTTCTCTGAGATTATCCCAGACATCATCGGATGTTTCTCCAGAGTACTATGTTCGTACCTGGGATGTTATTTCCTTTTCACACACTACTTCAGTAGGAGCTGGATTAACATTTTTGTTAAGACACTCTGCACTTGAACCAGGCTTGGGGCTTTCTTTAGTTAGGGGTTGATTTCTATTATTTGAGGAACCTGGGGTTTTGTTTTGTTTTTCACAACTTAGCAATGCAGAGGCATTATAATGTCCTTTGTTTTATTTTCCATTCCTTTCCTTATCATACCTAGCATTCTATTTGCTCTCTTGGCTGCCGCTGCACACTGGGAGGAGGGTTTTAACATGTTATCCACAATGACGCCTAAATCTTTTTCCTGGGTGGTAGTTCCTAAAGTGGAACCTTGCATCGTGTAACCATAGTTTGGGTTGTTCTTCCCTAGGTGCATAACTTTGCACTTGTCCACATTAAATTTCATCTGCCATTTTGATGCCCAGTCTTCCAATTTACTAAGATCGTCTTGCAATTTTCCACAATCCTCCTGGGTTTTAACAACTTTAAATAGTTTTGTGTCATCTGCAAATTTGATAACCTCACTCATTATTCCCTTTTCCAGGCCATTTATGAATATGTCAAAAAGCAGCGGACCCAGCACAGATCCCTGGGGTACACCACTATTCACCTTTCTCCATTGGGAAAATTGGCCATTTATTCCTACCCTCTGCTTTCTATCTTTTAACCAGTTCCTGATCCACAATTGTACACTGCCTCCTATCCCATGACTCTTTAGTTTGACAAAAGTCTCTGACGAGGGACCTTGTCAAAGGCTTTCTGAAAGTCCAAATACACTATATCAACCAACTCACCTTTGTCTACCTGTTTATTCACAGATTTTTTGCTACAAATGTACTTGAAAAAGTCTTTATTGTGCGTTTTTGCTTCCACAGCAAGCTTCTTCTCAATTTCTCCCTTTACCTGCCTTATCAATGTTTTGCATTTAACTTGCCACTACTTGAGCTGTTTCCTGTTTTGATCATTTGGCTCTTTTTCCATTTCCTGAAAGATGCTTTTTTGGCAACAACAGCCTCTCTGACCTCACCTTTAAACCCTGCTGGCAGTTTTCTGGACTTCCTTCCACTTTTCTTAAAGCGTGGAATACAGCCAGTCTGGGCTTCCAAGATAGTATTTTTCAACAACACCCAAGCTTGATGTAAGTCTTTAACTTTTGCAACTGCTTCTTTTAGGTTTTTTTTTAACTATTTTCCTCATTTTATCTTAGTCTCCCTATCGAAAGTTAAAAGGTAGTACCGTGGATTTCCTTACCATCCCTCCTCCACTAATTAAATCAAACGCGATCATGCTATGATCACTATTGCCAAGTGGCCCCAACACCCTTATCTCTTGCACCAGATCTGGTGTTCCACTAAGGACTAGGTCCAATATGACTTCCCCTCTGGTCGGTTCATGAACCAGCTGCTCCAATAAGCAATCATTTATTTCATCTAGGAGTTTTATCTCCCTAGCATGTCCTGCCGAGACACTGACCCAGTCGATACCAGGATAATTGAAATCACCCATTATTATTACTGTGCTGTAACATTTGTTAGCTTCCTTGATTTCTTTGAGCATTTCAGCATCCATTTGTTCATTCTGGCCAGGCGATCGATAGTACACCCCCACTGCTATCGCCTTCCCCTTTTTACATGGAATTTCAATCCATAGAGATTCTACAGCAAATCTTGTTTCCTGCAAAACTTTAATCCTTTCTGACTCAATGCCCTCTCTAACATAGAGCACAACCCCTCCACCAATTTGATCAGCTCTATCATTACGATACCAACCATGCACATAATGTTGAAATATTGATGAATAAACCCATTCTTCCTCAAAAGATTGCTTAAAAAGATTAGCTAACAATGGGGCAAAGGTTGTCCCCAATGCTGAACCAGAGATCTGCAGATAATACTGTTGTTGATATAAGAACATAAGATATGCCTTACTGGGTCAGAGCAAGGTCCATCAAACCCAGTATCCTGTTTCCAACAGTGGCCAATCTAGGTCATATGTACCTAGCAGTTTCCCCAAAAGACACAGGTTCCACAATGCTTGTACTGGGTCAAGCACTGATATCATGGGTCCCTTCTTAATAATGATTTATTAACCTTTCCTCCAGGAACTTGTCAAAACCTTTTTTTAAACCCAGCTATACTAACAGCCTTTACTACATCCTCCAGTAACAAATTCCAGAGTTTGATTACACGTTGAGTGAAAAAATATTTTCTTTCATTAGTCTTAAATAATTTACCCTGTAGCTTCATTGCATGTCCCCTAGTCTTTCTATATTCTGATAACGTAAACAATCGATCTACGTTTACCTGTTCAACTCCGTTCATTATTTTATAGACTTCTATCATATCTCCCCTCAGCCGTCTCTTTTCCAGGTTAAAGAGCCCTAACCTTTTTAGCCTTTCTTCATAGGAAATAATTCTCCCGCAATGCTAGTTTGGCTAACTGTATCAAATAAGCTGTAGGAACACAATGAGGTCTACACCAATGAGACTATAAATCATTAAGAACTCTTAAGGCTTCATTTTGAGGAATTGATGTATATAGAGCATGAATGTCAAGAGTCACAAAAAACTCAATAAACTGCACATCGGTCACCTCATGCAAAATCTGGCGAAAATGTCTTTAATATATGATCTTATTTTAGGGGCATGAAACTTTTAAAATTTGTCCAAATAATGTCCTATGCCTTTGATATTGTTCCCTATAGGAGGCTTATCAATAAACTGAGTAGCCTGGGAATGGGTCCCAAAGTGATGAACTAGATCAGAGATTGGTTGACTGACAGACAACAGAAGGTGATGGTGAGTAGTGGAGTGCCCCAAGGAATAGTCCTGGGACCAGTACTTTTCAATGCATTTGTGAGTGATTGCTGAAGGTTTGAAGGGAAACATTTGCCTTTATGAAAATTACACAAATATTTGCAACAGATGTCCACTCCCTCAGAGGTGACCAACATGAGGAAAGATCTACAAAAACTGGAAGAATGGTCTCATGCTTGGCAATTAAGATTAATTGTGAAGAAGTGCAGAGTCATGAACCTGGGATGCAGAAATCCAAAGGAATTTTATGCGATAGGGAGCAAGAGGCTAGTGTGCACATACCAGGAGAAGGACCTTGGAGTGACAGTGTCCAAGGATCTCAAGTTGGTGAAACAATGTGACAAGGTGGTAGTCTAAGCCAGAAGGATGCTAGGTTGCATACAGAGAGGAATAGCCAGCAGAAAGGAGGAGATATTAATGTCCTTGTACAAGTCTTTGGTGAGGACTCACTTGGACTAAGCATTGTAAACTGGCTCCAGATGCGCCTGACAGGCTTGATCCAGCCCTGGGTTTACCATATTGCATGCAGTGACTTGAAGTTTTCCTTTTCTTATGGAGTGCAATGGAGAAATCAGAACTACATATCCCTGCATGCAATGAGGTAAACCCAGGACTGGATCGAACCTGTCCGGCGCATCTGGAGCCAGTTGGCAACCCTACATGGACTATTGTGATGTTTTGGAGACCATATCTCACAGAGGATATTAAAACAAAAAGGTTCAGAGTAAGGAGAACAAAATGATTTGGAGCATGTGCCGGAAGAAGTATGAGAAGTGACTCGAAGACCTAAATATGCATACCCTAGAGGAGAGGAGGGAGAGAGGAAATATGATACAGAGCTTTATTTATTTATTTAAAAGCATTTATATACCTCCTAGTGTGAAGCATTCTAGGCGGTGTGCATCACATTAAAAAAAAAACCAATCACATAAAACACAAGCAATCCCCAAACCCAGCCCAAACAAATCCTATACCAACCCCCAAAATGCTGCCATACCACTGCTGTCTCACCACCCTCTTAAGTCACCAGGAAACACTAGGAAAGAGGAATACTTTAAAGGGTATTAATGAACAAACAAACTTCTTTCACAGAAGGGGGAACTGTAAAACTAGAGGGCATAAAATGAAGCTGCAAGGAGGTAAACTTAAAAGCAATGTCAGGAAATACTTTTTCACTGAAAGGGTGATGGATGTTTGAAATGCCCTCCCTATGGAGGTGGTGGGGGCAAATACAGTGACGGAATTCAAAGTGGCCTGGGACAGACACAGTGGATCCCTTTATAGCAAGAGGATGAAATCAAAACAAACTTAAATATCTTTGATACTTCAACAAATATAGGTGATGACCTGCACGGAGCAGCGGGTACAAACTCTCTAGCCACCTTAGTGGGCAGACTAATTGGATCATACTGGTCTTTATTTGCCATCTAATACTATGTTAATATTCATGCCCCACCCTCTGCTGCACTCTGCTAGCTCCAGCTCTGGCTAATGGCCAATACTGGGTGGATCACAGAGCACAGGCCCTATCGCCTGACACTCGCACAGCGCATAACACTTGCCCCACTCTGGCAACTATCCAGTGCTTCTGCAGACATGAGCAGCAATCAGTCCAGATAGCTGTTGATATTTCTGTGGATTTTTGCCTACTGTCCCAGCAGGGTCTTTCCTGATCCACAGGCCCTGGTTTTGTAGTCATATATGTAGCAGCAGAGCGCAGACAACCCAATAATACCAGGAGTCAGTTCAGAAGGTCCAAATCATTTATTTGTGCACAAGACTCAAGCAGAATCAAATTCAAAATGGCTGAGCAATGGTTTCTAGCAAAACAACAACTTTTATAGCCTTCTTCTCCATTCTGGACATAGGCAAACTTTTCATTGGTCCCTGTAACCCCTTCTATCCCATCTATTGGTCCCGGTACCATTACGTAGTCATCCAATGAGGACCTTGGTCTGGGCTCAGCACCTGGTTGCCCCCCTTACAGTCCCCATTACAATGGACAGTTCTTAGACTCTTGATACATCTCTTCTCCAAGGTCACTAGCTAGCTGGAATATGTGGGAAAGCAGGGCACTGTAACCTTTCTTACAGCAAGTTAATTAATTCCATAGAAGCTTCTCACATCCTTATCAATACCAATTAGAGCTGTTTTCTGTCTTTTCTAAGTTTCATTTCTGCTTAGCTATGTTCAGTTAAGCTTAGTTAAGTTTCAATTCTATGGTGGCATCATTCAGGGGGGTTTTCATTCCTCTGGGCCTAACTACAGGCTTCATTTACAGGTCAAGCTGCTTAGGCCTGTCTGTTTAGTTCAAGCAGCATGGATCATAGGCCTTCGCCTACCACATTCCCCCCTTTGATTATTCTCACCCGCAAGTGCGAAAGGGTGAGAATCAAATCACATAATACTAGGTAAAGGTATCACTCTGTGGTATAGGGTAGTAGTTTCACATAGCTAGTAGCTTTGTAGCTGCCTTACGCTCTACAGTGTTATTAATAACTGAAGTTATCATTTGCAAGCAAAGTGGCAAGAAACAAGGGAGCAACAAGCAGATAGCCAGAGTCCATAGTTTGGCAAGAGTGGGAAAAAGAACTAAAGGAGTAGAAGGTTCAGGAGCATTTATGCCGGACCACCAAGATGTCTTCTTTGTTGTGCTGTTGTAAAACTTCTGATTTAGACAGTCCAGCTGTCCAATCTTCATAGCAAATAGTGGTCCGGTGCGAACAAAACACAAACTGTCAACAATGGGGTGGGCCAATACCCACTCACTAGTAGTATTATGTAAATCAGTCTGATTGTAGGGGATGGAATAATTCAGTTCTTGAGCCTCCTAAGGCCACTGATCTCCCATCTTGGTTCCTCCACAAAGAGAAACAGTCATAAATGTGGAGACTAGATGCTACTGCTTCGGCAAGTTCAAGAAACAAGTTCTGGGAGGCATGAGGAACCTTCAGCCCAGTTCGCGTGGTACTTATACAGGCTGCACAGAGAGGTAAGGCAAAAGTCATTTCAAAGCACCCCAAGGCTGCTGCCAGAATAAAGCAATAATAAGAATTCATAATGGGCATAGTCTCTGGAAAATTGGTGGAACTGTCGGCATCCACAACAGATAACAAATGTAGAGTTGATTGTAGATCCTCAAGCTTCTGCCGTACGTAGACCTACCAGCTTTGTGGCAGGAGTAGGGCTGTAGATTCCAAAGTATCACTGTCCTCTGGGATGTCTCAGGTTCTTAAAATATCATAGTACAGTCTTTCAGGCTATTATTGCCTCCTTAGAGCAGTTCACTTTTTAGGAGATCAAAACAGTTTTGTTCTTAGAGCATTTGAACACAGTCTCTTAGAAGACTCAATTTCTTAACACAACACAGTCTATTTCTGATGATTGCAGCTTTCTCCAGATGCGAGGCTTACCTTCAGATAAACGGACAGTCTTGAAATAGTGCAGTTTCTGAGGGACCAATAAGTCTTAGGTCCGTGGCTGTTGTCGTAGGGTGAGGCGCAATGGAGTCTCAGGATGCTGTACAGTAGTCCAGTGATCAGGTTCAGAAACAGTTGCTGGCTTTACTCGACTATGATGGATCCAAAGTTCAAATTCTGTGACTTTTACTGCAGTTGGAGATGACAGGATGACAACATAGGGTCCCTTCCAATGCAGGGCTAACGGTATCCTTCTCCACTCTTTGATCCACACCGAGACTCCAGGCTTGAAAGGATGCAGGGGTTCAGGCAAATTGATGGGTGATCAATTTTGTACCCAGGTATGAAAACTCTGCAAAACAGAACTTAAAACCAATAGTTCATGTCTAATAATTTCAGATCCTATCTGTCTCACATCTCCTTTTATTCCCCATAAATAGGCTACAGATTCTCAGAATCTCAAAAAGGGGAACTCCTAAAGACTTAGCAGGGGCTAAGTATATCCTAAGAAGGGCTATAGGAAGAACCTGGGGCCACTTCAGGTAAACCTTTTGGCAAAGTTTGGACAACTGAGATTTCAAGGTTCTATTCATACATTCTACTTTTCCTAAAGTTTTGAAAGCTGTAGGTAGTATGCACCTGATAATGTCAATATCTCGGGGCCATACTTAATGGACTTGCTTCCTAAGGTTATCCACCCTCATTATTTGTACGGGGTCCCATGTGCATGCAAGATTGTAAGGGCATACTTGAAATCTGGGTACACATTTAGACAGAGTCCTTTTCCTATTGTTAGTGCTCTAGTGAGGGCTATCAGTTCAGCTTTCTGTGGTCATGTTTCTGGGGCCAGGGCTGAGGACTCAACTACCAAATCAGGGGTCAGCAGCACAACAATGTCTATTGTTGATGAAAGTGCCTTCAGCCACAAAGAAAGTCTGTTCAGGGTTCTCCAGAGGGACATCAGTCAAATCTAGGCGGCTTGAGAATACAGTGTCCATAATTTCTAAACAGTCATGATCAGGGGATCAAGACCAACTGGTAACAACATAGCAGGATTCAGAGCTTGACTGACCTTCAGTTGTATTTGGGGGTTTTCACGCAACATACTCTGATACTTCAACATTCGTAGATTTGTTAGCTAGTAGTTTCCTTTGTGTTTCATATTGGTTAGAACAGAGTGTGGTACAGTAACTGGAAGATTCTGTCTCAAAGTGATCTTGTTAGTTTTGCTCACTAGGAAGGCTGTAGCTGTAACAGCTTCTCAAATAAGGTCCAATAGATTGAGTCAACACTCCTAGAACATTTCCTTGTGACTCATGAACATAGAGACTGAAAGGTTTTCTGGACATCTGGTAGGCCCAGAGTTGGCGATAACATCAGAGTGGTTTCCAAAGATCAAAAGGCTGCATCCTGTTCAAGTCCCCATTCCAATGGAGACTTTTCCATTCTTTTGGTAGCTTGATACAATGGTTTTGCTAGCAGCGCAAAATTGGGGATCCATATACAACATACTCTGTGGCACCCAAGAAGGCTCTCACTTGCCTCCTGGTGGTTGGAGTAGGAATACTGCATACAGCTTCTTTGCATTCTGGTCCCAGGCGTCGAATTCCGCTGGACAACTGGAATCCTTTAACTTGTTTGGCATAATTGCACCTTAGCTCTTGAGACTTTGTATCCAGCCTCATTAAAAAGGTGCAAGAGTTCACTGGTGGCTTGTAGACATTCACTTTCTGAGTTGGTGGTTATGAGCAAGTTGTCCACATATTGAAGTAGAATTCTTTCTCCTTGAATTACTGGATAACTTGTCAAATCTTTTGCTGAGTGAGGCGAGTTCTTGAATCCTTGAGGTAATCCTGTCCAGGTGAGTTGGCCCCGCCTTCCTGTAGTGGGGTCTTGGGCTAAGCGTATGCAGAAAAACATCTTTTAAATCCAGAATGGTGAAATGTGTGTAGCTTCAGCAGAGATCAGTCCTAAGAGTGTGTAAGGATTTGGCACAACTGGATGTATAGTTCCAGCTGCATCATGCATTCTTTCTTAGATCCTGCACTGGGTGGTAATCACCTGTCCCAGGCTTCTTAACAGGAAGAAGGGGGGTGTTCCAAGGTGACTGGCAGTCCTTTGAAAAGTCCATACTTTGGGTTCACAGTCATTTGCATTTCTCTCTCTTCAGCAAAGGATATCTGTGCCTGAAGCTTTGCAAGCAGATCTTCGGCTCCAAAAAGTGGAATACGGCACTCAGGCATATACAGGAACTGGTGCATTATTTTCTGTCCCCCTAGTTCACACATGCAGTTCTGCAGAAAAGGCTTTGTGGCCTTAGCCCCAGTAGCTCTGATAATGGTGATGCATCGAGAAAAACACAGGGGCTACTGGCTTTAGTATTCTGCTCCTGTACCCCCCATAAAGTCCATATATTGGTACCCTATTTCCAGACTGACTCCTGGGGACCCAGGGAAACTTGGAGTCCGGTCTGGCCTAGTCTTCATTTATGCTGTAGCCCTCTCTTGCTGGAACAATGTGCTTGGTTTATTCCTTCATGACTCTAAAATCAAGTACTCCTTCCTCCCCTCCTGGGGTGGAGATAAGATACGGGCATTCACTTTTCCAATGTCCTCCTCTGCAATGGGCGCACTGACTCGCACCCAGTTTTTACTTCCTCTGCTCCTTCGATCAGGATAACCTCCTCCACATCATTCAACTAAAGTATCAGCAAGAAGATCTGTTCTCTTCTGCACCTTTACACTTACTTTCTCTATCACATTCAACAATTCACATACTTTCTGATCAACTTCCATTAACTATCATGCCCGCAAATCCATCCAGTTTCTGTAATTTCTGTTTTACCTCTCTGGGACTGACTGACAAAAACGCAAATTCTCCTGGGCTGCTGGATTGCATGGGGTATATAGTGAGGCTGAATAATACTGTCTGAATAATACTGTTCATTTGTTCAATTAAATCCTAAAGCTTTCAGTTCAGTAAATCAGTGGCAGAGGGAGAGGCACCTAAACAAGTCTGGTCAGCTGACTGGCTGGCAAACTACTTGGGAATCTGCAGGGAGGAGTTCCCCCCCCCCCCCTGCCCTAGGCCCACACTGTTTCTCCTAGCAACACTCTATCCGGGAGGGTTTTTGTTTTTTTTTCCTGCTGTGGGCACATTAGTTCACGCCTACTGGAGGGTGACATCATCAGTGGACTGGGCCCCATCCCCCCCTTAAGCACTCTGAACGGAGCCGGGGCTTCTTGGGGAGCTACTTACAGAGAGAGAAACTGACGGGACGGGATATCTAGAGATTTTGGGGCAAAATATGGTGAGCTAAGGAAATATGGAGCAACTAGCAGAAGCCACTCCCTTTCACATAGCATTCCTAATTGGGACAGAGACATTTTATTACCATAGTCTTCAGTAAATCCCTTACTGAAATTCTGTAAACATAGGACAGGCAGAAAACATAAGCTTATTGCAATTTATTTTTCCCAAACAGGGACAATTTAGATACAGTTCTTAAAATATAAAACTATTATTTTGCAACATGTTATAACATCTATTAACTGGAATGAAATTACTTAGCATGGAAACTAACTGCCAGCCGTAGTCTGCATGTCTCTGCAAAAGAAATTATTATTTTATTTTTATTAAATCTTACAGTTCAGAAAGCAGATATTCAAGAGACATGAAACGGATACTTTTCCATCGCATTGGTGGATATCTAGAATGCATATACACCCTCTTTTTAACAATAAATATGTCTTCTATCAGGTGCTTACAAAAAGCAAGAGACGAATCGTCAGGATGATAGATATTGGTAATATTTATTGGACAAACCCCGACGCGTTTCGGCGAAGCCGCCTTCCTCAGGGGGTATACAGCTAAAAACATATAAATAAAAAAATAAAAATAAATACAATAGTTCTTTAATAATACAAAAAAGCCCCATAGGGGATAAAACTCAAATACCAAATAACAATAAGACACATGAATAAAGTAACATGACATGCTAAACAATAATAAGCATACACAGGCGCAGGAACAAAGACATGTCATAAAACCAAGGAATAAATTAAAGTAAAATATGGACATGAGATCTACAATGTAAAATAGTCAGGAAACCCAAAGGACATCTGACAAAACAAAATAAAACACGAGTATTGCACTATAAAACTATAACATGTTACAAACATGTATAAAATAGAGAAATTATTATAATTAGTGTAATCTTCTGTATATAAAATAACAATAAAAGTACATGAATGCACAAGCATATAAATGGATGGTATACTCACAGTAAAAACTGTATATGCAGAGCAAAACAGTATGATAAAACAAATATTAGTGAAACTATTGGAGCAGTAGTGCAGACGTCAATAGTATAACTAAACAGGAGAGGAGGACAAGAAAAAATAATAATCAATTTTGGATAAAACCTAAATTAGAAAATAAAATAACAAGTGGTGAAACATTGTGAAAAGATAAACAACTCATTTTTGTGGTCAGGAAGTTACAAAAGTGATACAATAACCATATCATGCGTAGACCCGATATCAAGGGTAAACAATTGCAAACAAAGTGAACAGTGGAATAAAATAAAATAAAATAAACATGTGCTCACATTATCCCAGGTGATATGAATATGTGAAATTGAAACTTTAAACAAAACCACATTGTACTTATAAATGACTAAAGGAACAATCTTGAAAAGACACTCAGTTGGAAACAAAGTGAAACTGAAACCTTGACATTTAATAAATAAACTGTAAACAAATGAACATAGCAAGCACTCGAGAAACAAAAAAGGGAAAATAGCCGATTGTGGACAACAGGAAAACTCATGCACAACGAGATTAATTTATACTTGGGGAGATCGATGACTCGGGTTCAAAACCAATATTATGCGCAAAGATAACAAAGTTGTATAAGATCAATCTGACAAAAAGACACTCCGAAGTGAAACCACGTAAAAGAAAAGGTGCAGAGTACATAGCTAACATGCATACTAGCAAGATAATGAGTGAGGCAATGGCTTAATAAAGAATAGAAAGATTGTGTATAAACAAAGCAATGTAAAATGATAAAAACATACCTAGAAGCTACAATATCACTGAAAACAATCGCGGGACCATTCAGCGTGTCAAACAGTAAGCCAGCACAGCCTTCAATGACAATGAAAAAGCAGGAGTGCTCAAAGGCAACTTAAAAACGCTATCGATCTCCGCGCCAAAACCGAAACCGAGACTGGGGGGGGGCGGAGCTCAAAACGTGGTGATATACTTGCACTGATCACGGTAAAAAGGAACTGGTATCAAACCGAGCCAAACGTTAAACAGTATGTCGGATAATAATGAAGACCATACCCTCGTGTTCTAAGAACTGGCAAGATGAAAATACATATCCGTAATACATATTGATAAAAGGTAATACATAAAAACTCTAATAAATAATTAAATAACATGCAATACATGAAAGAAATGTATACAATGAATAATAAATTAAAAAAGTAAAAACACTAGTAACCTTAAGAACAATAAAACCACGTCATAAATAATGACATACAAGATTGCAAAAAATATATATAAAAAGGTGACAACAGACTTATAATGAGGTGTATATATATCACCATATCAATGAACAATTATAAAGTTTGAAAACAGACAGAAACAATTGTATGCAATGATAGTATCTACAAAAAGACAGACAAATCAATCTCCTGATTGATTCAAACCTGAAGGTTCTAGACTCCTACATTCATAAATATATCTCTGTTCAAGTTTTAAAAGAGCCTTATTAATGTCACCTCCTCTCCAATGTGGGGTCACTTTTTTCAAAACTAAAAATTTTAGATCACTAACTTTATGTGCAGCAGTAATCCAGTGGGCTACCAAAGGTTTGTCAGGGACATTTCTTGTGATATTACTCCTATGCTCAATAATGCGTATATGTATCTCTCTAATAGTTTTGCCGATGTATATCTTCTTGCATGGACACATAATTAAATATATCACATTCGATGTCCTACAATTAGTATAGTTTTGCAAATATATCTTATGATTAGACGTAGGATGTGTGAAGAAATTATTCACAGTGATCGCATGGAGACAAACCGAACAGTTTCCACAACTGAAATGGCCCTTTATTTTCGGGGGCTGATTATATCTAGTTAAAGCGGAGGGGACCAAGAGGTTAGATAAATTGGGGTTCCTTTTATAAGCCACCATAAGTTGTTTAGATTTTAAAGACGGAATTGAACTAAGCAGGTACCATTCCTGCCTAAGGATAGATACAATCTCCTTGGACAGACTAGTAAATGTCAGGGCACAGACCGCCCTGTCCTTATTCTCCATGCGTGTTTTCTTTTTCAATAAAGTTGATCTATCTGTCACACAAGCTCTTAAGTATGCCTTTTTAATACATTTTTCCGAATATCCACGTTCGGAGAATTTTTGATGCATCTTAGCTGCTTGATGTTCAAAATCAGCATTGACAGTGAGCAAGCAGCAAAGATAGCCATGCTAGCCACAACGTGCAGTCAACACCCACACTCCACCCCTGACTTGCTCAGTCTCTGACCCGACCCACTCTAAGTGGTTAACATGGGATTTTTACCAAGGCCACATTTTTGGTGGTAGTGTGATTTAATAAACTTGTCTCTTAGCGTTATATGAACAGTATAGCAGAGTATTGATATTCCACTATACGTATAATGTCGCCATAGTTATAAAAAAAAGCAGCACTTAGACATTCAGTACGGTGCTGAACGTCTAAATGCTTTTGAAATATTGACCCTCAGATTTCTACCTTGAGTTTTAGCAAACAGCTACAGTTAGAGATCCAATCTTCTGGCAGGCTCAGGAGTGGGTTTAGATCAGGTGGAGAAAGTGGCTAGCACTGAAAATCAGTTAATTACTTAAATAGACTGGCCAATTCTAAAAACTTTAGTAGCTTTTCTAAATCTGGCTACTGTTCAGTGACTCTCCCCTGAAGCATATAAAATTGAAAATATAAAATCTTTCTAAGCCACAGCCACAGTCCCCAGTGACCTTCCTCCTGGTACCCAATGAGAATTGTAAAACAAACAAACAAAAATCTCCTTCCTTATCTGCTCACTTCCTTCTTAGTACCATTTGGCAAAAAAACAGCTCCTGCTTGAGCCATATCCCCGTTCCGTTGTCTGACCTGCTTGCATTCTATGAGCAATGGCGGATGCTATGGAGTAAGGAAGGTGGAACAAGCCTACTGTGGAGCTTGGCTGCTGGTCATTTGGAATAAGTTTGGGGGATTCTGAGAGGTATGGATGGGAGTTAGAAGGAAGGACGTTTGGGGAAGGAACTATTTTTAGAAATGGAGAAGGGAGATGGATCATGGCCCAAGGCTGGTTTTATCATATTCTCATCTGGTTCAAAGGGGAGGGGAGTATCACAGCTCGGAAAAGGTTAAAAATTTCATCAGGTGCCAGGAGGAATGGTGTTAAGAGTTGTCATCTTTTAAAGATGATTTAAGAAGTTAGTTGCTAACGTGTTAAGAGGCAAAAATTGTGTGGTCTTCCCTTAACAAGAATTATACAGCAAAAATGTGCGTTCTGTTACTATAATGCATGTTAGTTTATTAAAACATGGGTTAGCAAATCATGAGATGCAAAGCCTGTAAATGCATGTAAAGCACCTCATTATTATGCTAACCGAATAACACGGCTTGTGTTGGAACTTCCCAACCTGAATCATTCTAGAAAAAGTAATGTCATCTCAAAGTTGGCATATATTTTTCTTGGCTGGAAGCACTGGACAGCAAACAAATGGCCCAATGCTCCCAGTTGACATCTTGAACATACTAGTGCCTTTGTAAAACTCTGTAGAACCCCCTTCCCATTTCCCAATTAAGCCCCCCCCACCACCTCCTAGAAGACTCCCCCAAATTGTCTGTCAAAATCTCATACCCCCCGAAGATATCCCACAGACCCTTTCACCCCTGAAAAAGTCCTCCCCATGCCTGCCCCCCCCCCCAAGAAGACCTCTACCCACTGTAGTCCCCTGGCCTACTTACCGAATCCCTGGTGGTTT
Source organism: Ichthyophis bannanicus (assembly GCA_033557465.1). NCBI lineage: Eukaryota > Metazoa > Chordata > Amphibia > Gymnophiona > Ichthyophiidae > Ichthyophis > Ichthyophis bannanicus. The sequence continues at coordinate 32,778,482 of CM066043.1, read as the reverse complement.
AAGATTATCAGGAAGGAGCTACCATTAGTCACTCTTGCCCCCTTCTGTGCCACCAGGGGAATGTTTTCCATTGCTACCACTAGGGGTCAAGTTGTCATAAAAGGGCAAAAGCCCTTATAAGGCAGCTGACCACTAGTGGTAGCATTGGGAAACTTACCCACACAAAAATAGGTGTTGATTTGTACACATACCTTTCCCAAATCAGTTTGCAAAATGAATTAAAGTTTGTGCTTAAAAAATACTCATAGATGTTACATTAGGGATACATGGAAAATACTTTGGTTCAGTTTTAGGTCACTTTTGGATTTTTTTTGGCTGATGTTCAAATATGTTGTCAGTTTGCTTCAGGAATTAATGTGTGTAAAATTTGGTTAGTGGTCCTAAACATTTTCTAGCATGCATATTTCAACCTTACCCATATTAAGGTAGAGGTTTTCTGTGTGTAAAGTCAATTTAGTGTTCTATGTGCAGATAACAAACGGCCAAAATGGATGATGGTAGAAACTCTGAAAATTGCCCTGAAAATTGCAGAGAAGCTAAAGAAAGAGGAGAAAGAAAGACAATCACAGAACTCAACAGAGATTTCCAACGTGCAGAAAGACAGGACAAGGAAAAGTACTACAATGACACATGCAAGGAAATAGAAGCAGAAACTATTAGAGGAAGAACAAGATCGGCTTTCCTAAAGCTACGAGAGTTAAAGAAAAAGTTCCAGCCTCGAATTGGAATGTTACAAGGTGCTCAAGGTTCTATGTTGAATGATGCTGAGAAGATCAAGAAAAGATGGAAGGAATATACAGAGTTTTTATATGATAAAGATCAAGTGGACCAACAGCCGTTTCAACCTGTACCTTATGATCGGGAACCATTGGTGATGAAAGAAGAAGTTGAAGTAGCATTGAAAGTCTTATCAAAGAACAAAGCACCAGGCATAAATAGCATTCCCATAGAAGTATTACAGCAATCTGATGCAGCTGTTACCGTACTTACAAGGCTCTGCCAAGAAATATGGAAGACAACATCATGGCCAACTGACTGGAAAAGATCTGTGTTTATACCAATACTAAAGAAAGGTGATCCAACTGACTGTGGAAATTATCGCACAGTCGCTCTGATCCCACATGCCAGCAGGATTCTACTGAAGATTATTCAAAAGAGACTACAACCATACCTGGAACAAAAACTACCTGAAGTGCAAGCAGGGCTCAGGAAAGGACGAGGAATGAGAGACATCATTGCGGATGTGAGATGGATCCTTGAAAAGACCAAAGAATACCAAAAGGATATCTATTTGTGCTTTATCGACTATAGCAAAGCTTTTGACTGTGTAAACCATGAGAAACTCTGGGCCACATTAAGAAGCATGGGTATACCAGAACACTTGTTCATACTCTTGCACAATCTGTACATTGATCAAGAAGCAACAGTTCGAACGGAACAAGGAGAAACAGAATGGTTTAAAATAAGCAAAGGTGTAAGACAAGGCTTCATACTTTACCACTACCTGTTTAATTTATATGCAGAACAAATCATCAGAGAAGCAGGATTGTATGAAGAAGACAACAGAGGTGTGAAGATTGGTGGAAGACTCATCAACAACTTTCGCTATGCTGATGATACCACATTACTGGCTGAAAGTGAAGATGATCTGAAACATTTGCTTCTCACAATCAAAAACATAGTCTCAAAATGGGCCTGCACCTTAATGTAAAGAAGACAAAGATCATGACAACTGGCATAATCAACAGGTTCATCGTTGAAGGAGAAGAAATTGAAATTGTGAACAACTTTAACCTACTTGGATCAACTATCAATAAAGAAGCAACAAGCAGTCAAGAAATCAGACGACGCATTGCTCTTGGCAGAATGGCTATGAAAGACCTAGATAAGATTCTCAAGAGCAGAGATGTCTCTCTCCATATAAAGATTCAACTTGTTCAAGCCATGGTATTTTCAATAACATCATATGGATGTGAAAGCTGGACAGTGAAAAAGATAGACAGGAAGAAAATTGATGCCTTTGAATTATGGTGCTGGCGGTGAATACTGTGTATACCATGGACTGCCCGAAGAACAAACCAGTCGGTACTAGAGGAGATCAAACCTAAGCTTTCTTTAGAAGCTCAGATGACAAGACTTTGACTTTCATACTTTGGACACATCATGCGAAGAGAGAGATCATTAGAGAAAGACATCATGCTTGGCAAGATAGAAGGTCAGCGCATCAGAGGAAGGCCAGCAATGAGATGGATTGATACAATAACAGCAGCAATGGGTACCAGTCTATCAACAATGAGCTGCCTGACTGAAGACCGAACACAATTTAGGATAGCTATCCAGAGGGTCACCATGAGTCGACTCCGACTCGACGGCACTTAACAACAACAAATACATTATACTTGCAAAACAGGAAGAATAACAGATATAGAAGGAAAAAAATAAAGGAAAGAAATGATATGAATTGAAGCAGGACATACTTTCCCTGAGCTCCACTGAAGTCCAGCGAGAAGTATGGTGGTGATACTACTTGTGTGGCCACTGTATCAGAGTGCCCAGGATGAAGATGTACAGAACGCAATGCATAGAGGAGGGACATAAACAGGATACAGAAGAAGGAACAGGCAATGGAAGAGATACAGGGGCATCAGGTAGAGGCAGAGGGAAACACAGAGCCCAGTAGGTGTATGACTATACATGTGATGCTTGCACGAAACATGGTAACGCCCGCACAACCAACACCAGTGCCCAGCCATGCCCACCCCACACACCCAGGTGCCCCTCCAAGAGCAAAATACAGATTGCCCATACCCCCTCCCTCACACCCCAATCCACACCCCACCACCCCACACCCCATCCCCCACACCACCCCAAACCCATACACCACCACCCCGAACCCCCATCCCCCAATCCCCAACCCAGGCAACAGGCAGGCAACTGAGCCCAGGCCTACCTCTACCCCCCACATACTCTGACCTGCCCCACCCCCTCTCCCGCTCACAGGCAACACCACTGGACCCTAGCGGTTGGTCAATGGGTGGTGCGGGTGATGGCATGCCCCCTGAGACCAGGCTGCTGTAGCTACTGCTCTCCCCACTGGTCTCCCCACATGCCTCATGGAATGGTGGGAAGACAAGTGGGGCCCCACACCTCGGGGCACAGGGCCCAAGATGCAGGAATGCCCATTGCTGGTGGATCCTGTCACAGATGCTGCCCGTGCAGGGGCCAGTGTGGACACCCTGATGGTGGATGGCTGGGCAAATTGTTGAGGCACATGAGCACCAACAGGGGACACAGTAGAAGCAGCTGGTATCAGAGGTGTGGACACAGAGGCAGCATAGGTGCACCAATGGGGACTGGTGCACCCTTGGCCTACCCAAATGGGCAACCAGCAGGTCGATGCATGCCCCAAGGTGACACATAGAGGCATTCAGGAGAACAGTCGCTGCCAGCTGCTGTTCCTGGACTGCCAATTGCCTGTCATGGAGAGCCAGCTGATGTTCCCACAGTGCCACAATGTGTCTGAGCAGTTGTAGCTTTTCCAGCACATGCACTACATAGCCCTCCTGCTGGGTGATTATGTGATCTGTCCAGCTGTACATAGGTGCATGGGTGCCACTGCCCATGGTGACCATTGCCACCAGGTTGGAGTTGAGGCTTGGGTGATGGTGCAAGTTGGTCCTCGGTGTCCCCTGAGCTAGAGCCCTTTAGCTCTGCACCACTGGCTGGTTCTGCACCTTCATCCACAGGGGCTGCAGGCTGGGTGACATCCCCCTCTGGTGGTGCCACAGCTCTGTCCACCGACTGTGGCAGTGGAGGATTCTCTGGTGGTAAGGCATGCATGGGGTCAGCACTGGGTCCAGCATCTGTTGTGTCACCTGCTGAGAGAAGCAAGGATGACCAACCTAATGTGGACCCCCACATGCAGCAACCCTCTCTCCCCACATACATGGGCTGAAGCAGTGCACTAAGGCCCTAGGGACACCACATCACAGAAGTGGAGGGGCAGCGGGGAGAGTGCAACACAGTTCAGGGAAGTGCCTCCACCACAGAGCCACCTGGTGAGACAGCAGAGGGAGATGTGACAGTGCAACATGGCCAGGCGGGCCCAACCCCACATCAGTGGGAACATGTGTGAGAGGGGCACTGGGTCGTTCAATGGGTTCCCACACCATGGATGAAAGCTTGAGGTGGAGGACATGCAGCAGGTTCATGGCAGCACAGACACATACCTTGGACCAGCAGCCGCCGTGAGGTATCCATATTCCTGATACTCTCCAATGTGGCAGTGTCCACAGCTGCTAGGATCCACTTCTCTAGTTCGGTGAGTCGCACCTCCTGACTGTCTTTGCCCACAACACTTGCCTTCCTGCAGGTGTCACATCACACCTGCCACCACTTGTGTTTTACGTCCTCGATGTCCCGGTTGTTGTGGTAAATGGCATTCAACTTGCGACATATGGCAAGCCACCTGTGCTGCCTCTCATAGGCATCTACATGGGCCTCATCAGTACCCATGAGAACCCAGAGGTTGGCTAGAACCTCCTCGATGAGGAGGATCTGCTCCCCATCACTGAAATTATGCTTCCTGGAGGACACTTTGGGGGCCATGGCAGATAACACAGCAGCTCTCGAATGGTAGTAGCCTCAAGGGAAGCAGTATTGGAACAATGGCATTTTGCAGAGGCATAGCCATGCTGGTGTTACATGTTTTATAGTGTCGTCAGCACTCCCTGGTGGCCAGTGGCGGTAAGGGTAGGCGGAGCAATTTTATTATTTCAAGGAGGAAAGTGCTCTTTAAGGCCAAGTGCAGGTTGGTCTTTGTAGTCCAGCTCCTTGTGTGAACAAATTGTATAAGCTAAATAGAGGGTATTAAGGCTTTTATTTCCCCTTTAATGCAAAGGCTCAATAAGGCACAGAAATAAAGAAAGTCCTTTCTTTCAGGGTTCCAGCAAACATAAGCAAGAAGAAAAACTGTTACACGTTTCACAGTTGATTGGAGAGATTAACTGAAAGATTCTCTTACTTCAGAGCAACTTAAATGAGCATAACAATTCTCTGGCACTTAGCACAAAACAGGAGCATTCTCAAAGCAAAAAGATCTGTTCAATTCACAGTTCTGCTAATGACTCAAGGCTACTAGCAATACACAAGGTACAGTCCATTAATTCATCTGGAGGCATGGGAATAGGATTCTCTAGGTCTATTTCCATGGACTCTGGGTCACTGGCCTCTCCCTCTGAATTGGATGTTTCCCTTGCTGCTATACTTTCCCAGACTTTGGGGTCTGTTTACTAAATCGCGTTAGTGCAGTTCGCGGTAGGAGCCGCGTTAAGAAGACAAACCCCCAAATAAGGAGATGGGCGGGACCGCGGAAGACCTAGCGCGCGTTACGAAACCAACGAGCGTTAACTGGCGCGTTACGAAACTAACGAGCGGGCCACCGCGCGTAAAGCATAAGTAGCCACCCAGACATACAAGACTAATACAGAGCTATAGCACAATGGTTACTGCAGTGACTGCTGATACGGGCAGCATGGGTTCGAGTCCCCAGGGTGGCATTAGCAGAAGGCTGGCTGATGTAGCACCCTGTACATGACACAATGAGGGAGGGGGCAGCGCCAATTATATTTTATTTCCTGGACGTGTCGGAGGGATGCAGGCAAACACACCCATATATCAGATAGTGAGTGAGGGGGCATGTCTATGTTTGCTGTCCGTATGGGGTGTAAGTAAACACACCCACACATTATTCACTGAGTGTGGGGGCATGTATATGTCTGTTATGTGTCAGAGGGTTGCCAGCAAACATCCCTGACCCATACAGAGCTGTAGCACAATGGTTACTGCACTGACAGCTGATACGGGCAGCATGGGTTCGAGTCCCGGGCAATGGCCTGTATATTGGAAGGGGTATTGGCCTGTATATTGGAGGGGGATTGCTGAGGCTTTTGGACGGGACATTGCGTATGCGAGCCGAGCTACGTGCGTTGTTGCGTGTGCAGCGCCGCGCGTAGCGCCGCGCGTACCATTGAGCCCGGGGATCTTTTCTTTTATGTGTGTGGGTACGTCGGGGTTTCAGCAGTGTGGGCATCTCATATATTACAGACTCTGTAGGGTGTCGTGCACCTATGCTTTCTGCTACCAGATGTACGTGTGCTGTCCCATGGTTTATCAATGGCTGCGAGCTCGTGCTGCGGTTTCAGAGGGATTGAATAATACAGTCACCCCCATGATGCACTGCACATGCTAATCAGCTCTCCACACAGGCACACCATATGGAATGCATCCCCACAGACTCTGGACATGGTAGGGGTAAATTGTCATGTGCACCCCCCACAGCCCCTTGCCCTTATAGGGGGTACTGACCATTTGTTGTACTGGCATTGAGGACCTGCCCAACACCACATTGTGCGGGTGCTCTGCTCACCCTGAGTGTGCAGTGGGGCATCCAGCCCTAGGTCCTCAGCACCGTCCATGGCGCAAGTCCACAGCAGTGTTACTGTGTGAGATAGATATTTTCTGCATGACCACCTTGGACATCTCTGTCTGTTTGGGGCAGGTGTAGACCCATGCCCCACCGCCCCCCCCTCACCCCTGGGTGGCAAACAGGGTCACCCATCATAATCTGCACATTCTACCTCCCTTGGAAGGTGCCAGTGGAGGGGGGGACATTAACCCTAGTCCTACTGAGGTGCAGACACCCCACAGGTCAGTCACTGCAGATCCAGACACATGCATGCCACAGGAGCAATCTGACATTGGGACTTGGTAGAAAATGACAATCCCAACCACTATCTGTGATTCCCCTGGTGCAGGCCAACACACCCTGCAGGCCACTCCATCACATCACCTACCAGCTGCAAACAGGCTGCTAGTGACCAGCAGAGATGCCTGCACCCAGAACTGGGGTGCCAGCATACACAGCCAGCAGATACATCTGTGACTGGGCCCCAGGGAAACACCCATATTTATCACATGAGTGAACTACTATGTAGCACCATGGTGGAGCCTAGACATGCTGTGGTCACTGCACATTCAGGGTGACACTGAGCTTGCAGCGGCATCTACCGTGGTCACCCTGTCTGGGCAGGTGGTTGCCTGGCACTACAATGTACCTGTCACTGCCCTTTGCCCTGTGCATATACACCCTGGCCAGGCCGCCTTATCCGACCTCTACCCATGGTACTTTGCTACTCATTATGCACATTGGCAGCCCACTACTGGCAACATTGCTGGCAGTGTGGCCTGTCGACAGTGTTTGCAGCCACCACACACTGGCTGGACAGACAGCCACCCCCACACCTATGCCAGCATTGTGCTACTGTAGGGGGGTTCTACAGCCATACACACAACACCTGTCATGGGCACAGTACATGCATGGATGTTGTACGACATACTCTGGTGGATCACTCCCAAGGGTGTTGGACACTGTCAGGGGCCAGACCTGCGGCACACACCACAGACATCTGACTGCTTGTTGTGGCGCAGCTCAATGTGCACAATGTGCTTTACATAGGACATGAGTTCTACATTTTATCATTGGCAACTTTTAGTGCATGTGTACCATATACCCATGTGTAGGGTGCCATTGCTAAGGTATGCACCTGCTAGTATTGGGAGTTGACAGCAGGGCCAATTGTCTTACCTCTTCGGGTTTCATTGGCCAATGGGGCCTGTGGGTGGGTGTCACTGTTAGCTGCTGCTTTACGGCAGGGTTCCACAACTCCAGTCCTGTCATTCCAGGCACTGATCGGGTTTTCATGCTGTCCCTCATAAATATGCATGGGCTACATCTGCAGACAAGGGGGGGGGCATAGTTATGCAGCACAGGTATCTTTATTGGGGGCAGCATGGTAACTGAATGGTGTGGGGCCCTCCAGGACTGCATTTGGGGGACTATGCTCTGGGTAATGCGCCTATATCTGGTGTGGTAAAATATTGGCGTTTTGTCCATGCGTATGTTCTCAGCAATAAGGGTGTGACCATTCCATCACAGTTTAGTTGTGGGGAGAATATGTGGGCAGGATTGGCATGGCCCCAGCTGGGATTTGAACCTGTGACATTCTGGTCTTAGAGGCACTGGCTGTGTCTGTTGCACCACACTGAGGCCACAGGGACAATGTGATCCCTTGAGATGGGATACCTGGCCTGACAGGTCAGAGACCCTGCTCTGCGCCATTTTACTGTGGACTCATATAGCTTGTATGGAGGCAATTTGCACGTAACCTCACATACAACCTCGCATGAGGGGGCAATCCCCCATTACCAAGCTGGCCAACAATTATATCATTGGGCAACAATACACGACACTCCCGCGAATGCTCCAATAACAGGGGATGTGTTTTGAAAGGGTCTCCGTAGCGTGATCCCTTCCAAGTATCTTTTCTTTTTTTGGTTTCGCTTTCCAGGGAGTGTGTTTTTTATTGTGGCCCATTGCTATCACTGTTGCCCAGCTGACTTGTGATGTTTACAGTTTTCTTTCTGCTATTTTCCACGTTTTATCTGTGTTTTCATGCTGTCCCTCATACATATGCCTGACCTACATCTGCCTACCATGGGGGTGGGGCATAGCTATACAGCACAGGCATCTTTGATGTGACAGCATGGGACAGGAATGCTGTGGGGCCCTCTAGGGCTGCATTTGCGGGGCTCAGCTTTCGTTGCTGTGCCTGTTTCTGGTGTCTGTGTTTGGTGTGGTGTAAAAATAGACCATGCCTTTGTTCTCTGCATTAAAGGTGTGTCTTTACTTTCACTTTTTAGTGGTGGGTAGGACTATTGTGACTGGGTTGGCGGCAGTCCCAGCTGGTATTTGAACCTGTGACCCTCTGGTCTTACAGGCACTGGCTGTGTCCATTGCACCACACTGGGGCCACAGAGATGGTGCTGTCCCTGGTGTTAGTATGACCTGCCTGGCTGGTCAGGGACTCTGCTCTGCAAAAGGTTTACTGTGGCCTCATTTCCCTTGTATGCAGACAACGGTGCACATACACCTCAGGGGGACCTCACAGAAGGGACACACACCCATATCCGAGCTGGGCAACAATGATATCATTGGGAGACATTACACTACACTCCCAGGTCAGCTCCATTACAGTGACTTTCCCTTTTAGAGGGTCTGTGAAGCGTGAACCCTTCCACATATCATTAGGTTTTTATTTTGTGCTTTCCAGGGAGTTCTGTTCCTTGTTGTCCATTGCTATCACTGTTTAACTGCTGATTTATGCTTTTAAAGGGGTTTCCTCTGGTCATTTTTATTGTCTTCTGTGCAGGGGCGGCCCAAGGGGGGTGCGGGGCCATGTGCGGAGACTCGGTGCGGGGCCTCATTTGCATAAGTGGCCTTATTTGCATAAATATTTGCATAATGTTACCATACACTAACTTTTAGTAAACATGTCTCTTAATGAGTGTATGGATAAAGAAAGACTAAAAGATTTCTACATTACTATAATCCAGTGCCAACCGCCAGGCACATTAGGAACTACTACAAACGCTGCCCATTTAGAACCCATAGCAAACCCGCTGTATCCTGACAGCATTACCAGGACTCACAAAGCACCAGACCCTACCTATCAAAAGGAAACACTGCAAATATTAAACCAGTACATTTCAGAGAATACTGGGGAAAGAGAACAAGTGGCAATGTCAAATAGGAATTACATAAACAGAATACCTCAGCTCAGTTACACATGCAGAACATAGACCATCACCAAACAAGGAATCGCAATTTAGAAACAGGAAGGCAATAATTAAACTGGGAACCCCAAAAGCCAAACTTGGAATGTACAACAACACTGTAGAAATAAAACTATAAATCAATTTCCTCTTGTACCAAACAAAGCGCAGACGTTAATGATGCACATTTCCCAGAGCTTTCATATTCCAGTTAATAAATTCAAAATAAAGAGATATATTTCTACCTTTTGTGCATTTTTTTCAGTTGCAATTGCTCCAGCCACTTTCTTCTGGTTTCTTCATGTTTTCTGCTAACTCTCCATCGTCTGCTGTCCATTTGTCCTTTCTTCTCTCTTCTAGTTTTCTTTCCATCCTCTCTCTCTACATCTGCTTTAACATACTAATCTTTATCCTTTTGCTCTTTCCTCATTCTTATTTCATCCACACAAATTTTACCCCTCCATCCTCAATCCCCACTTACTCTCCCAATACCCGGCCAATTGTAGATTTTTCATCCCTCCCACACAAAATATTTTTCCCCTCTCCATTTTACTCTCCCAGCCCCATCCCATTCTAATCCTCCCCCAACATCAGCTCCCTTCTAGTTCCAGTCTCACCCAGCATCCATTCCCTTCTAGTCCCTGCATCAGCCCATTTCCAGTCCTAGCCCCCCATCAACCCATTTCCAGTCCTAGCTCCCCCATCCATTTTCAGTCTGAGTCCCTTCATCAGCTCATTTCCAATCCTAGCCCCCCATCAGCCCATTTCTAGTCATTTCCTAGCCCCACCATCAGCCCATGTCAAAGCCTAGCGCCCCTCCACACAGCCCACTTCCAGTCCAAGCCCCCCCATGCGCATACTTCCAGTTCTAGCTCCTACATGACACCATTTCACTACAAGCCCCCACCACCGCCCATTTCAAACCTTAGCTCCCCACAACCGGCCATCGCCAGTCCTATCCTAGCTGCTCCATCAGCCCATTTTCAGTTCTAGCTCCCTTCCCTCACAGCCCATTTCCATTCCAAGCTCCCTCCCCATCAGCTATTTGCAGTTCAAGCCTCCCTGTCCACTCAGTCCATTTCCAGTCATAGCAATCCCCCAACCCATTACCAGTCCTAGCCCCCCATCAACCCATTTTCAGTTTAAGCCCCCCCTATAACCCATTACCAGTCCTAACCCCCCATCAGCCCACTTCCAGTCTTAACCCCATCAGCCCATTTCCAGTCAGCCCCCCATAGCCCATTGCCAGTCCTAACCCCCCCCCCATCAGCCCACAGCCCATTACTAGTCCTAACCACATCAGCCCACCTCAAGTCCTAACCCCTCCCCATCAGCCCTTTTCCTGTCCTAGCGCCCCCATAGCCCATTAGCAGTCCTAACCCCCCCCCATAGCCCATTAGCAATCCTAACCCCCATCACCCTATTTCCAGACAGCCCCCATCAGCCCACAGCCCATTACCAGTCTTAACCCCCCCCCAGCCCATTTCCAGTCCTAACCCCCCATCACCCCATTTCCAGTCAGCCTCCATCAACCCCCAGCCCATTACCAGTATTAACCCCATCAGCCCATTTCCAGTCCTAACCCCCCCAGCACCCCATTTCCAGACAGCCTCCATCTGCCCCCAGCCCATTACCATTCTTATCCCCCCCAGCCCATTTCCAGTCCTAAACCCCCCCCCCCAGCCCATTTCCAGTCAGCCTCCATCAGCCCCAGCCCATTAGCAGTCTTAACCCCCCCTAGCCCATTTCCAGTCCTAACCCCCCCCCAGCCCATTTCCAGTCCTAACCCCCCCTCACCCCATTTCCAGTCAGCCTCCATCAGCCCCAGCCCATTAGCAGTCTTAACCCCCCCAGCCCATTTCCAGTCAGCCTCCATCAGCCCCAGCCCATTTCCAGTCCTAACCCCCCTTGCACATTTCCAGTCCTAACCCCCCTTGCACATTTCAAGTCCTAACCCCCCCCTTGCACATTTCCAGTCCTAACTCCCCCCCCTTGCACATTTTCAGTCCTAACTCCCCCACCCTTGCACATTTCCAGTCCTAACCCCCCCCCCCTTGCACATTTCCAGTCCTAACCCCCCCCCTTGCACATTTCCAGTCCTAACCCCCCATCACCCCATTTCCAGACAGCCTCCATCAGCCCCCCCCCCCCTTCCCTTCCCTACCCTTCCGGAAAATTAAAAAAAAAAAAAAAAAACCTGGCTCTAGCTGCTGCCGCGTCCGTCGCAGCAGCGGCAGAATGGCGTGTCCCGCGGGACCCCCTCTCCTCGTCGAGCCCTCTGCAAGGGCTTTCAGATTCGCGAAGGGAGAGTGCTCCCTCGCGTCTCTGTAAAGCCCGCAGGGGCTAATGGGAAATTTCCCATCAGCCCCTCGCGTCTAAAGGGGCAGATGGGAAATTTCCCATTAGCCCCTGCGGGCTTTACAGAGACGCGAGGGAGCACTCTCCCTTCGCGAATCTGAAAGCCCTTGCAGAGTGCTCGACGAGGAGAAGGGGCCCCGCGGGACACGCCATTCTGCCGCTGCTGCGACGGACGCGGCAGCAGCCAGAGACAGGTTTTTTTTTTTAATGTAATTTAAAAAAAAAGCAGAATGTTCTTTGCGCGGGGCCCCCTGAAACGCGGGGCCCTGTGCAAAAAACATTCTTGCTCAATGGACGGGCCGGCCCTGCTTCTGTGACATTTCATTCTGTGCACATGTATCACACTGCTCACGTTTTGTGTGTTACCCAGGTTTCTCTGTACATTGCTGACGGAAATGGTTTCTCTTACCTTTAAAGATGCCTTCAACGGCAGGTTTTCATTCGCGTTGGAATTGAGCTCAGAATTACAGCGCGTTAGTGAGGGGGAGCCTCTCCCCGCCCCCTCTCCGCCCATTGACCCCTTCTCTCCGCCCACTCTCCACCTTCTGCGCTGTTTTAACGCGCCGCGGGGCTTTACGATCGTTAAGCGCGGTCAACGCGCGTAGTATGACGTTACCGGTCGTTGGCACGTGTTTACGCGCGTTATACTGCACTTGCGGTCGTTAACGTCATACAACGCGCGTTATTCACGTTTACCGCGATTTAGTAAACAGACCCCTTTGTCTCTGTTTGCTTGCTTCAAATAGGGCTGTTCTAAGACTCTCAAACGTACATGGCCTGTTCTTCTGCCCTTAGATACTGGGTTGTACCTCTTAATCCTGATTCAGAGTCCAATGGTGAGCGTAGGCCTCTCTCAAAGCATGTCTTTCTCCTCCTAAGCTCTTTGCCTCTGTGGTCCTTTGCTACCAAGTCTCTCTCCAGACTGACTCTCCTTGAGCTGTCTTTCTTTCTGACTTTCTCTGCTCCTTTTCCAGCACTTACTATTCTGGGCATTCTGCTTGATCCAGCTACGCTGCTTGGGCTGGAGGTGTCACTCCTTCCGTCTGAAGTGCTTCTCCTGGCAGTCTCTCTCTGGACTGTCCCTCTCTGGACTGCTTTCCTCCAGACTGCTTCCCTCTGGACCAGTTCCCTCTGAACTGGTTCTCCTGCTGGCCTGCTTTCCTCTGGACTGGTTCCTCCTGCTGGCCTGCTTTCCTCTGGACTGCCTTTCTCTTATAAAGGCATTCTACCTTTGAGTTTCCCGGGCTTGTCGTCAGGTGCAGCTGATTAGCTCTTACATAATCAGTGGCTGGGTGTGTTAACTCAGCCTCAGTAGTTTTGCTCCTGCTCCCTCTAGCTGGGCTGCCAGGTAATTGCATCCTCTGCACATCAACAGCTCTGTGAAAGACAGGTTATTTTCCTAAGTCTGCACTCTCAGTAGCTTCAGCTTCATGACACATTCTCCTTCTTAAAATATTACGGGCTGATTCTTCATTTTCTCTACAGCACGTAATTCTTGACATTGCGTCAGCATTATAATGCAGCTTTCCTCCCTATGTTCTACTTTATATTCATATGGCTGCAATGCCCTATACCTTCATACTTTTTTGGCTGACGTAATCAAGGCCAATCTTTCCTGCCAATGTCGGAGGACATTTATATGTTACACTTGCTCATGTCCCTTTGTGTCTTGTATTAAGTATGAGGCTGGACCAAGCGGTTTGACCACCGCATAAGGTCCCCTCCACTGGGCTTCAAATTTTGGGGTAGGCCCGGATACTAAAATGACTACCTTTTCTGCGGCAGTTAGTTGTCTGGGCTTTGTATCTCTATCATAATATCTTTTTTGCTTTTGCTGACTATTTTTCAGCTTTTCTTCCACAAGACGTGAGGCGCGCTTTAGATGGCTCCTTACGTTTTTCAAAAATTGTGGTAGTCCCACTTCGTTTTCTACTGGTTCCACCCATTGTTCACGTAGGATGTCTAACACTCCTCTAGGTGACCGTCCGTACATCAGTTCATATGGCGACGTGCCTAGGGAAACCTGTGTTCTTTCTCTGCAAGCATACAATACGAATGGGAGCATCGTATCCCACTCTGTCATTTCTCCATCTAGAGCACGACGTAGCATTTGCTTTATACTTTGGTTCATTCTTTCCACCAACCCGTTACATTGGGGATAATAGGCGGCGGTCTTAAGATGGCGAATGCCAAAGGCGTCCCACACCTGGGCTAAGTATTTGGACAGGAAATTACTTTTCCGGTCCGTCAATACTTCCTGCGGAAACCCTACCTCACAGAACAGTTTTATAAATTCAGTGGCGATGGATTTTGCTGACATGTTCCTTAAGGGAACCACCCATGGAAAACGTGTGGCCTGGTCCATGATGATGAGTATATACTGGAAACCCCTAGGCGTTTTTATGAGTGGTCCCACTATATCCATTGCCAACCTTCGAATGGGGTCCAATATTACTGGCATCGGAAGTAATGGTACCTCAGGTGGGCGTATGGAGGTTACTCGTTGGCAGGAGGCACACGATTCACAAAAACGCGCGGTCTCCTTAAAAGCTCCTGGCCAGTAAAACCGAGCCAGTATTTGGTCAAGGGTCCCTTGTACTCCCTTATGACCCCCTACTGGGTCATCATGGGCTAACCTCAGCACTGCCGATTTAAAGGTCTTCAGCACTACCAACTGTTTACGGATATCTCCCGACCGTGTGTCTATACTCTCCCTGTATAACACCTCTTCCTCTATGATAAACCTGGGAAAAGTATTTTTCTTCCCTTGGGCATGCTCGAACGCGCGTGCCAGTGCGGGATCATCTCTTTGCTCCTTGGTAAAAGAGGGGAATTTCTCCACTAATTCTGATGGAACCCAGGGCATTCCGCTCCCCCTTTCCAACTCGGCCCTGCCTTGCGAGCGGTACCTTCTCTCTTTGCGCTTCTCCGCTTTAGACTTTCTTTCCCTTTCAGTGGGGATAGTTATTAACTCTTCGTGAGATGGGAGGTCGTCTAAAGTTGCCTCCCGGGAACAAGAGGGTTTTTCTGGAGTTTTCGTCTGTGTACATGTAGAGACAAAAACTTCCTGGGGTGTTAAACCTTCCTCTAAGCCTCTTTTAAATTGGGGCCAGTCTCTGCCCAAGACCATTTCTTGAGGTAATCTAGGTACTACAGCAACTAACATTTTTTTCTCTATTCCCAAACCTCTTACAACCAGGTTTTATACAGGGTAAAATGTTGCAGCACCATGAACACATTTTATCTTTACCTTTCCCTCTGCTTGATCTGGTGCGGATTCAGCTTGCTCTCTAATTACAGACCAGAGCTTACGGGAAATCAGTCTGATCCGCGCCAGAGTCAAGAAGAGCAACCCCTTGTACTGTTACGTCTAAGACAAACCCTTCACATAATGTTTGCCTGTTCTCACCTATGAGAGCAGTACGTGCTTGACATTCACTTTTTACGTGACCCAATTTTCCACAGGTAAAGCATCGCCTAGAGTGACTCCTTACTACAGGGTTAACATTTTTCACATCTCGAGCTTTATAATGTGAGAGGCTTCCTGATGACTGCTTCAACGCACCCACTGCTGTTTTTGAAATTTCCTCACTCTGCTGGGTGGCCAATTCCGCCTCTAAATATCTCTCTGATAAGATAATGGCTTCTGCAGTGCTGCGGCAGTTCTGCAGGATAAGGAAACTCTGCACACTTTGGGGTACTGCCGACATAAATTGTTCTAGAACTATTGCATCCATTAATGTCTCAACAGTTTTCTCCTCAGGCCTTAGCCATTTAGCGGCTAAGCTTCTTAACCTGTGTCCTAACGCCTTCGGTGTTTCACCCATTTTAAGGCGTGCCGCTCGTAGCAGGCGATTATACACAAGAGGGGTCAGACCCAGGCGATCCCTGACGGCCTTCGTTACCTCGGTGTAATCGTTTGCTGACGATGTGGGCATTGCTCTGTATGCTGAGAGCGCCTCCCCTGTGAGTGAAGTGGCTAGGCGGACGGGCCACTGGTCTTCCTGACAGCCCACCAAATGTGCTATCCTTTCAAACGAGTCCAGGAAGTCATCTATGTCATCCGTGGTCCCTAACTTCCCTAAAGTTAAAGCATCATATGTCCACGGTCCTACTGGACAGTTACCCAGTCCAGAACTCTGTCCATGATGACTAGACGCTGCTTCCTGCGACTTTTGTTGCTGTGCTACCCAAACCTCCATCATTTGTAAGATGGGTTTCTGTTGCTCTTGCATGGCTAAGACTGCTTGCTGCTGCGTTTGGCAAGCCAGTTCTCTCTGCTTGTCAAACTGCATAGCCATCCATGCGAACATTTCTTTTTGATCCATGGTGAAGGAAACCTAGAAACACAGAGAGAGAAAAAAAAACAAGTGTGGCCTGACAACAAAATCAGTACCCCTTTTATTTTCTTTTTTTTCTTAAACTTCATCCCCACATCCAACACAGGTCATGCCTTTCTACCCTTTACCTGGTGGAGGGGTCAAGTCCAGCTTTAAGAAAAGGACACTGCTGCTCTGTCTGGTAACACTCTGCCACAGCACTTCGACTCCAGGTTTTCTTCTTTCACTTCGGGTTTTCCTCCTTCCACTCCGGGTTTTCTCCTTTCTTTTAAAGCTTAGTACTGGTGGCTTCTTTCTTTTCTTCCTGTAGGTTTTATGGCCTTTTATCCGTACAACTACGTCATTAATGTTGTCAGCACTCCCTGGTGGCCAGTGGCGGTAAGGGTAGGCTGAGCATTTTTATTATTTCAAGGAGGAAAGGGCTCTTTAAGGTCAAGTGCAAGTTGGTCTTTGTAGTCCAGCTCCTTGTGTGAACAAATTGTATAAGCCAAATAGAGGGTATTAAGGCTTTTATTTCCACTTTAACGCAAAGGATCAATAAGGCACAGAAATAAAGAAAGTCCTTTCTTTCAGGGTTCCAGTAAACATAAGCAAGAAGAAAAACTGTTACAAGTTTCACAGTTGATTGGAGAGATTAACTGAAAGATTCTCTTACTTCAGAGCAACTTAAATGAGCAAAACAATTCTCTGGCACTTAGCACAAAACAGGAGCATTCTCAAAGCAAAAAGGTCTGTTCAATTCACAGTTCTGCTAATGACGCAAGGCTACTAGCAATACACAAGGTACAGTCCATTAATTCATCTGGAGGCATGGGGATAGGATTCTCTAGGTCTATTTCCATGGACTCTGGGTCACTGGCCTCTCCCTCTGAATTGGATTTTTCCCTTGCTGCTATACTTTCCCAGACTTTGTCTCTGTTTGCTTGCTTCAAATAGGGCTGTTCTAAGGCTCTCAAATGTACATGGCCTGTTCTTCTGCCCTTAGATACTGGGTTGTAGAACTCTGATTTGTTTCCTTTTCTCCCCCACTGAGCATCTGTTTCACCAGAACTTCTAGGAGATAAACTTTCTTTTATAAATGAAGTGGCACCATACCTGGGCTTCCTCCTGTAGCCAGTATAACTGGAGCTTTCTCTCTGAGGTACCGCTCTCTGGAGACAGGCTTTCTCTTGGAACCTTCTGAGCAGTGCTTTACCTTGCTGTAGTTCAGGAAAACCTGGTGAGGAATCCAGATTTCCTTGTTTCTGGGAAAGGTAGCTCTGCTATCAGAACCTTTCCTTCTTGTACCTCTTAATCCTGATTCAGAGTCCTCTGGTGAGCGTAGGCCTCTCTCAAAGCATGGCTTTCTCCTCCCAAGCTCTTTGCCTCTGTGGTCCTTTGCTACCGAGTCTCTCTCCAGACTGACTCTCCTCGATCTGTCTTTCTTTCTGACTTTCTCTGCTCCTTTTCCAGCACTTACTATTCTGGGCGTTCTGCTTGATCCAGCTACGCTGCTTGGCTGGAGATGTCACTCCTTCTGTCTGAAGTGCTTCTCCTGGCAGTCTCTCTCTGGACTGTCCCTCTCTGGACTGCTTTCCTCCAGACTGCTTCCCTTTGGACCGGTTCCCTCTGAACTGGTTCCTCTTGCTGACCTGCTTTCCTCTGGACTGGTTCCTCCTGCTGGCCTGCTTTCCTCTGGACTGCCTTTCTCTTATAAAGGCATTCTGCCTTTGAGTTTCCCGGGCTTGTCGTCAGGTGCAGCTGATTAGCTCTTATATAATCAGTGGCTGGGTGTGTTAACTCCGCCTCAGTAGTTTTGCTCCTGCTCCCTCTAACTGGGCTGCAAGGTAATTGCATCCTCTGCACATCAACAGCTCTGTGAAAGACAGTTTTTTTTTCCTAAGTCTGCACTCTCAGTAGCTTCAGCTTCATGACAATAGCAGGTGGGCATACACGTCAAAATATATGGAATACAGAACACATCCGTCTGTGTGCATGCACGTAGACATCCACGTTGAATGCAAAACTTATAAATACCTGTGCAGCTCTGCACATCTTTCTATTCCAACTAGCAACACGTCTATGACATCCTGTGAGCTGACAACAAGAGATAATGGAGTCCACAGCCATGCTGCTACTGACACGGTTGGTACTAATGGTCATTGATGTGACTGGAATGGTATGTGTGATGGGGCTTGTGCCCCTGATGCATATGTGCAGTGCCAGTGGCCTTGTGGGTGACAGTGGAATGCATGGGCCTGAGTGCAGTGTCAGGTGTCATGTGCAGGCACACACCACAGGGCAGGCCAGTGTGGGCATGAGACTGTCTGGGGCAAGGGGCAACTGACTTGAATTAAAACATGTCAGGGTCTGACCACATGGTACTCCTATGCACAAGACCACCCCCACATCTGTGGCCCCATGCCTACGTAACTGCACGAGTGGTCACTGTTGTAGCAAGGAGGCCTATCCAGAGTCTGGGGGAGGACAAAGAGACAGGGAATTCACCCTAGTAAAGGGTCCCCTTTACTCAAGTCAGGGTAGGAAAGCCCTGATGGAGGAGGAGTAACCTAGTGGTTGGGCAAGGTACTTCAGGCCGGAAGGTCGGGGGTTCAAATCCCACTAGAGGACAGCAACCTTGGGCCGGAAGGACTGGGGTTTCTAGTCCCACAGATGCTCCTTGTGGTCTTGGGCAAGCCACTTAACCCTCCATTGCCCATGTTCCCTGTAAGTATTAGTGTATATGTGTCTCATATCCCCACGTGTTAAATGTATCCCCCAATTGTGTTGTGACCGCTTTGATTGAAGGATAAGGTGGTATACAAAACTGTCTAAATAAATAAATAAATAAATAAACACCTCCAGAAATCAGAAAACTTCCACATGGCCCACATTTCATGCTTCCCCTAGTGGAATGAAGGGGAGAGGATGCAGGGCTCAGAACCCCTTAGGCAGTGAATGCTCCAAGCACTCAGGTGCCCGGAGTCAGGCTGATTGCCGTCACCTGAGTAGGGAGGGGTTGGAGATAGAGCCCTGGAAGTATAAACCCAGAGCAGAGTATGACTTAGAGAGGGGAGGAGAAGCAGGAAGCCAGGCTGAGCAGAGCAGAAGAATGGAGCTTCCAGCTTGAGAGAGTGCTATTTGGCATGTAGCACGGCTGCAGGAGAGTTTGGAGCCAGGAACAACAGAGACTCCAAGATCCCCCGGGAGGCTGTTAGCTGAGCATGGTCAGCAGGACGGGGAGTCAGAGCCTATGCAGCTGGGAGAGCCCGAGGTGAAGCTGAATGAGGCGGACACTCCCATGGACTGTTCCTTGTGCCAAGCTATAAACCGGGGAACGTAGAAAGCAAGCCAGTCCTGAAAGAAAGTCTTGCAGGAAGAAGGTACCCTTATTCCACAAGCAGGGTGGCTGAGATCCTCATGTGTTTATAGAGGGGAAGTTTACCACAGACTTTAAATGTGATTTTTGTTTTCTGCTTTAGCCAGCAAGGCTAAGGAGGGGATATAATAGGCTTGCTGGTAAAGACTGTGTATCCTGCAATAGAGAGAACCTTTAAAACTGCATTTTGTGGTTGGATATGTTTTGGGCAATGCTGTTTCAAAGAGTCCTGAACCCACAATCTTCTGTGTGGTATGATCGAACCATTGTGTATATAAAAATAATAAACTTTCTGTCATTCGCCTTACCTACTTTAGCCTGACTACAGCTTTCTGCAGGATGTACCCATACAGATGAATAAGGACTACATTTCCCAGAGGGCACTGCAGGGAAATAGTTTTTAAAAAACCTGGAAAAGCATACAGCAGAAATTTCCTCTAAACATCCACTCCCCTCTAAGCTAGAGGCGAGTGGTGGTGGTGTGACACTGTAAAGTGGGTGTATGTGTTCAGATCCTACAGGCACATGCCTGTAGGTGTGTTGTAACCAGCACCTGATCACCTAGATTCACTGGTGTGTGTGGAGTTCTAGACATCCTAGTGGTGCACATATGGGGGTGCATCCAGTCCTATGGGTATGTCCATAGGCACATATGTGCCCGTGAAGTGGTGCATGGTGGATGGGCCACCCACTGGGTACCCTGCTAACATGTGTGTGGGGGGAGGTTGCAGGGCCAGTGGTTTAGTGCATCTCTTGCCTCCCTTCCATCCACAGGGGGCATCAGGGGAGAACATTAGGTGGCACGCCCCCAGGGTCTGGACTGATCATCGTCCTGTTTCACCCTCCCACAGTTTCCAGGGGCAGCAGCCAGGCATGAGGAGAAGGCACAGAACAGGGCCAGAGCCATGTTTGCCAACACTCTTCTGGTGGCAGCCGACCATGAGCGTAGATGTGCTGAATGCCATCACCCTTATGCCAAGGTCCCTAGGCCCCATGCCTAGTACCTTGACATCAGCGATGACCAGTGCCAAACATGGTACAGGTTTGACCATGAGGCAATACATGACCTGTATCAGGAGCTGGGGCCACAGCTTGCTGCATAGGCACACGGGGCACAGTGCCTGTCCATGTGAAGATGCTGGCAGATCTGGCCTTCCTAAGGACTGGCACATTTCAGTCTGTTGTGAGAACAGCAACTGCCCTGAGCCTGGCGGCAATGTCACGCAGCATTAACCAGTTCCTGGATGCCTTTGCGGGATGTACTGACCATTACATCTCCTTCCCATGCACCCCACAGCAGCAGCAGCAGACCATGCTGGTATTCAGTGATGTTGCACGGTTCCCGTCTGTCCTCAGGGCAACTGACTGCACTCATGTGGTCCCCTGCCCCCTGCGCCTGCTTGAGGTGGCTTACAGGAACCAGAAGGTGTACCACTCCCTGATCATGCAGGTCATCTGCAATGTCCGGAGGAGATAGGAGATTCTGGATGCCATATCATGCTTCCCTGGCTCGTGCCATGATGCCTACAGAAAGGACAGACTAGATAGGCCATGTGGTCTTTTTCTGTCATCATATTTCTATGTTTCTATGTTTCTACTTCCTGGCATGATCAAGGATACATACTGCCTTTGAGGACAGTACCATCACTGCTGGCTGGCTGCTTGGTGAGTGGGCACAGGTCAGCATCACATGCACATGCATACCACTATGGCTGTGGGTTGCCCATATGTAGCAGGGGGAGCCACTGGCACCCCTACCATACATGGTCATGTGGGGGGGCAGCTTCAATCACAGCATGGACGTGTTGGGGTTGGGGATGCGCCACAGGTGGGGACACACAGGGGTCAGGGCTGGCTAGCCTCAGGCATGGGTGGTGGGGAACCACATGGCACGGGTGAAGCGCACATGCATGTTGGACCCAGTGGAATGGCACCTGGTACATGGGTATGCCGAATCCTGCATAGCTGGCCATGGCATTACATGTTGACATTCCCACCACTGTTTCTCTCCACAGGTGACAAGGGATACCCGCTGAGGGTGTGGCTCATGACCCCCCTCATCAACTCGTACACTCCAGAAGAGGTCAGGTACAACCAGTCACACCAGCTGACCTAATTCATCATAGAGCAGACATTTGGCCTGCTGAAGAGCTGCTTCCACTATCTTGGCTGGTCTGGTAGGGAGCTGCTGTATGCCCCAGCGAAGGTGTACAGGAGATTCCTGCCATGCTGCATGGTGCACAATTACACCCTGCATCGAAGGCAGCCTGTGCCAGATGTAGTAGTCAACAAGTCTGAAGGCGAGGTGGATGGGAGGGTGGCCTCCTGGCCATCACATGTTCCCTCCTACCAACATGCATTGGTGACAAGAAGAACCCTCATGGAGTTGAATTTTGTGTGAGGTAGGCTGCCTGTGCTGGTGGAACTGGGGGAGGATGGCAGGGCTGGGCATCATCAGGCAGGCCCCATGTGCAAACACCTTGGTATGCTGTCCCATGAGCTTTTCCAGCCACTATGGGCAGTCCCCACCCCCACCCACCCAATCTGCCAATGCATGCTTTCTGGTCCCAGGTGCATGATCCCCCAAACCACACCCAGCCACACATGTGTCCCAACACAGGGTGCAACCCTAACCCCCATTCAGGCACCCTGGCACAGTCAGGCACATGTTCCACCACACACCCACATTGGCGGTGTCGCCTCCTGCCACCACACAAATCTGGTCTACACACTCTGTCCAGCCCTGGCCATCTGCAGGCACACCCAGCTGTAGCCCCAGCTCATCCAGCACATGGGGATATCTTATGCAGCACTGCCGCATCCCCTGTACCCCTGCCCAGCCAGCCGGGCAACTGGGGATGCCTGCCCTGCCACTGCAGCCAATGGTAGTCAGACAGGCTCAGTGTGTGCAAGGGGGGCACCCGCCCAGGCACCCCATCCCCCCTACCATGCACAGTTTGGTGCCTTGTCTGCTGCACTGATTTGGCTGTCAGGCACCTGCTGTTACCCCACATTCCTGGTGCCTGCATGGGGGTTGTGACCCATAACTGAGCATGCCCTTCCAAGCCACACATTTGGGCCCTGTGTGCTTCCATTCCCCCTGTGGTCCCCTATGGGACCCATTCTGATTGTGACATCGGGCCCTTGTATGCCTGATCAGATTGGTCTGCACAGGAGCAGACACACCATGGTTCCCTCAGGGTGCATCATACCAAGTGGGTTCTGCAGTGCAGCTGAATCTGTACATGCAGGCCAGGACATGATCCCAACCAGGCTATATGTACGGGCCTCTTCCCAGCTAACCTGGACGTGGCATCTTAATGGAACCATGGTACCATGGCTCCACGGCTCCATTCAGGGGCACTGTCCCGGCCACTGTCCTGTTCCTGGGTTCTCCACATCCCGACCCCCATTCTGGCCTCACAGTTCCTGGGTCAGTCTGCAGGGAGGCACCTGCACCCCCACCTACTTTTATGGCTGTCCATGCCTCCTGTACCCTGCCATCTCAGGGTATGTCTTCCACCTCAGAGGTGGAATAGGTTCCATGTACAGTCTTATGGCCCTGGACATACAGGGCCGACATCCATATCAGCCCTCTATGTCCAGGGCCACAGACTGCCCACAGCCTGATCTATCTCTGCCACCACCCCACCCCTGGCTAGGCTCCCTGTATGAACACCTTGTACATACTAAGAGGTTAGTCGGGGTTGGCAGTGTGAGTCAAATGGGGGAGATGGATGTCCCAACATGGTATCTATCCCCACCATTCAGGCCTCCAATTGCCCCCCATGTTAATATACACACAAACACAGTGTTCAATGTTTCTTGGGTTTTATTTATGGCACAGCAACATACAGAGACACAAATGGCCATGTGCTGACCCAGTAACACCCCAATAATGGCTGCCTAGTTCCAGCCCCTCATCCCATTAGCTCGGGTGGGGACAGGAGTGCCTCTGTGAGTCACTGCACTGCCTGGGTGAGGGTCAGGAGGTCACCCCTGATACCCTTAAGGTGCTCTGCAATGCGTTTCAGAGGCCCTGCTGCCTCAGGGGTCTGCTCCATGGCACCCATAGTGCCCACACCATGTTTTGGTGTGCCAGTCTGTGTCTCCTCGGCAACTGCTGCAGTGCACAGTGGCTCATCCAGCTCGCTGTCCCCACACAGGTCCCCAGTCCCCACCCCATGCTCCCCCATCCGCTCCCTCTTTATCTTTATTTACATTTAATATACCGCCCTTGTCGAAACGTGAGGACAGTTTACAATAAAATTATATAAATAAAAGCATTAAAAAGGAAAGGAAATCCATTAAAATAAAGAAAAGAAGGACCAAAGAGGTCACAGAACAAAACAAACAATAGACAAACCAGAGAAACCATGGGTAAGCAAAGACAAACAAAACAATTAGACAGGACTACTGGGAGGGGAGATCATATGCCTGTTGGAACAAGTGAGTTTTTAGTAGGTTTTTGAAGTGCCCTCTGTCCTCTGCTTCCTTCCATCCCCTCCCTCCACCTCATCCTCCCCCCATTGCCTCCCTCTGCCCCTGACCCCTCATGTCCCCCTCCACCCCCTGCCCTCTTACGTGCCTACCTCCACCCCCTGCCCTCTCACATCCCCACCTCCACCCCCTGCCTGCTCCCATCCCCTCCCACCACCCCTGCCTCCTCACATCCCCTCTCTCTACCCATGCCCACTCCCATCCTCTCCCTTTGCCCCCTCCCCCCTCAAATCCTTGCCTTTCACCCCCTGCCTGCTTCCAACACTGCCTCCCCCTCCCATCCCCTCTTCCATACTCACCTCCACCTCTACCAACTGGGTGTCCTCGGGTGGCATGTCCTTGATCTCCCCCTCCTCCAGGGACTCCTCATCCACCTCCCCCTGCTGCTCAGAGTCACTCCCCCATGTGTACCCTGCCACCCCACCCTTGGTCCCTGCTGTACCTTCCTCTGTGGCCAGGGCCACCCACTGTGAGTGCCCTTCCCATGGTACCATCCTGTCCCTCCCCCTCAGGGGAGTGGGGTACCTCCATGAAGGTGAGGGTGTAGACCCCTGATGTGGAGGTGCTGGATAGCATTATGTGGCTGGCTGTTGCATCAATGTCTGCAGTGTCTGCAGTGACCAGGCTGTGGGAACTGGCTGTTGCTGGCTGCTTCTTGTCCCCCTCCTCTGCCTCCTCATCCCCTGCCTCCTCCCCCTCATTGTCTTCCTCGTTATCCTCCTCCTCTGATGCAGGGGAGGGGGGTGAGTCATCAACCGGGATGGCTGTGTAAGGGATACAGAGATGTGGCTGTCAGCTGCCATGTCCCCGTTGTCCAGCTACTGTCTATGCTCTGTCTGTTGGTGCCCCTGCGATGCCCAGCCACTCCAGCCCTGTGCTATGTTGCTCTCGCTGCAGCTTCTGCCGGAGTCTCGCCAACATCTGCGGGTGGATCGTTGCAGCTCCTTCAGTGTTCTCCTTGGTGTCCTTGTGGCATCTCTGCTTTATGCACCCCCTTGCCTATTCTGCGTGTTTCAGTGGTGGCCTTATATAGTCGGGTTTGTCATGGTGACATGTCCTTTATATATTGTTTTCATAGGGTTCATGGTGCTTCAAAGCATTGTTGGTCTTGGGATTATTGATTTATGCCGCAACCCTGGTTTCTACATCTTCACAGCTCTATTTCTGACCTGTTTGGAGTGCTCCTTGGTCATCCTGTTGCTTGCTCAGTGGCCTTGCATTGTCCAGGCCTATTGTTACTGGTATATTTGTACAATCATCATGGGCAGATCATGTGACACTACTTGCTCGCAGATGGACCCTGCTGCCCTCCTTATGTGCTATCTGTGGTTCTTTGGTTGGACCTGATCTTCTTTGGGGGTTTCATGGACAGAGTGTTGGAAACATATGTACTCACACCTTTTCTAGTTTTACTTGTTTCTTTGTGTATACGGGGTATTGTGTCCTTTAGCATCATCATTTTTGGCTGTACTATCAGGTCCCTTACCTAATATCCGACTTGCCCCCATCTTCATTCCAGGTTTAACATCAGGCAACATAACGGGGCCAAGAGGATGACTACCTTTGTAAGCCACTGTGGGTCTTCACTGCTTCCTTATTTGTGGTTTTCTATGCAATTCTGGTGCCTGCCCCTTCAGACAGTTGATCACAGGTTGGGGATGATACAGAGGGTGGCTACGAATATAGTTGGTGGTCTAGATTTTGGCCATCTGCAAACTGACCTATGGATTTTTTGGGGTATACATTGGCAAGACAGCATGTTGGCAGTACTATGATTACAACATTTGTATAGCTCTATGACATGTATGCACAGGTTGGGGCCTCCTTTGATTGTCAGCATGCTCTGCTGCATGGTGTCATTGAATGGGGGTGATAGATTCAGCTGTCATATGCAGGGCTGTTCTTTGCAGACACAGTGGTGGCTGCATGGGATAGTTTCCCATTGGAGGTGGTGGTTCTGTGGACCGTTTCAGACATGGGGATGAGGCAGACACAGGGTTCTCTCAGGGGACTGTTGTGGTGGTTGTTATTGGAGGGCAGCCTAGTTCAGCCATGTGTTCTTTTATTGCCATCATGTTTCTCTGTTTCTACTGTGCTATATTTTGGATGGCAGTATCGGGCCATGTTGCTGCACTGCTACACACAGTAGGTGTGTTTCAGTGTGTTCCTATTTCCTTTCCGTATGTGCTTTCCCTTTAGTCCTTTCTTCATGCATTACCACCATGCCTTTCTCTTGGCCATTGTGTTTCTGTTTGCTTGTTTCCTGTGCATGGCCAGTTTTGTATGTCTGCCTCCAAAAATATGGGAGACAGTGAAGGTGGGCATGTGTTTGGATTTGCACGTACGAGGGCATAGTTCCTGACTTGAATGTGTGAGTTGCATATGGACACCGCTCCATGTTCAGCATGTGCCACAGGTTTAATGGCGTAGATGGCTTGCCCTGTATTCTGTAAACCGCTGCTCGTCATTGTGTTTGGGCACGGAATCCCGTCTTTATTGGGGACGTACACGTGTTGAGCATTTACCGCCAACCGACACATCTTTCTCTGAATCGGCCTCGATATATATAAACAGAGACATAAACACAAACGAGCCAATATTCAAAAGTACTTATGCATTTGCCAATAGCTGGGCCAGTGCAAGGGCATTGAGCACCCTAGAAAAACTTTCAGCCTTATTGTCCCCTTGCAAGATTTTGATAAACTCATACTCATCAAAACACCACTGCAATCCTATACAAATACATAATTGGATATCACACTTTTAAATATTAATCTTTGTTCTGTAATATTTATTTATTTAACAGCTTTTATATACCGCTTTATCCTATGTTCAAAGCAGTTTACATCAAAATGGAACTCAATACATGTAACAGGGTAAACTTGGAGAAAACTTAAATAAAGGGTGATCAAGGATAATTGGGGAGAAAGGGGAAATTGGGGATAACAGGGAGATTCAGGGAATGAGTAGGGATGGGAGGTCAGAGGGTGTTGTGAGGTGGGATTATGTCCTGTCAACTGTGACGTAGTCCATAAAGAGGTGAGTCTTGAGGGCTTTTCTGAATGTTAATAGGTTCTTTGTGGCTCGGAGTTTGAATGGGATTGAGTTCCAGAAGGAGGGTGCATATAAAGAGAAGGCTCTCTTGGATGTGGTGGTGCAGGATCTAGTGAAGAGTGCTGGAGTGCTTAGGGTGTTCTGGGAACCAGTTCATCTTGAGTGATTGTCTTTGCTCTTGTGTATTAGTGTTTGAAAGTGGGTGAACAATAGGCAATTAAGGACCTTGAAAGTTGTAAGGATGATTTGAATTGTGTGCATTCAATGATGGGTAGCCAATGTAGCTATTTGAGTAGTGTAGTTATGTGTTCGGTTCTGCATGTATTGCAGAGGGTATGTGCTGCTGTGTTGAGGGCAAATTGGATTGGGTAGATTGTTGTCTTTGGTAGGCCTTGGAGGATGAGGTTGCAGTAGTCCAGATGTGGGAAGATGAGAGCTTGGAGGACTGTGCAAACGTGTTGGTGTCCTAGGAGAGGTCTGAGGTATTG
Source organism: Ichthyophis bannanicus (assembly GCA_033557465.1). Taxonomy (NCBI): domain Eukaryota; kingdom Metazoa; phylum Chordata; class Amphibia; order Gymnophiona; family Ichthyophiidae; genus Ichthyophis; species Ichthyophis bannanicus. The sequence continues at coordinate 32,750,712 of CM066043.1, read as the reverse complement.
TACAGTCTTGAGTTTGTAGTATATACTCTTGGTGATATTTTTTGAGTTGAGAAGGATAGGTGCTGATCAAATGTGATACTTAGATATTGTACCTCTTGCTTTACGTGGAGTTGAGTTGAATTTAATCTGATGGTGTCCTGTGGAGTGAAGCTGTGGAGAAGTGCAAGGTTATGCACCTAGGGAAGAACAACCCAAACTATGGTTACACGATGCAAGGTTCCACATTAGGAACCACCACCCAGGAAAAAGATGTAGGCGTCATTGTGGATACCATGTTAAAACCCTCGGCCCAGTGTGCAGCGGCGGCCAAGAGAGCAAATAGAATGCTAGGTATGATAAGGAAAGGAATGGAAAATAAAACAAAGGATATTATAATGCCTCTATATCGTTCCATGGTGAGACTGCACCTTGAATATTGTGTGCAATTATGGTCGCCGTATCTTAAAAAGGATATAGAGTTATTAGAAAAGGTTCAGAGAAGAGCCACCAAAATGGTAAAGGGGATGGAAGGATACTCCTATGAAGAAAGGCTAAAAAGGTTAGGGCTCTTTAAGCTGGAAAAGAGACGGCTGAGGGGAGATATGATAGAAGTCTATAAATTAATGAGCGGAGTGGAACGGGTAAACGTAGATCGATTGTTTACCTTATCAGAATATAGAAAGACTAGGGGACATGCAATGAAGCTACAGGGTAAACTATTTAGGACTAATAAAAGAAAATATTTTTTCACTCAACGTGTAATCAAACTCTGGAATTTGTTACCGGAGGATGTAGTAAAGGCTGTTAGTGTAGCTGGGTTTAAAAAAGGTTTGGACAAGTTCCTGGAGGAAAGGTCCATAAGCCATTATTAAGAAGGGACCCAGGATATCAATGCTTGAACCAATACAAGCATTGTGGAACCTGTGTCCCTTGGGGAAACTGCTAAGTACATATGACCTAGATTGGCCACTGTTGGAAACAGAATACTGGGCTTGATGGACCTTGGTCTGACCCAGTATGGCATATCTTATGTTCTTATGTTCTTATGCTGTTGTCTCTTGTAATATATATATAGTTGTTTTGTATGGATGTGTATACCCACTCTCAAGGCAGGCAAAAGAATATGCCCCATAGCTCTTTGAGTTTGTGCCACTGCCAAACTTTAAATCTGTATATTTAATACAGTGATCATATATGGCCCTGTCATCGAATATCCAGGTTGCCTGGGTTTGCAGGAAGCTAACCAGGTGGCAGAAATATTCAACCACTGCCTGGTTAGCTTCCACGGTGAAAGTAAGGCCAGCCTTTACTGCACCTTACTTTTGCTGCTTAGCCATAATTGGGAAGCAGCTCAATATTAAACAGTTCTGCCTCAGGGGAAAATCTTGCTATACTTATCTCCAGGATTTTCTTCAAATCCATCAACACCAAACTTCTTTTATAAAGCCAAATTTCAAACTTCTTATTTTCCTTTCCTTTTATACTTTTGTTTGTATGTCAGTTTTTCCTAGGAAGTTTATATTTCAATGTCTTTGCTATGGGCTTGGTGTCAGCAGATGGGTCTAGTCGTCTTATTTGTTTACATGTGAGTGTTCCTCGGGACTCTATGTTAAGGAGCATGATTACTAAATAATGTACTGGTATAGCACTTTGGGGGCTGAAAACATGGACATCCCCCTGCTGTTAGTGTGGTATTAAGAAATGACACCAAAGAAAGATGAAGAAGTAGAGTGTAATCCACAAAAATAGAGAAAGAAGGTAGGTTTAGAGGGAAAAATAAGAAGTATGGTTTTGGCTATGTTCAATTTCAGACAATGGTGGGACATCCAGGCAGCAATGTCAGATAGGCAGGTAGAGTTCCAGGACTGAATTCCTGGAGACATTTCAGGTGCAGGTGGAGATCAGTGCACCAAGGGACTGGGTGAGAGAGAAAAGGAGAAGTCCCAAGACAGAGCCCTGGCTACACCAACTGAGAGTGAGATAGCAGCATTTATTTATTTGCTTTTATATACCGCGCTCTTTGAAATCAGTGCGGTTTACATATAACTAAAACAGTAAAACAGTTTACATAGAACAGTTTATATTGAACTAGAAACAGGTAACAGTAAGTAACAAGTAATAACAGGCAGCAATATTAAATGTATATACAGGGAATGAACTTGGAGTATGCAGGCAGGGGAACTACAGTAGAAGCAATCTGGACATTTGCTTTGTTCAGGGTGGCAGGCCATAAGCTCGTTGAAATAAGTATGTCTTTAAGGCCTTCCTAAAGGATGTCAGGTCTGTGATGGCACGGATTGCTGTAGGTAGGGAATTCCAGTGGGTTGGTGCATAGAGAGAAAAGGCACGATTTATAGTTGGCTGGGTGCATGTCCTTATTGCTGAGGGGGTGACGAGTGAGTTCACCATGTATGACCTTCTGGTTCTGTTTTCAGGGGCATGCTGTATGAGGTTTGTGAGGGAGGTAGTGGACATTCCGTGCAGAGACTTGAAGGTGAGTAACAGGGTTTTGTATACCAGTCGGCTTGCTATGGGGAGCCAATGTAGCTGGATCAAAAGAGCCGTGATGTGTTCAAATCTTAAGGCAGAAAGGAGTGTTCGGGCGACTGTTCATGGCCAGTTGTAATGGCTGGAGAGCGTTCTTTAGCAGTCCGTGGTGGATTATGGTGGCATAGTCCAAGTGAGGAAAGATAAGGTCCTGGCATACTATGCAAAAGTCTGAGGGCTCAAGGAGAGGGTATAGATGCCAGAGGGTTTTTAGTTTATGATAGACTGCCTTGATGATGGTTTGTATGTGGGCTTCCCAATTCAGATGTTGGTTCAAGAAGACCCCAAGATAACATACTTCTTGCTTAGCCATGAGTTCGATATCTTTCAGCCTGAGGGAAGTTGGTGGGCTGAAAGTTTGGTCTTTTGTTATGAATAAGACCTGACTTTCTACTGTTAACCATCAGATTGTGGGTAGCGAGCCAGTCCAAGACCACATTGAAGCATTCTGCAATGGGAGACTAGTCGGGGCTGTCTATGGAGAAAGGAGCGTAGAATAGGACGTCATCGGCATAGATGTGGCAGTAAATGTTGAACGATTGTATAATGGCACAGATCGGCTGAATATAACTGTTGAAGAGCAGGGAGGAGATGGATGAGCCTTGTGGGACTCCTTGCATCTGCTGGAATGGTTTGGATTACTGTGTTCCTATGTGGACTTGTTGCTGGTGATCAGACAGGTATGACTTCAACCAATTGAGGGCTTGGTTCCTTATACCTTTTTGATGCAGGCGGGTGAGTAGGAGATTGTGATTGACTGTATCAAAAGCAGAGGTAATGTCCATGAATATAAACATGAATCCTTGTTTTTTCTTGTTTAGGCTTGTGTGGAGTCTGTGGAACCCGTGTTGCTGTGGGTCCAGAGGTGCATAGGAGTGAATGTGGTCCTGGATTTGTTGATCGATAATCTTCTAGTATTTTGGCTAAGAAGGGGAGACTGGATATGGGTCTGTAGGAACTGGTCTCTGATGGATTTAGCTTGTTGTTCTTTATGAGTGGCCTGATGGACGCGGTTTTGAGAGGCAGTGGTAGAAATCCTTCAGACAGTGAGAGGTTAGCGATTTTGGCTATGACAGGGCTGAGATCGGATCATACCTGCTTGATCCAGAATGCTGGGCATGGATCAGTTGAGGCGGTGGTGGTGTTAATTCCACAGATGATCTTTTCTGTTTGCTCGGGGGAGTATGGATAAAAGCTCTATAGCGCGGATATGGGTGCTCCAGCAGAGGGAGGGATGTGTCTGGGTGAGTAGAGAGGAGAATGCACCAGAACATACACTAAAAGTAGGATGAGAGATATAAGAAGAAAGCTAGGACAAAATAGAGCCCCTAAATCCAAATTAGAACAGGATATTGAGGAGAAGACCAACAGTGTCAAAAGCAACAGAAAGGACAAGAAGTATGAGGAACAAGTAAAGGCTCTTGGATATGGCTAGGAATAAGTCATTGGAGACTTTGGAAAGAGCCATTTTAGTAGAATGTAGAGGACAAAAAATACAGATTTTAATGGATCCAGAAAGACTTGAGAGGAAAGCAAGTCAAAACAATGGTGGTGAACTGGGCGAGAGGTTGGTGTGCACAGACCAAGAGAAGGACATTGGAGTGATTGTTTCTGAGGATCTCAAGGTGGGGAAATAGTGCAACAAGGCAGTGGCAAAAGCCAGAAGGATGCTGGGTTGCATACAGAGAGGAATTACCAGCAGAAAGGAAGAGGTACTAATGCCACTGTACAGGTCACTGGTGAGGCCTCACTTGGAATATTGTATTCAGTTTTGGAGACCATATCTCGCAAAGGATATAAAAAGATTGGAAACGGTTCAGAGGAAGGCGACCAAAATGATTTGGAGCCTGCATCAGAAGAGTTATGAAAAGAGACTTGATGACCTAAATATGTACACTCTGGAGGAGAGAAGGGACAGGAGAGATATGATTCAGACCTTTAAATACTTAAAGAGTATTAATAAACAAACAAACCTCTTCCAAAGACGGGGAAGATGTAAAACTAGAGGACATAACATGAAGATGCAAGGGGTAAATTGAAAGGCAATGTCAGGAAATACTTTTTCACTGAAAAGGTAGTGGATGCTTGGAATGCCCTCCCGATGGAAGTGGTGGGGGCAAATACAATGACAGAATTCAAAATAGCATGGGACCGATATAGTGGATCCCTTTATAGCAACAGGATAAAATCGAAATAAATATAACTATCTCTATATCTCAACAAATAGGGGTGACCTACACAGAACGGTGGGTACACCCTAAACAAAGGCATGGGGAGGGGCAATCTGCATGGAGCGGGAGGTGCACCTACTCTTGCCGCCTTGCTGGGCAGAGTAGATGGGCCATGCTGGTCTTTATCTGCTATCATAGACTATGTTACAATGTAACTGCATATTCAAGTAATTTAGAAATAAAGGGGAGTGAGGTAGATGGGTTGATAAGGACAGATAGGATGAAAGGATGGTTGTGGAGGAGAAGTGTCATGGAAATAGTCAAAGACTAGACAGAAAGGGAAGGAGAGGTTGGAGGTCGAGGCACTTTGAGGAGAGAGATGCTTCTTGGAACATCCACAATCTTTTTACTTCTTTCCAGATTTGCAGAAGGAATACCCCAATCCACATCGGGTAGATTAAGGTTTAAGGTTTATTCAGTGGCGTAGCGTGAGTTGTCAGCACCCGGGGCAAGGCAAGTAATTTGCGCCCCCTAACCCGTGGATTTTAGCACTCGAGTCTCTTCCACTAGATTAGTTAAAGAAACCCTTACCCCCTAAGCACATGTATTGTTTGTTATGAAAATACTGATGTAATTAAAGTAAAATGCATCTAAATACAAGTTTATTTTCAAACACTTTATTGAGTGCGAACATGCATTACACATTCTCCACATTTTCAGCAGGTCTATGAATACAAATCTACAAATGTAGTAACCTAGCATGGGCCATGCTATTATATGTCGTCTCACAACCATCGTAAACGACAAAAAATATCAAGAACAAAAACTAAACATCCCTCTCTCCATACTCCGCTGTCGGGATCTCTCTCCCCTGACGGACCCCCTCCCCCTTTGCCCCCTTTGCCCCATTCCCTGCCTAACCACAGCAACCCCATTAGCCCCCTGCCCCCCCCCAGTGTGCTTACCCACCATAATTGGGCTGCCCCCCCAAACCCCCGATATTACCCCCTCCCGCTAGACTGAGGAACCAAATACCAGTTATATTCTACGTTGTTTTTTGCCTTATTATTTATTTATTTTTTTTGTATTACTTTATTTCATATAGTAAACGAGCCCTACAACCCCTGCGTCCTTGCCCTGCCTTCCTTTTTTTTTAACACCGTGGCCATAAACCTACTCACCTGCAAATCACTCCACAGCCGGCACGCTGATCTCCAAGCGATCCGAGGACACACCGGGCCCGATCAATGCCTCCGGCCCAGACCTGCTCCCTCCGCTGCCAACGACGCTCCCCAGCAACGATTCTGCCTCCTGGGCGCCCGATCGCATGTGCTCCGGCCACGCTGCAAACGCCGGAGCACATGCAGCTCCCGCGGCACTGATTGGCTCCGCTCAGCTCAACCTCGAGCGGAGCCAATCACTTTAAATGATGCGCGCAGCGTGCCTACCCTGACACGCCTCGCCTTCCTCCCCAAACGCACGTATGACCAATACTTTATGACTATTATTATACACAATTTAGGATAGCTATCCAGAGGGTCGCCATGAGTCGACTCCGACTCGACGGCACTTAACAACAACAACCACATATATATATATATATATATATATATATATATATATATATATAATATAATATTATATTATATATATTATTATTATTATTATTATTATTATCAATACTTTATGACCAAATTTCAAACTGCTGAGTAGTTAAGCTTAGCTCCTCTAGCCCTAAATATGATTCAATAATTACTGACTTAAATAATATATCAGTGGCTCAAGCCACACCGATAAGCATCAGCACTTTAGTTACTAACTTCTATCACAGAAGTATTCCACACTTAACTTTCAATGGCGCTATTGTCCCTCATAAATTCTTGTAAGCAGTTTGCCCAACAAGGTCCTTGTTTCACCAAACGGCTTCATTGGGGGCCAGCAATCTGCATTCACCTCAAAGGGATTACCCTGCTTTTGTTTTAGGTGTGGTTTGAGCGACTGGCCGATTGCAGCGTCTACTGTGCCTTCGGAACGATTCGCACAGCCAGCACTGCAGAGAGCTGCGAGTGCGAGCGCGCCCCCCCCCCATGTTGCGCCCGGTGCGGCCGGCCCCCCCTGCACCCCCCACGCTACGCCTCTGGGTTTATTTATTTGATATGCCGCCATTCGTAGTTCGTTGTATTGCTCAACAACATCAGTTTGGAGTGGATGTTTTTTGGACTGTGTTAGATCATGTTCCATCCAATCCCCGGGGTGGAGACCGATTAGCCTTGCTGCAACACCATGAGCAACAATTGATTTTTGATTTGTCTGCGGTCCATCCGAAGGGCTTGAATAAGGAAATAGATTGGCCAAGCTTGCTATGATGTCACCTATGACACCAAGGGGTTCCCCGATGTTCAGTGGGGTTTCCCATCTGGTGATTGGTGCTCCTGATGAATGACGACTATCTTAGCCAATGTGTGTGATTCACCCTCTATATCCGGTGTTGGTTGTTTTTTGAGATGGAAGCGGGAGTTCTGTGCGTTTATGAACACTTGACACAGGGCTTGGTGGCCCGAAACGTGCGCGTCGTGGATAAGCTGCTTTTGACCGCTATAAACATAAAAAATGAAGAAGATATAAGGATTTTGCCAGATGAATGATTTTGTTGGATACTACTGCACTTCACTGGGATACTACTTGGATAAGTACCATATTTATTTGGTTTGATTAAAAAGGAACTGGCTGTCTGGAGTGGCTGTGCTGTTCTTTCAGTCGCCTCCAGCCTGTTCCAACAAAATTGATATTTTAGATAGGGGTAAAATTTTGTTTTTGGGTTTGGTTCTATTTTTGTGATTGCCTGTGGCCGAACCAGGGGATTCTTTTCACTTTTGCCATTCGTAGTTACAGCAGAGCGGTTTACAATATTCAAATTATAAGAAAAAGGCCACTGGCCGGAAAGGAAGAAAAGAAATTACAATGTGGATAGGACAGTTAGAAGACAGACATGCATATGAAATAACAGAGAAAACCAAGACAAGAAGGGGAAAGGTAAAGGGTGATATCACACAAAAGGAGAGGGAAGGTCAGAGGCTTCGGAGAAAAGATGGGTCTTCAGGTGAGTTTTGAAAGTATTGTGGTGTTGCTTGAGTCTGAGTGAGGTGGGCAGGGAATTAAAGTCACACAATATGATCACATCCCCCTTCATGGCTACCTTTACAATATCAATAACCAAGTCTCTATCCATTTCTTCAGTTTGAGTTGGAGGGCTGTAGACTACACCTGTGTGGATGATAGTTTCATCTCCTCTTTCTAACACAATCCATAGTGCTTCTTCTTTTTGATACAACCCCTGCATTTCAGCAGCTTTAATATTGTTTTTGACAAATAGGGCTACGCTTCCTCCTTTTCTGCCTTCTCAATCTCTTCTAAATAAATTATAGCCAGCTATCACTATATTCCATTCATGCGACTCATTAAACCATATTTCTATAATGGCCAAAATGTCCAAGTTCATTTTCACCATTAGGGCTTCTAGATGAGGATCTTTGTTGTCTAGACTTTGAGCATTTTTGCTCATTGACTTCCAGAAATTGTTGGTTAGCTTGCTTGTATTTTGCATGGAATTTATTTGAAACTCCTTTTTCCTCTTGTCATTGATATGTGGGATAATATGTTGACTCTTTCCAATGTTGTTATGTTTTTGCTGGGGGTGACGTCCTGAACTTGTTTTTTTTTTCCATCCATCATTCCCTTTCCCTAATGTAAATGCTTGTCCACATAATACCTGAAATTTTCACTTAGGATCCTTTTTCTTGCCACAGAGAGATGCAGTCATTCAACACAGTATAGCCTCTTGTTGTTCCATCTATTGCCCTAGTTGCCTATATATCTAAATCCTTCTCATTTACATCAGGTTTGAAGCCACATATTAAAGTTGGTTATGTGTTGCAGCCTCTCGCCCCCCTTATCATGAACAGGTAGAACTTCTGAGAACACTATAGTGTTGACAATGGGTTTAAGTTTCCCTCCCAAAAGTTGAAAGTCCCTTTGTACTGTAGAGGTACAGTTTCTAGCCAGGTCATTGTACCCAAGTGGATAACAACATCAGTTTTGGAATGCTCACTTTCTGCACTGATTATGCCAACAATCTGCTTTGTCTTCCTGCCGGCTGAAGAACCTGGGAGGCATTTGACCATCTTCTGTCCCTTGGACTGTATTCCCAAGTTAATCCCTCTGATGATGGAGTCTCCAATTAGCAACAATTCCTGTTTTGTGATTTTTCTTTTGGTTCATGTTTGGGGTATTACTGGTAGATTGAGTGTTAACCCTCTCATTTAAGATCACTTCAGTTTCCACTAACTGGGCACTCTTATTTTACAAGGCAGAGAAGGCATTATGCAGAGATGGAGAGGATGCCTCCATGATACAGACTGCAACCTACCAGAGCTCACTGTGATCTATTTATTCCTGGGATGTTTGATTTTTTGTGCGAGCTGTTGTGGATTATTTTCAATTTTGTACTCTAGGGGGTGTGTGTTTCATTGTAGTTAATTCTTCCCTTAATGAGTCAATTCCTTATTCAGAGCAAATAGCTTGAGACATATAGGACAATCTTTAAGGCTCCAAATGATTCTTTTTAGAATTAAGGCACCACAGCGATTGCTTTGGATACACAACGTAAGGATTGAGAAGGTTATAAAACAGTTTTGGTAAAAGGAGAAAAGGTGGGCGTTCCAATTGATTGGAGGACAGATGACTATGATATGAAGACTATATAGGCAAATGCAACTCTGGGGTGGGTGGGATGAAGGGTAGGGTAGGGTGGGTTGAAATGTAAGTGCCCCATGCCAGTGGACCTTATATAAATTGGGGGATATTCAAAATTCTGATTAAAAAATGCTAGATCAGGAATACTACTGCTACTAATCATCTCATATTTAGTGCTACAAGACATACGCAGCACTGTACAGACACATATAAAGTTATGGTCCCTGCTCATCAGAGCTTACAATCTAATTAAGACAGACAAGACAAGAGAGGGATAAGGGCAGAATAGGAAAGGGTAAGGAGACACAAGGAAAAAGTGATCAGGAACCAAAAGCAGCCTCAAAGAGGTGAGCCTTTATCATGGATTTGGAAAGGGGTAGAGATGAAGCCTGACATATAGACTCAGGTAGTCTGTTCCAGGCATAAGGAACAGCAAGGTGAAAGGCTTGAAGTTTGGAGTTGGCAGTGGAAGAAAAGGGCAAAGAGAGAAGCGAGCCAGTAGAAGGACGGAGTTCATGAGGAGCGGTCTAGGGGGTGCGGAGAGAGGAGAGATTGTGAGGAGCAGAAGAATGAATGCATTTAAAGGTCGGAAGGAGGAGTTTGAACTGGATACAGAAACAGAAGGGAAGCCAATGAAGTGATCTGAGAAGAGGGGTTATATGAGTATATTGAGGCTGCGGAAAGATTAGCCATGAAGCAGTGTTCTGAACAGATTGAAGAGGAGAGAGATGACTCAGAGGGAGACCAGCACGAAGGAGGTTGCAATAGTCAAAATCAGAATAGAGAGTGGACAAGTGTTTTAGTAGTGTGTTCAGAAAGGAAGGAGTGAATTTTGTTAATGTTATAGAGAAAGAAACGACAGGTTTTAGCTATTTGTTGGATATGTGAGGAGAAGAAGAGGGAGGAGTCTAAGATGATGGGCTGAGGAAACAGGAAGTAGAAGAGTGCCATCCACAAAGATAGAGAAAGGAGGAAAGGGGAAGGAAGGTTTTGGGGGAAAAATAAGAAGTTCGGTTTTGGCCATGTTTAATTTTGAACGGCAGTGAGACGTCCAGGAGGTAATGTCAGACAGACAGGCTAGATTTTCCTGAGCTTAGAACCAAAATTTAGGATGTTTGCCACTAGACTAGATCAAGAAGGCTGTGAACAAATAGCAATTTGCAAGAAAAATCCTTCTCCATAGCAAAAAGAACAAAGAGGAAAAGTAAAGTAGTTTTTCTTTCTTCTTTTTTTTTGTGCAGCTTCCCTAACACACCACAGTGGCTAAGCAGTATTATAAGAGATCAAAACAGGTAATAATAAAAACAGCCAAAAAGTAAAACAGTTAGAGAAGCTTAGCTGTGCAGATTCACTCGAAGCTACGTATGAGTTCCAGACGTGTGCTGGAAGTTACTGGATCAAACTGCTTTCTGCTTGCCAGTTAAATTACCTCAGTCGCCACAGCTCTGGATACAAGATACGTGTGCTTTTGATATTTTGCTGCTACACTGAAGTAGACTCATTTTCCTCTGCTGCTTACGCATTACCTTTATTGTAGAGCATGAGCCGTTTGAGGATTTTTTTCAACTGAGAATTTGATTTTTTGGTTATGGTATCAGCATGAGTATTGCATAGATTTCACAACAAACCGAAGTAAATGCTGATATATTGGGTTTGAATGGCAGGTTCTGGCCTAAGATAGCCTTTGTTGACTGGTAGTAGGTTACCTTAAAGACCACTGCCTACACTATAAAAGTCAATACCTCCTATATAGGTATGGAGTGGGGGAGTAGCCTAGTAGTCAGCACAACAAAAGATCTGGGTTTCATTCCCACTGGTACTCTTTGCAGCCTTGGGTAAGTTACTTTACCTTCCATTGCCTCGGAAGAAAAGGCTTGGCAATCTACTTCTGGTCATTCCTTGCCAAAGGGCAGCTGGCTCAGCACTGACGTGACGGTTCTTAAAAAAAGAGATATGTAAAACATATTCAAGCGTGTTTGTGTTCTACTCCATATTTCGTTATTTCCCCTTCCTTTTTTGTTGTTTTTCTTCCAAAACGGTCATTGCCACGCCCACCCCATTCACACACCATTTATTCCCCCGTGCATAATATGGTAAATGCTGATGAATATCTGCGGGTGCCGCTGCTGAGCGCCCCGATGCTAACAGATTATTGACACGGGGCAAAAGTCAGCTGCAGTAAAGGCTGTCCTAACTTTAATCACAGAAGCTAACAGTGACTGAATATCACTGATGCCTGGTTAGCTTCCTGGCAATCTGGGCAACCCGGATATTCAATGTCAGGGAATGGCTGAATATGAGATCCTTGGTCTATAAGGTGCAACTTGCCTCTCTCCCTTTTGTTTCAACAATAACTTAAGGGTTTGAGTGTTTGAACATCCTTTACAGTGGGGTTAGAGAGGCTTCCAGATTTCTAGATAACTTCCCTCCAATGATAAGTAAAAAGGCGCGGGCAGGGTCCCGGCGCCTGCCCGTAACCGGGTGCTCTGCCCGGCGCGGGACCCTGCTCGTGCACGGCGGCGGCTGGGCCGTGCACGGGGCGCATTCTTTGAATTGATTGGCTCCGCTGGGAGAAGCAAGCCAGCGGTGCCAATCGGAGGGCAGGCGACCATGTGCTCCGGAGTGCGTTATCGCGCCGGAGCACAGGTCGTCTGGCGGGAGGCTCGGCAGGAGAGGACCTAGAAGCGGCATTGTCCCGGGCGTGGAAGGCTTTTGTTGGGGGGCAGGAATCAGCCCCAATCCAGGTCGTGGCGCAGGGAGCACGGGAGCTCCAATCCCGGTCGGACCAGGCGAGTGGGAAAGGGCTTGAGGTTGGGGTAAGCTGTTGCGGTGCTTGGCAGCCTGCAGGCATTGTCCGGGACGGTTTGGGGGGGGTGATCTGAGGAGCGGGGATCGAGCCGGAGCTGCGGCGCGAGGGCGAAGGCTAATAATAAAAAAAAAAAAAAAAAAAACACGCTATACGCGTGAGCCTCAGCTGTCGCCGCAGCGGGTGGTGAGTGTGTGCAGGAACTTTGTTTCTGCCTGGGGGAGCTATGGCGGTAAAGCAGCCAGCAAAAAAGGGGGGGGGTAGGGTGGACAAGGGGAAGCAGGCCGGCGGGCAGAGAGGCCGGGGGTTGGGGAAAGCACTGCGGTCTGGGGCCGGGTCGGCGGGGGGGGGGGTTCAAAAAGGGGGGTTCGAGGTGCACGGGGTTCTGGGAGGGGGCAGAGGGGAAGTAGGCCGGTGGAGGGCCCCAGTGATGGTGGTGCCGGGCAGAGTGTAGGTGCTGAGCCGAGGGGACAGGCATTAGCCTCAATAGGTGCTGGGCCAGACAATGTAGTGGTGATGGAGCACAGTGGGGGGCTGTCAGATGGTGGGGGAGTGGGGGGGTCTAATGTTGCTCAAGAGCAGGGGCAGAGCTGGGGCTTAAGCCCTACGAGCCAAGGGGGGGTAGGCCCGCGGTCTGGTTTTGGGGTGGCAGGGGGGATGGCTGGGGTTAGCTGTCACCGGCTGGGGGATTCGGGCCTACGGGGGTGGGTCTGCCACCGACGGGTTGGTACGGGCAGTCGGGGCAGCGGGTGGGGTGGGAGCACTGGTTGGGAGGGGGGCAGGGTTCGTCCAGGTCTGATTGGACACGAGCGTGGCCCCCGGGGAGTGCCCCTGGGCTCTCTTTTGGTTTTCCTGTTTTGTCTTCGCAGGTGCCGTATATGTCTTCCCCAGGTGAGGGTTTGTCAGCGGGCAGGTCAAGCGGAGAGAGGAGGATGGGGGCGCAGCCCCACACGGAGGTGGGGTCCGTGGGAGTTGGGGTCCAGGCGTCTGTGAATGAGGAGCGGCAGCGGACGATGGGGCCTGGCGCCAATGGGCGCCCCTCGGCTGAGGTCGGCGAAGTCGCGGACGAGACAGGTGAGTTGCGGGCGGCGGACAGGGGTGTTACGGGGGAGGTGGGGTCTTGGCCGGAGAGGTCTCGTAAGGCTCGCAGAAAGAAGAGGCATGGGTCTCGCCGCCGGCGCGCCTCGTCGTCGTCTACCTCCTCGTCGTCGTCTGATTCGTCCGATACAGCGGAAGGGTCCGAGAGGGGGGGCGGGGTTGATTTGGAAAGGGGGTCTCAAGGCAGAGCAGGTGGGGGATCCACGTCCATGGTGGCGTTATCGGAATTGTGGGAAGGGGTCCCCAAGAAGCTGAGGCGGAAAATCCGCAAGCGGAAATATATTGATATTTTTCGCTTGCTGGAGGGGCGGAAGCGTTCCGGGGACAGTAAGAAAAACGTAAAGAAGATGAGAAAGCGGGGCAGCTTCGGAAAGTGTCACGGAATGTAGTGAATTGGGTGCGCTCGTTTTTACGTTTAGCCAGCGTGTGGGGTCATCATTTTCCTCACCAGTATGGGCTGTTGTTGTCCTATGCCGATTCGATTCTCGAGGCTTCTCAGATGCACGACGGATGGTCGTGGCTGAATTATGATGAGAAGTTTCGAGATAAGATGGAGGAGAATAAGTTGTTGACTTGGGGTACCCAAGATATTAACCTGTGGCTAACGCAAATGTCGGTAAAAAGCGGGAGTGGTGGGGGGGGGGGGGGAAACGGCGGGACAGTCGCGGTTGGGGGGGCTCCGCGGTCCTTTCGGGGAGGGCTCGCCGCGGGGCCGGCCAAGTCGACTCTTGGGACGGGAGGCGATGTCTGCTGGAGATTTAATCGGTCCATGTGTCCCTTCCCGGACTGTAAATTCCGCCACGCTTGTTCGGTCTGTGGGGGTCCACATTCGGCCGCAAAATGTGCAAAAAAAAGTGCCTGGTGCCCCTCCAGCGGCGGGGCTCAAGTAAGGGGCATGCCTTTGAGATTGCGCCTTCCCCGATTAAGGTTCCGCTTTTATGCCAGTGGTTGCTGGATTATCCGCGGAGGCGGGATAGGTTGGTTTTGCAATGGGGTTTTAGTTTGGGTTTTGTGGTTCCGGTACAAGGGGTGGTTTATGGGTCTTCGACACGGAACTCTCCCAATGTGCGGCGCTGGGGGGATATAGTGCGGGAGAAGCTAACAGAGGAACTGCGGTTGGGTAGAATTGCGGGGGCCCTTTAGGCATCCGCCATTCGCAGATTTTGTTGTATCGCCATTGGGCATTATTCCGAAGAAGGAGCCCGGGAAGTTTCGGATTATTCACAATCTGTCTGCCCCGGTCGGCTATTCGGTTAATGACGCGATTCCGCAAGAGTTGTGCACGGTTCGTTATGAGTCGTTCGACAAGGCGGCGGACTTAGTCAAGAGAGCGGGACGCGGGGCGTTGATGGCGAAGGTTGATATTGAGTCAGCGTTTCGCTTGTTGCTGGTTCACCCGGCTTCCTTCAGGTTGTTGGGCTTCCAGTTCGGGGGGGATTTTTATTTTGACAAATGTATGCCCATGGGCTGTTCGGTATCCTGTGCGTACTTCGAGAAGTTTAGTTCATTCTTGCACTGGCTAGTGGTATCTCGAGTCGGTAGGGGGGAGGTGGTCCATTATTTGGATGATTTTTTGTTTGTAGGGGCGGCAGGGTCGGCGGGGTGTGGTGAGCTGTTGGCTGGCTTCATGCGTTTAGCGAGCGAGTTGGGAGTGCCCTTGGCGGAGAGCAAGACGTTAGGCCCGACGACGACGTTGTCCTTTTTGGGGGTGGAGTTGGATTCCCAGAGTTTGGAGGCGAGATTGCCGGCAGAGAAGGTGAAGAAATTGAGAGTACTGGTGGCTAATACACTGGCATCTTCTAAGTTGAATTTGCGGGAGCTGCAGGCATTAATTGGATCCCTCAACTTCGCTTGTAAGGTCGTTCCCATGGGGAGGGTTTTCCTCCGGAGTCTGGAGGCGGCGACGGCTGGGGTACGGAAGCCTCACCATCGTATTCGAGTCTCTGCGGTTATGCGGGAGGATTTGCGGATTTGGGATTTGTTTTTGCGGGACTTTAATGGCATTTCGGTCTTGCGGGAGGCAGAGGTATCCAGCCACGATTTGCAGTTGTATTCTGATGCGGCAGGGGGTGTGGGTCTGGGGGTATATTTCAACGGGGCTTGGTGTGCGGACAGTTGGCCACAGGAGTGGGCGGTCGAGGGGCTGTTGCGGAATATTACTTTTCTCGAGTTGTTTCCAATTTTAGTGGCTCTTTCATTGTGGCCTGATAGATTGGCTAACCGTAGGGTGGTGTGGTGGTGCGATAACGAGGCGGTGGTGGCGGTGGTGAACCGGTATACTCCACGCTGCCTTTCGGTTGCGGCCTTAATGCGTCAAGTGATACTAGCTTGTTTGCGTTTAAATGTGGATTTGAGAGCCCGTCATATTCCGGGGCGTACTAATGACATCGCTGATGCTCTTTCTCGTTTACAGTTGGAGCGTTTCCGGCAGTTGGCACCGGAGGCGGACGAGGAAGGGCTCCGGGTCCCGTGGAACTTGTGGAGTTGTGGCCCGCCGAGATGAAGCGCCTCTTGAAGAATTCGGTGGTTGAGCGCACGTGGGACGCATACCGGCGGGGATGTGAGAGTGTGTGGGAGTATCTGTGTGGCACGGGGTGTGTGGGAAGTGCAGTGTCGGAGCATATGCTGGGCATGTATGTTGGCTGGGCGAAGTCGCGGGGGTTGTCGAGATCGGTGGTGCGGGGGCAGCTGGCGGGGTTTGAGTTTTTTGCCAGGGCAGTAGGTTGGCAGAGCGCATTGCGGGGGAGGCTGGCACGGCGGTTACTGCATGGGTGGGAGCGGGAACTACCGCCGCAGAGGGACCGCCGTCTTCCGATATCCCATTGCTTGTTGCAGCGTTTGTGTCGAGGGTTGCCGGGGGTGGCGTCCTCTCCATATGAGGCAGTCCTCTTTCGGGCAGTTTTTTGTTTGGCGTTTTTTGGGGCATTTCGGGTTGGTGAACTGGCGGTGGCTTCGGTTAAGGCAGGGCTGGGTCATTCTTTGCGGTTGCAGCACGTGTGGCGTGAGTCGGGGAGCATTCGCGTGCTGTTGGCTAAGTCCAAAACCGATCAAACAGGAAGGGGTTTGTGGGTGGTACTGGGAAGGATTGGGGGAATAACGTGTCCGGTGGCGGCCCTTGAGAACTACTTGGGTGTGCGCCCGAGAGGTAGCGAAGGGCTGTTCGTGCATGAGAATTCTGCACCCGTGACCAGGTATCAGGTGGCGGCGGTGCTACGCATGGCGCTGCGGGGGATAGGCACCGATCCGGCGTTGTTTTCGGCACACTCGTTTCGTATCGGAGCAGCCACTAGTGCGGCAGCGGCGGGTCTGTCACGGGAAGAGATTCAGCTTATTGGCCGATGGCGGTCGAAAGCGTTCCGGGGTTATGTGCGGCTATGAGAGGCCGTGCGGGTTGGGGGGGGTACTAATGTTTTTTACTTTCTGTTGCAGGTGTGGGGCAGGCTATAAAAAGCTGCTGGATGCTGGGACACTCCTTTGTCTACTGGGCGGGGCAGAGAGCGGCTGTGCGGCCTATCGGGGCGAATTTAGGAGTGGACCCGGCGCGGCTGGCGATTTCATGGCTGGGTGAGCGGGGGCTGCGGTGGTCTCAGATGCTCCCTTTGCTGAGGCATCATCTGCGGGTTCGTGGACAGCCAGCGATCGTCCTCGTCCATCTTGGGGGCAACGATTCGTCGGAGTGGTCCTGCAAGCAGCTGATACGGGCGGCGAAAAAGGACTTGAAGACTCTACTCAGTTTGTTGCATGGAGTGGAGTTAATTTGGTCAGACATTATCCCGAGACCTTCTGCCTGGGGCCAGCGCAGGTGGTCCCGAGGTTTGACCAAGATTAATAGGCAACTTGGAAGATGGGTTTGTGAGCAGGGGGGCTGGCAGGTGCAGCATCCCTGGGTTGATGTGGCCTGTCCCGGGTTGTTTCGGGCGGATGGGGTGCACCTCTCGCCAGTAGGTATGGACTTGCTCTTAAATGACTGGCAAGAGGTGTTGGAAAGAGTTTTCGGGGTGTGACACACTGGTCGCAGCTGCCGGTAGGTTTTCCTTTGGGGGGGGCGGCACAGGTATGGTTAGGCCTGTGCCGGTGGCGGGATCCCGGAGGTTTCCGGGGTCCGGAGCCTTTGGCGACTCGGGACGAGGGCGGGGTGCCCTCGGCCCGGACTGCCCCTGGAAGACTTTTGCTAGTAATATGGCGAAGTCGGATAGGGGTAGTCGGAACGTTGCCGGTGGTGTGAGCTTGGCTAGAGCGGAAGCAAGGTCGCTTTGCTAGTAGCATGGCTGGTGACGCAATGCTCCGCTGGTGGGGGGGGGGGGGGGTTTGAGATCATTGTTACTGTTGTTGTTTGAAATTTGATAAAATAAAGCTGCGACCAGTTGTCACCATACTTGGAGTCTGTGTAATCTGTGAAAATGAAATGGGGAATGTCTAGAAAAGGGGGTGCGGGTTGAAAGGGGGAGCTAAGGGTTGAAAGGAAAGGAGGGAGCGCCGGGTCTGGCTACCCGGTTAGTAAAAAGGCGCGGGCAGGGTCCCGGCGCCTGCCCGTAACCGGGTGCTCTGCCCGGCGCGGGACCCTGCTCGTGCACGGCGGCGGCTGGGCCGTGCACGGGGCGCATTCTTTGAATTGATTGGCTCCGCTGGGAGAAGCAAGCCAGCGGAGCCAATCGGAGGGCAGGCGACCATGTGCTCCGGAGTGCGTTATCGCGCCGGAGCACAGGTCGTCTGGCGGGAGGCTCGGCAGCCCACCCGCCCACCCAGCCTTTTTGTGATGGGGCTGGAGTCGGGGTGTCGCAGCTGGGGGGGGGAGCGAGGCGGGATCCCGGAGGTTTCCGGGGTCCGGAGCCTTTGGCGACTCGGGACGAGGGCGGGGTGCCCTCGGCCCGGACTGCCCCTGGAAGACTTTTGCTAGTAATATGGCGAAGTCGGATAGGGGTAGTCGGAACGTTGCCGGTGGTGTGAGCTTGGCTAGAGCGGAAGCAAGGTCGCTTTGCTAGTAGCATGGCTGGTGACGCAATGCTCCGCTGGTGGGGGGGGGGGTTGAGATCATTGTTACTGTTGTTGTTTGAAATTTGATAAAATAAAGCTGCGACCAGTTGTCACCATACTTGGAGTCTGTGTAATCTGTGAAAATGAAATGGGGAATGTCTAGAAAAGGGGGTGCGGGTTGAAAGGGGGAGCTAAGGGTTGAAAGGAAAGGAGGGAGCGCCGGGTCTGGCTACCCGGTTACTACCATACACATGAGGAAGTACTATAAAACCCAGCAAAAAGACCACTCAGAGGCCATAGCCAACCTGCCGTAACATAGCAACAGTACCATAGTTCACAGAGCACCAACTAGGGCTGGCCTCAGGGCTGGTACAAGATATTTCTTCCTAGGCATATCTTCAGGCATACCCTCCCCCCCACCCCTCCCTGAGATTTTCATTTGATAATTAAACTCAACAATCATGATCATCTGAACACCACCCTTCTAACAACAATCTTGTAAAAATTCATAACTGTATGTGCCTGCTCTTCCTGCAGGTAAAAGAATGTGCTGATGGTTCTTGGAGTTTGTGGGGCTTTCAGAATCTATTGTTTTGCTTTGACTGCTGCTACTCTTTGATTTGCCCTAGGTGACCATCTAAAGGTTGGGCCAGCCCTGCACCAACCCTAGTTATGAAAAGGCAGCACTACAAAAATTAATCCAATACATTTTCAAGAAGACAAATACCTTTCCTACTGGGAAAAAAAACTCAAGGGGGACTAGTACATACAGATATCTTAAGATTTTTTAAAAACAAATTTCTAATTGCTGTTAGTAAGCCTGATATCACTGAATTAATGATACTTGAGGGATTTTGCCTTGCAGGACAACCCATACTCTATAAATATCCAAACATAATCTAAGCTCAGAGACACTGGAGGCCGGTGAAGACCACTCTTTTCACACAGGTTGGTGAGATTCCTTGCTGAGATTTCCTGTGAATGCTGTCTTTGTGCAATAAGGTAACCTACCACAAGATATTTTCTGAAATTATGATACGTGTTGAGTTCAGCCATGCATATTACTATCTTCCCTACAATGTTCTGCTACCAGAATCTTCCAACTGAACTGTTGGGTAGAGGAGAAAACTGCCTTTTTGATACAATCTAGAGTTAAAATAAAATTTAAGATGTAGTAGATAGATAGAAGATATGGGTAGTATATACCTACAGATGAAGGTTTTAGGGATTAGTAAAGCCTACATAAAACTTAAACTAGGACTTCTGGTTTTCTTCTGACTTGTGTAACTGTGTAAGGTTTTTTCTTCAGGCGATGTAGTTTTGTTATGTTTTAAGCGCATTCATTTTTGTTAAGCTAATACAGTGACTGCATTTTGCTTTCTATAAAGACACATGAGATTTTAGGAGCTGTAGCCATTCTGAAAAAAAAGCCTGAAAATGCTGTGCTGATGCTGCAACTGTTACCATTCTAGGGACTTCAACAGCATGGTGACAGGAAAACAGAGCAATTGGTGTCACAGCCACGGGACCTTGGAATGTGCCAGTCTAGACACATGAAAGATAAGTCTTAGTAAGTGAGGCCCTGCATTTAAATGACACGAAGACTGGCAACAGAGTGGACACCTTGGAGGGAGTGGACAACATGGAGTGGAGGAGTGGCCTAGTGGTTGGGGCAAGGTACTTCAGGCTGGAAGGTTGGGGGTTCAAATCCCACTAGAGGACAGCAACCTTGGGCTGGAAGGACTGGGGTTTCTAGTCCCACAGGTGCTCCTTGTGGTCTTGGACAAGCCACTTAACCCTCCATAGCCCATGTTCCCTGTAAAATAGTTATCTCCAAGTTATAATGCCCTGTTCAATGCAATTTCAGTTTGTTCAATGTAAACCACACTGATGCAGAATAGCATGGTATATAAGAGAATGTAAATAAATAAACATGAGAAATGATCTACAAACATTATACGTATGGGCTAATACTTGGCAGTTATGCTTTAATGCAAAGAAGGGTAGAATAATGCACTTGGGTGCGGAAATCAAAGGAACTGTTTGTGATAGGCGGTGCGAGGTTGCTGTGCACAGACCAGGAGAAAGACCTTGGGGTGATAGTGTCTGAGGATCTCGAGGTGCTAAACGATGTAACAAGGAGTGGCTCGTATAACTCTAGCCACCTTACTGGCTAGATGGTTTACTGACCATCCTGGTCCTTATCTGCCATCATTTACTATGGGGGTCATTTTAGAAGCCCTATTTGTGCTTTGGTCAGCGCTGCATATGCTTTGTAGTGCTATACAAATGATAAGTAGTAGAACGTCCGAAAATGAGTGTAGAGATATCCAAAGCACAGAGACATCTCCAGAACCTTTTAGAAGCCTGCTCTGGAGATGTCCCCAGCATTGAGGGCTTCTAAGTATGAATGGGGGTGTGGTGGAGACATTCCCAGAAACCTGGGCATCCCCAGCTGATCCCAGAAACCGGCATTGCATTTAACTTTGGACCTGCAGATCTATTGCAGGCATAAACAGTATTTGCTTTGGCTGAAAAGCATCCAACAATAGTAGCTGGCTGAAATCCAGCCCAATGTTAATGATAGCCACAGTGGGATTTGAACTCTGGCTATTCTGTTGCAAACCCACTACTCCAACCATTGGACTATCCTAGAAGTCCAGGCTCTTGGATGTGGTTCTCAGAATGTCTAGGTAGATGCCCCAGTAGATGTCCATATCTAAGGTGTCCACATTTGTGAAATTGTGTCTCTACCTGGACGTGCCTGCTTTTTTGTTTTTAAACATTCGGGCTTAGACTTCCCAGATTGAACTTGAACATCCCTTCTAAAATTCCCCTCTATGTTGCTGTTTCTATAACAGTTTCATTTTGAAAGTTTGCTATAAGCAGGGCCAGCTCTAGAGTAAGCATTGCACTCAATAAACATTGATATTAGTACCCACTCTGTGGAAAATGCTGCCTTCCCTTGTACTACCCCCTGTAGAGTTTTCAGAAATCTTTCTTTCTCTCCCCCCTGCAGCCCATCCTCATTCCATTTTCACTGTCTTTCATACATCCCCCAAATCTCCACTCAGTTCCTCAATTTAAGGTTTCTTCCACGCTTCTGTCTCACCTTCTATTCTGCCCTCTTCCTCCTCCTCCTTCTCTATGGCCCAAGTGACAGGAGAATGGAGCCAATAGCTCGACATTTCTAACTTCTTCCTCAGTCAGAAACCATAATCTATACAGACTTATCCTCCTGATACATCAAGAGACATTTTCAATGATAAAGACAAATATAGGGCCCGTTCTTCAAAAGGCATTTACACGATTTACAGCTCAGTAAACTGTGTAAATGCCATCGTGACATTCAGTGGCACTTAACATGGTTAGTGCCGTTGACTATCCCCTTCTAACTCCCCTATGCGCCCTGACGCTATCCGCTTAACATCGGGGCATGTCGGGCAGAGTGGAGGTGGCCATAAGCACTAACCGGGCAGCAGTGATACTGTTGGCTGCCTGGTTAGCGATCTGCACCAAAAAGATAGGTGAGGAGAACCTACGCCTATCTTTTGGCACAGGAGCTAACTGGGCAGCATGCAATATTGCTGCTGCCCAGTTACCTAATGCGGCTTCTGACGTGTGCGGCGATCACCAGATATTCAGTGCCGAAGCCACATTTGACACCAGCATTGAATATCTGGGGTTAAGGGTCGGGGGGGGGGGGCAGGGTTATGCACCATAGCAGCGCATAGCCTGCCCGGAAGAATATCAAGCCCTTGGAAAATAATGACAGATAAAGACATACAACCCATCCAATCAGCCCATCCCTATAATCCCCTCTTCTCCCTTAGAGATCCTCTGTGGTTCCCCCATGCTTTTTTAAAGTTCTTGTCTCTGCCAGTTCTATTGGGTGGCTAGTTCATGCATCTACCACCCCTTCTGTAAAGAAATAACTCCTCATATTATTCTTAAGTCTATCCCCTTTCACGTTCATCCTATGCCTCCTTGTTCCAGACCTTGCTTTAATTTTAAGAGACCTGTCTCCTGTACATTTATACCACTGAAGTATTTTAATGCCTCTATCATATCACCCCTCTCCCAAAGTATACACATCAGCCCATGTTGCCCGTGTAAATGCCTTAACTGGGATTTTCCAAAGGCACCTTCATGGGTAGTGCCTTTGGAAAATCCCGGTTAAGTCCCTAATGCGCCCAAATGTTATCCGCTTAGCATTGGGGAATGTTTGGGCGCATTCTGGGGTGGAGTGGAGGCAGGGAATGGCACTAAGTGGGTAACAGTGATTTTCGATGCTGTCTGCTTAGTGCTCTGTGCCTTAAAAATAGGCAAGGAAAACCCTCACCTGTCTTTAAGGTGCTGGGGCTAAATGGGCAGCATCGAAAATTGTTGCTACCCGCTTAGCCTTGGCGGCTGCTGACCTGTGCGGCGTGACCCGGACTTTCATTTTCATCACCATGGAACTGAAAATCCAGGTTAAGGAGGTCTGCGGGCAGGCCATGTACCGATGTGGCGCATAGCCTGCCTAGATGAAAATCGGGCCTATTGAGATCATTAAGTCTGTTCTCCTATGTTTTATGACAAGGACCACTAACCATTTTAGAAACCACCCTCAGGGCTGACTCTACCATGTTTATACAGTATCTTTTTGAATAGTCTCCAGAACAGTGCATAGTGCTCCGCAGGAGATCTCACCTGAGATGTATACAGAGGCACTGTCTTCTCCTTTTTCCTGATGACCATTCCTCTCCCTGTGCATCTAAGTATCTTTCTGGGTTTAAATACTTAAAGAGTATTAAGGAACAAACAAATCTTTTTTCAAAGACAGGGAAGCTGTAATACTAGAGGGCATAATATGAAGCTGCAAGGGGGTAAACTGAAAGGCAATGTCAGGAAATACTTTTTCACTGAAAGGGTGGTGGATGCTTGGAATGCCCTCCTGATGGAAGTGGTGGGGGCAAACACAGTGACAGAATTCAAAATGGCATGGGACAGACACAGTGGATTCCTTTATAGCAACAGGATAAAATCAAAATAAGCATAACTCTCTCTTATATCTCACCCCCTATAAATAGGGGAGCAGTGGGTATACCCCTAAACAAAGGCATGGGGAGAGGTGACCTGATGGAGCGGCAAGTGCACCTACACTTACTGCCTTATTGGGCAGATTAGAAGGACCATACTGGTCTTTATCTGCCATTATACAGTATACTATGTTACTATACCATCCTTTAGTAGAGTATCAGAGTTGTTTACATTCGAATAATTTTAATATGACAAAAGTGTAAAAATGAATGATACAGTTATTAAACAAAAGCTGACCGTCCCAGTCGCTCCTGCCCATACCACTCCTGTCCAAATGCTGCTGTAAATAAGTAGACTTTAAAACCAGCATTAGCGTTTCTTTTAAAGGTTTCAATGTGAGGATTTTTCCAGACTTATCCAGGGAAACTCAGAGGAGAAGGAGGGAGTTTCTCTTCCTTAGATGGGGTGTCCTGCAGTTGGATGCTCTATTCTTTTTGGAATTCCCCTGTAAATGCCTGATCAAGTTTCAGGCACATAGTTAACATTTTTATGAGCCAACACTACTATTAACATTTATTAATTCCTGAAGGCCCATTGTTTCCAGGATTGGGGCCATAGTATCTTGGGCCAGACCTTAGATATCCAGGTTACCATTATGTGTAACTGGCGGATAAGCTTGTCTGTCATTCCCATGGGGTTTAAACAGATTTATTGTTTCCTTTTGCTCTTTCTCTTTTTTATATGAGGGCTGGTGTGAAATGGACACTTAGGGGTATGTTTACTAAACTGCGGTAACGTTCCCCGCGTTAGGTTCCCTGGATTCCCATATAAGGGAATGGGCGGTGCATCATTATGGCAAGCTGTGTCAGTTAACGGGCATTACAAGGCGCCTTATGCTAACGCGCGTTATAAGGCACGTTGCAAGGCACCTTATCAGGCACAATACAAGACACGTCATAAGGCACATTATAAGGCACCTTAGTAGGCACAGTACAAGGCACGTGCCTTGTAACATGCCTTGTACTGTGCCTAGTAAGGTGCCCTGTAATGTGCCTTATGACGTGCCTTGTACTGTGCCTAATAAAGTGCCTTATAATGCCGTATAGGGAGTGAAGGCAACTGTAGTGAGGGTATTATGGGCTGGCAGCACAGATCTGCAAAGATATGACTGTCACAGGCATGCAAAACATCAGACATGGACAGGAAGGAACAACAAGGAATCGAACCCCATGACCACTGCCTAGAACAGAGCTACTCAAATCCAGTTCTGGAGGTCCACAACCCTGCAGGTTTTCAGGATATTCCTAATGAATCTGCATGATATATATATATATATATATATGCATTAGAGATATCCTGCCAACCTGACTGGTTTGTGGCCCTCCAGGGCTGGATTTGGAGACCCCTGCCTTACACCTCTGGCAGTTAAGATTGTGAGTGGGCAAGGTACGGATGTCATAGACATCAAAAGGGTAGATAGAATGTGTCACATTCCTCCTCGATTCTCACCACCACCATAAAGTTGTCTAATAGACAATATTTGGGCGGTGGTGAGAAGCAAGGCGGAATGTGACAAATTCTATCTAACCTTTTTGATGTCTTGGACATCTGCACCTTGCCCACTCACAATCGTAAATGACAGAGATGTAAGGCAGAGGTCTCCAAATCCAGCCCTGGAGGGCCACAAACCAGTCAGGTTGGCAGGATATCTCTAATGCATATATATCTCATGCAGATTCATTAGGGATATCCTGAAAACCTGCAGGGTTTGCGACCTCCAGGACTGGATGTGAGTAGCTCTGGCCTAGAACGTCAGTGTACTAACCAGTAGGCTATACCTCTATGGCTTGTTGCACAGCACTGGCTGGGTACAGACGGACTGCAGGTCACCGCACAAACCGCCTGCTCTGTGTGCCAGGATAAGGTAACCCATGATGCATTGCACAGCACCCATGATGCATTGCACATGCAGAACAGCAGCCTACAGATGACCACCAAATGGGGTCTGCACCTCACTGGTACTGCAGCGTGGTAAGACGGACTGACAGTGCATGATACTGGCACAGAGTAGCTACAGACCATGCCATTGTGCAGGTTCCATGTTCACCCGGAGGGATAGGATGGGCGCCCAGCACTAGGTCCACAGTACATGTGGTGCTAGAGATAGGTCCTGCTGCACATCCCCATCACTACCAGTGCGTGACAGGTGCTCCCACCAGTGCAACTGAAAGTACTTCTGTTACCGTCTGGGTTCTGCAGTCACATGTGGTCCTGTGGGACTGGACACCTCTCAGATTAGTGTGTACGCAGTGTCAAGGTCTGGTTGCCATGGGTACATGTTATCAGGGTGCTGGGGGGGGGGAGGCTAGACTCGCATGAGGTTTAGGAAGCACTGCCTCTATGGGTCTAAGTGGTATGCACTATATACCCCAAGGGACCCACAATCACCCCTGTTGTAGATGAGGGTGTGGTGGGACAGGTGCCTGCACCCTGTGGAATGGCTATAATACCAGCAACCACAGTCCTGCAGGCAAATGACAGCCCTCCAGGGCTGATGGGCCAGAACCATACATGTGACTGTGGCAGACCAGCAGTGATGCTTGGAGTGGGCAGGGGAAGGCTCTACGCTACAGTCTGCCATCCGCCAGCACAATCAGACTGCACCTGCAGCATCCTACAGGGTGGTCCCACTATGCACAGACTAACTACAGACAGCCCACTAGCCAGTCCATAGTGCATACTCATGGGGGAACCCTGTGCACCCAGAGGTGGGATGCACAGCACAAACACCAAGCAGGTATCTCCATGATTGGGCCCCGGAACCAGGAACACACAGGTATCACTAGAGACAAATACTGCATGGCACTAAGTGGGAACATGGACATGCCATGGGCACTGCTCGGTCAGAGTGAGAGCGACCTACCAGCATAAAATGCTGTGGCCACCTTGCCCATGCAGGTGGTGGTCGAGCACTACAGTGCCCCAGACATTGCCCTCCACCCTGTGCAGATGCATCCTGGCCAAGCCGCCCTGTCTGGGCCATACCCACAATACCTTGCTCCTCATTATGCACATTTGCAGGCTAACGCTGGAAACAGTGTGAGCAATGTGGGCTCAGTGAGGTGTTGGCAGAAACAAAATAATGGATAGACATACTCACACTCCCACACCTATCTCAGCATTGTGCAGAGATAGAGGTGGTTGACAACCCTGCCCACCACACTGGTCCTGAGCACAGTGCCGACATTGCTAAACTGTGCAGGGGGTAGTAGTAGTGCTCTGGTGATAACTGAAGCTCCGTGCTGCGGCCAACAGCCTGACACTCCATGAGGCTGTGGATAGTGGAGCCTGTGTGAGTGGGTGTTTGTACCCCTGTGCACCGCTGCATTGGGGTTTGCACATGTTGTTGTTGTGACTGCATTGTGGGATAAAACTATGGGGTGATGCTCTGCAGGATCCACAGATGGGACTTGAACTTTTTGCTCTTGGACATACTGGCTGAGTATATTGAACCACACTGTTGTCCAACAAACAAGCACTAATCCACGTGCCTCTCACAGACCCAGTCAACAACGTGGAAGGCAAGGAAGGAACTAATCTTTATTGATAACTTTTATTTCAGAAAGCCAGGCCCGACACAGGCCATGTTTCGCTTATGCCTTCATCAGGGGCTTTGGCTGTATGGTTAATTTTACTATTTTACCTTGCCACACTGCGAATGACTCCACAATTCTTCTTATTCAAAAATTTTTGGTAACCAATATTGCAGCATTACAGCACATGTGGTATTTTTGAACCGCTACCAGCGCTGTCACTCTTCATACCACAAATTCTTTTGTATACTCCTCTCTTGTATTTGCAAAGGGAACTCGAATACCACTACTTCCTTGCTGCAAAAAACGTGACCATATGCTGTCGGTGCCGGTGGTATGCAGTCCTAGGCCATCCAGGGGGCAGGTAGGCGGCTGCCTAAGGTGTGGGTTCTGTGATAGGGGTGCCTACATAGCTGTCCACGCTTCCCCCGGCACTGCCTGTCAATGTTATGTGCCCCTTGGGGTTCCTGCTGGGTAATGTCCCATGGATGGGACACTGTGGGACACAGACTCATGGGCATGTTTGACCCTGGTCTGTTGCTGTCTTGCTGGTTTCCATTTTCCGGGTTCCTATGTGCCACCTAGGCAACTGCCTAGTCCACCCCGTGCCCCAGTTGCCCCCACTGCATGTCCCGCCTGCAGTCCCCCTATGCCCCATTTGCACCATCACCATAGTGGCCCTTCGTACATTGCCACTATGCTGTTGCTGCAGATAGAACACTACTATCACCTTTCTCGGGCTCCCTGCCTATGTCCTACATTGCTGACACTGAAATGGTTTCTCTCTCCTGCAAATGTGCATCTAACGGCAGGTTTTCATTCGCGGTAGGATTCAGCCCTTCAGTTCAGCGCGTTAGTGTGCAGGGAGCCTCTCCACGCCCACTCCCCGCCCATTGACCCCAGCTCTCCGCCCTCTCTCCTCCCTCTGCGGTGTCTACCGCGGAACGCTTCCGCACGGGTTGTCACGTTACTGCACGCTAACGTTACGTTACCGCGCGTTAACATTACCTACTGCACGGTCTGTAACGTTACCGCAGTTTAGTAAACATACCCCTTAATTTTCCTCTTAGCTATTTCCTCTATGGTTGTACTATTTATTTCACTTTTCTGATACAGAAAAGTTATCTTGGTTATGCTTGGAATATGTTGTAAATTTAATAAAGAATACAATTAAAACCAGCATTAGAGTTTTCAAAGCAGAGTTATATGGGATTTGAATTCGACATAAAATATTGAATTCTGGATTCAAATCTAGCGCAAACTGGCGGAGGGATAGCTAACAATCTGTCCTCCTGAGAGAGCAATGTTGGCTAGGGATATAAGGTAACAGGCACTTATAAAGAGGGTCTTGTGCACCAGACTTCACAGTAAATCTGGTCCTGTAAAACACTGGGAGCCAAAAGCTCTCTAGCATAAGGGGAGTGACATGATCTGTGAATTTTGCAAAATTGACTTGTTTAATGGCTGTGTTTTGGACTACCTATAGCCTTATAATTGTTGGCTTTGGGACACCATTGTATAGAGCATTGCAATAATCTAATCTTGATAAGGGAATGAACTAGTTTAAGCAATGCTTTTTCTCTATAGGAAGCATACATTGACCTAATGAAAAGGAGGTTAAAAAGCATGAAATCAGAATTTTTACAGTGTTAGAAAGAGGAAGTGGCTGTTTTGCTAAGATTGGAGGGGAGGAGGGGGGCAGAGAAGCCAGTCACAGACACTAGCACTAAGCTATATGGCTGAAGATTTTGTGGAGTTTAGCTGAAGTTTATTATCAAAAGCCATTTTGTTACCTCTACTAAGCATTGATTTAAAATTGTCAGGTCAGATTGATTGGCGTTCATATAATAGATCAATTGGATGTCATCTACAAAGAATCCATTGATGCCAAGGGATTGAATTAAAAAGGCAAGTGGACTGATAACTAAATTAAATAGTATGGGAGAAAGTATGGAACCCTGTGGAACACAGTAGTGCAACTGGTGGACTTGGGACTTCTTGGCATTGAAATGGTCCTGGAAGATTCTAGATGTGGGAAATGAATGGAACCATCTAGAAGCCATTCTACAAATTCTCAAGCCTTGATAGGAAAAATAAAGATCTACCGGGTCATATACCACTGTGAAGTCGAGTGAGACTGCCACCAAGTTTATCTATATCCAGATGTTCCCTAACCTCATTTAATAATATCAGTAGACAGGTTTCAGTTCTATGATGCTCCCTAAAGTCAAATTGGTGAGAGTGTAAAGCACTAGTTCTTTTTTTTTTCCAAATGACTGTATAACTGCAATAACACTATTATTTTCAAGAATTTTAGCAATAAATGAAATTCGAAACTCTGGATCCTCAGCCTGCAGAATTGTCTCCTCTCCCCAACTTTTCTCATTGTCTCCAGGCATTCTTTCATTCCCAGTTCTCCCTTTAGCATATCAGGGTTCATCTGGGGACACAATGGGTAGCTGGGATCCTCATTCTTTTTTTCTCTGTGCTATCAAGTTTTAAAATGACACCATATGACTCAAAATTCCCCTTTGCATTGTGCAAGGGAAGCCCTCGGATCATTGGCACCATTCTATAGAAAAGGGATATTTGAAGGCCCAGGGCATGATTAACAGCAGAACAAGTTTAATGCTAAGGCTCTGATAACTGGATTGAAAGAGGGATCAAGGGGACACTACAGCTAGCGGTGATTCTTTGGACATACAGTAGGGAGGAGGAGGAGTCTTCACGAGTTACAGCAACTAATGTGTGATCACAGCCAGGAACAATGGAGGATTTACCAAACTGAAGTATTCTGCTTCCACAGTTTAAGTAAATCCTTTGAGAATTTTCTCATGGTAAAACATTCCAGGAATATGCTGTTTACTGAAGCTTAGTAACCTGCTCCATTCATGGTTTCCTTCATCAGAATATCAAAATTGTAGAGTTTTGCAGTTGGTATGAATTGGCAGACTAGATAGACCATATTTATTTATTTGTTAGTATTTCGCTCACACCTTTCCAATGGTAGTTCAAGGCGAGTTACACTCAGGTACAAGGACGTTTCCATGTCCCCATATGGCCTTTATCTATTGTCTTTATATAGTTTTTAATAGAAACACAGATGCACATCTTATTTTGTTGTTCTTTGTTTGTATTGCAGGAGAGACTTGGCAAATTCACATTCCTGTTGAAAATCAAAGCTGGGAATAAATGGTAGAAAGAAACTATACCTCAGTGACTGAGTTCATTCTCCTGGGACTCACCGAGAGTCAAGAGCTGCAGTCCCTGCTCTTCGTCTTCTTCCTAATCTTCTATATTGCAACTCTAGCATGCAACATTGGTATTATTGTAGTAACTAGGGTTGATCCTCATCTTCATACCCCCATGTACTTTTTCCTCTGTCACTTATCATTTGTAGATCTTTGCTACTCTTCAACCATCACTCCTAAAATGCTGGCGAATTTCCTTTCAGAGATAAAATCCATCTCCGTCCATGGTTGCATAGCACAGCTGTATTTCTTTGCTGCATTTGCGACATCGGAGTGTTTCCTGGTGATGGTGATGGCCTATGATCGTTATGTGGCCATATGTAACCCGTTGCTTTATCCGGTGGTTATGAACCAAAAAGTCTGTATTCAGCTAGTGACTGCAACTTATTCTACCAGCTTTATAACATCCATGGCACACACTGTTTGTGTATTTCACTTTCCATTCTGCAGGTCCAATGTGATCAATCATTTTTATTGTGATATCCCGCCAGTGCTTCAACTGTCCTGCCCCGATTCCAACATCAGCAAAGTTATAATTTTCTTTTTAGCTATCTCTCTAGGATTTGCCTCCCTTTCTGTGATCTTGGCCTCTTATGCCTCCATCCTTTCTGCCATTCTAAGGATCCGCTCCGCTGCAGGAAGGAGCAAAGCCTTCAACACCTGTGCGTCACACCTCACCATTGTTCTCTTGTTCTATGGGTCTGTCTTCTTCATGTATATGAGACCAGGATCCATTTTCTCTGTGAATCTGGACAAATATTTCGCTTTGTTTTATACTGTTTTTTCACCTATGTTGAACCCACTGATCTACAGCCTCAGGAACCAGGAGGTCAAAGGAGCTTTGAAGAAAGTTGTGCGTGGAAATATATAAAGATTAAGGTTTAGAAAGACATTAGAGACGATCTTAGTTTTTTTATATAAAAGTCAAACAAATCATGAGTCCTTGATGCAAACCTGTAGAGGCCAATTCTGATCCTGGCACATCCGACCGCTTTGCCCTGCCAATACCTGGACATGCTGGGGTTGTACCCATCTCTGCCACCACAGGGCCTGGATGTACCTGCGACTAAAGGATCGGGGACATAGACGTCTGGACAGTCACCTAATTCCGGGGTAGGGAACGTTCCATAGGCTGCCCCTTCAAAGCTCCTAGTGCTCCAGCTGGCATGCCAGTGCAATGGCGTCCCATCACAATGGCACCGCAGAATACAGCCGCAGGCTCAGAATGCTTAGTACCTGTTCGACCCCAGCAGAATGCCATCTGACCCTCTGCGGGGGCCCCCCAAGGCCTGGGTTGGGCGGCATGAGCATTCTTCTGGTGGTGAGATGGGTTTGGGGGGCTCCACGAGGTGATCACCGCTGTGTCCAGCACTTATTCCCTCCCTGGGGAGGAATAAGGCAGGTGTCCATCTCTGCGCCAGGGAACATATAGAGGCCCGACCTGAATGGCCTCGGTATGTCCAGGTGCATGGCTCTGCTCCCACTGTGCCTCTGTCCTGCCCCCTCCCACACCCTTCCAGCACTCCCCGCACAAACGTTTTGTACATGTGAGGAGCACTGGGACCGAAAATGTGCTCAGGGCCAGTGCACCGGTCCAACCCCCCTATATGCCATTGAGAATAACCTCCATAATGAAGAAAACTTTGCAAGCTGTGATACCTTTAATTGATCAACATGGAAAATATTAATAGATGCTATTATAAGTTAATTTTCAAGACCAGGTAGGTCTCTTCTCTAAGTGAGATGTGTGCGAGAATGCTGAGGTCCAGTTATGGAGACTGAAGCTGCAGCAGAGCTAAGGACCAAGGAAACAGCATTAGAAACTGATTTGGAGTTAAAAATTGATGTACAAATATTTATTTTGTTTTTCAAGGAAATCCTCTGTTGCTTGTTATTTAACTACATGCCAACAAATGTGGATCTCCTCTAAGGGGTATGTTTACTAAAGGGTGGTAAGGGAGAAAGGGTCCATTAATGCATGTTTATTGGCACTCTTGAGTCCTTAATGCTGTGGAAAGGGCCAGTAATGCTGCATTAACAAGCATTAGAGGGTCCCGCAGCATTAAGGAAAAGGAGGTGGAGAATGGGTGGCAATGGGGAGGAGCGTGGACGTTGACAGTGTGTGTTCCCTTACCGCCTGCTTGCGCAATCCCGTATTAGAGACCCCTGTTCTCTCCTCAGTCCATTCCTGAATTCAGTAATAAGAAGTCCCTTTGAGGCTACTTAAATGAATAAGACCATTGGACATAAAGATAGGCAAATAATTCATTCACTTATGTAGTGCATTTCTTCTAGATGTGTTGTTTTTCAGTTCCTCTATGACCTGTTTTGTGTTAATGCTTTGTACAGAAGGAAAGATAAGCTGCCAGTGGAGCTATTGTTGGCATGATATGTGTGATAGTTAACCATTTTAGAAATGAATGTATGTAATCAATGTGAGTCGTAGGAATTCCTTTGCATAGCTCAGAGGTTTAATTGTAATTACAGGTAAAAAAAAAAAAAAGTGAAATACAGAAGACAGAGTAACCAGAGTGAAATTATGCTGAGTAGTGAAAGGTTTTAGCAAACAGTAAGCTTGCTGGATGACACCAGAATGTTATCACAACTGTGACATCCAGTATTCATCTTAGTCCTTAAGAATGTTCTAAGCTTAAGATATGCCATACTGGGTCAGACCAAGGTCCATCAAGCCTCGTATCCTGTTTCTAACAGTGGCCAATCGAGCTCATAAGTACCTAGCAGTTTCCCCAAAAGACACAGGTTATGTGCTCTTAGATTATGTGTTCTATGAATGTCCCATAAAACATGAAGTTCCTGAGCGGTCCTCCAGTTTAGTCCTCCACATCAGGGTAGTGCACCTCCTCCTGCAGCAAGGAGACTGGACCAATCAAATCCTTTCCCTATGAGGATGTATACTACTGGAGCTCCCATCAGCCCCCCAGTGTGTTCAGTCTCCTTGCAGCAGGAGGCGGTGTGAGCCTTTCTGGGCTCACTTTGGCTTTGAGACTTCATAGTTTTTTGCTTATTTTCCTTTCTTTTGCTCCCTGTAGTACCTTTTGTTTTTAGTGCAGTTTAGGGGTCTGTGCCTTTAAATTCCTATAAAGGAGGGAGCCGAGCTTGCACGGGCCGTCTCTCTGCTAATCGGCTTTGGCGCTTCGGCTGCACTTCAGTAGCTGCGGATCTCCCCTCCAGGACAGTTCGGAGGAGGAATCTGGCCACACTCACCATTTCCTGGCTTGGGGGTACCTTCAGGGTGCTGCCTCAACTCGGAGGACCCCACGTCACATCGCACTCCGGTCGGTGTTCTCTCACACCACGGAGCCCTTGCAGCTTCCTCCTCCTTCTGCTCAGCTCCGTTGCCTTTCCAGGTCCTGGATTCACGTTGAGTGTTATCTTCGCCAGTTTTGAGGGGCAACAGGACTTCGAGTCGGCTAGATAGCGGCGATTTGCTTTGTTTTCATTGATTTCATTTTTTCTTTCCTTTTCGTGCCTTTTTTCGGCTCTTCGGGTGCCGG
Source organism: Ichthyophis bannanicus (assembly GCA_033557465.1). Taxonomy (NCBI): domain Eukaryota; kingdom Metazoa; phylum Chordata; class Amphibia; order Gymnophiona; family Ichthyophiidae; genus Ichthyophis; species Ichthyophis bannanicus. The sequence goes on along the minus strand of CM066043.1, from coordinate 32,717,004 downwards.
CGGCCATTTTTCTTTTCGGCTCCCGCTTTTTTCCTCGGGGGCTGTGCTGCGGCGTGTTCGGAACGGCGCGTCCTGACTCAGAGGGCCCTGCCGAATTTGTTTATTGAGTGGTGCTGAGTTGGAGTGTGCAAATAAAAAAAAAAAGGAGCCTTTGCAGAACGGACTGGGTTCTGCAGTCCTGTTACTAGTTTGGGCTGCTTTCTTCTTCAGATGGCTCCAGATAGCTCTGCACTATTTTGGTTCTCTTCCCATGTCCCGTCGGCCGCAGTGCGTGATTTGTGGATCCCGCAAGGGCTCCGTCTCTGACGCTGGGGTTTGCAAGGGCTGTGCCTGCGATCCGCCAGAGCTACAACAGCAAATGGAGACCAGCGTTCCTTTGGATCCCGTGCTCCCTCCAGTTTCAGGTGGTGAAGAGCTGGCTACAGGGACTCTCCTGCCTTCCCTTCCCTCTGCTCCGCCTGCGCCAGGGAGTGCGCAGGTTTTGGGGCCTAGCGAGGTTTCCTGGGGGGAGTTCTCTCCTGAGTTCGTACTCCTTATGCACCAAGCTTTCCAGCGGGGCCGCTTGGGAAAAGAATCTGAGCCGTGCGCGGCTCCATCGGCTCCGCCGTCTCTCAAGGCAGAGGGGGCGAGAGTGGACATCCCTAGGGCCGCCAAGCGGCCTCGAGTTCCTGAACCAGAACTCTCTGATGTGCAATGGCAAGAGCCGGAATGGTCTGATGCGGAGCCCGATGACAGGCTCGAGGATTTGGAGGAAGGGGAGATTCCGGAGCCTCATTTTCGCATGGAGACTCTGCGCTCCGTCTTAGTTGCGGTGCATCAGGGAGAGTTCCTCACATCTCTCAATCTGTCGGAGGCCTACCTGCATATTCCGATCAGGGCGGCTCATCAGAAGTTCCTCCGATTCGCTCTTCCGTGGTGCCATTACCAGTTTCAAGCGCTGCCATTCGGCCTAGCCACAGCGCCCCGGGTATTCACCAAGGTCATGGTGGTAGTCGCAGTGGCGTTGAGAAAGGAAGGGATTTTAGTTCACCCTTATCTCGACGATTGGTTGATTCGGGCAAAGACCGAAAGGGAGAGCTTGCAAGCCACCGGCAGGGTGATTGCTCTTCTGCAGAGTCTAGGTTGGGTGGTAAACCAGAAAAAGAGCCAGTTAGTACCGACCCAGTCTCTCGAATATCTCGGAGTTTACTTCGATACGGCGAAAGGGTTAGTGTTTCTGCTGGATCGTTGAGCTCGAGCTTTGCACCTTCTGGTTTGCAAGTTTTTGGCGTTTCCGGCTCCGTCAGCTTGGTGGTACCTTTGGGTTCTTGGAACGATGGCGGCGACCCTAGATGTAGTCCCCTGGGCCAGGTTTCATATGCGTCAGTTGCAAAGAGCCCTTCAATGGCGTTGGTCGAATCAGACGGATTCACTGAGCAAGCGGTTGCCTTTTCCGAGGAGAGTGCGGCAGTCGTTACGTTGGTGGCTGAACTCGAGGACGTTGCAGGCGGGGCTTCCTCTAGAGCAGCCGGTTTGGATGTCGGTGATAACGGATGCGAGCCTGACGGGCTGGGGAGCTCATTGCGACAGTCGGTTCGCGCAGGGCGTGTGGTCCTCTCTGGAAGCTTCTTGGTCGATCAACCGCCTCGAGCTTCATGTGGTAATGCGGGCTCTCCAGGCGTTCAAACCTTCAGTGACAGGCCGGGCTGTGAGGATCCTGTCGGACAACTCGGCGACCGTTGCATACCTCAACCGTCAGGGCGGCACGGGAAGCAGAGCGATGGAAGAAGAGGCCGACATGTTGTTCCAGTGGGTGGAACCGCGACTGCTAGCCATTTCGGTGGGACATATCGCCAGGAAAGAGAATGTGATGGCGGATTTCCTCAGCAGAGTGCACATGGATGCCGGGGAGTGGGAACTTCACCCGCAAGTGTTTGCTCAAATAGTCCGCCGATGGGGGCCACCGATCATGGATCTCATGGCGACCTTTCAGTCGGCCAAAACCTCTCGGTTCTTCAGCAGACGGAGGGAACCCATGTCCGAGGGCATAGACGCTCTCATTCGCCCATGGCCCACTCCCGGGCTCCTTTACTTCTTCTCTCCGTGGGCATTGATCGGTCGAGTGTTTCAGCGCATAGAGGCGCATCGGGGAAAGGTCCTTCTAGTGGCTCCAGATTGGCCCAGGCGGCCGTGGTATGCGGATCTAGTTTGACTACTCGACGGAGTTCCGTGGCGGTTGCCGCTCCTGCGGGACCTCTTGCTTCAGGGGCCACTGCAGATGCCGCAGGTGGATCGGTTCTCGCTTATGGTCTGGCCATTAAAAGGGCTAGGTTGAAGCGCAAAGGATATTCTCCAGCTGTTATTGTGACTCTTCTTCAGGCGTGAAAGGTTTCTACGTCGCTCACTTATGTGCGCATATGGCGAATTTTTGAGGATTGGTGTTCGAGGCACGATCTCCGGGCCGTGACGGCTTCCATTCCAGCCATTCTCAGTTTCTTGCAGGACGGTTTTGACAAAGGTCTTGCTGCGAGCTCTCTGAAGGTGCAACTGGCGGCCCTCGCGTGTTACAGGGGTAAGGTCTTGGGGGTTCCCCTGGGGGCTTACGCGGATGTGCAACGTTTTCTGCGGGCCGTGTTTCGGCTGCGTCCTTTGCGCAGGGTAACCGTCCCTCCTTGGGATTTGAATTTGGTGTTAAAAGCTTTGGTTCAGAAGCCTTTTGAGCCTCTTAGTCTTGCGTCTCTCAAGGATCTCACATTGAAAACTGTGTTCTTGGTGGCCATCTGTTCGGCTTGACGTATCTCGGAATTGCAGGCGCTTTCGTGTCGAGAACCCTTCTTATCGTTTTCTAAGGACAAAGTGGTCTTGCGACCTGTTCCTTCTTTTCTTCCTAAGGTGGTGTCTTCTTTTCATTTGAATCAAGCCGTTTTTCTTCCGGTCTTTGACTCTCCGGAAACGGACGCCTCTGGCGGGTTGCATCGTCTGGACGTTCGGCGGGCCCTCTGTCGCTACCTCAGGGCTACCGAGTCGGTTCGTAAGACGGACCGCCTGTTCGTTCTGTTTGGTGGTAACCGTAAGTGTGAGGCGGCGTCGAAGTCGTCCATTGCTAGGTGGATCAAGGAAGCTATTGTGTCGGCGTATATCTTACATGGCCGGGCGGTCCTGGTGGGCTTGCGGGCCCATTCTACTCGGGCGCAGGCGACATCGTGGGCAGAGCACAGTTTGGTCCTGCCAGTGGACATTTGCAGGGCGGCTACGTGGTCGACGCTCCATGCCTTTAGTAAACATTACTGGCTGGATGTTCTGGCCTCCCGGGATTCTTGCTTTGGTTCGGTGGTTCTGCGCGCCGGTTGGCTTGGTCCCTCCCGTTAAATACTGCTCTGTTACATCCCTGATGTGGAGGACTAAACTGGAGGACCGCTCAGGAAATAGAAATTACACTTACCTGGTAATAGTAGTTCCTGGAGGGTCCAGTTTAGTCCTCATTCCCTCCCGAAGATTCCTTCCTTTCTGTTCGGCGCGCTGATGCAGTGTGAGAGAGAGCTGGTTATGCATTTGCCTGGGGTCACTCGAGTCCGGGGTTTCCGTTCCCTTTTGGTCATTTCTTTTTCGGTGATGGTGTGGCAGTGCCTTCTTTTCGCTCTGTGCTCCAGGAGGACGCGGTGTGCTCAGTTTCGGCTCCCTCGTTTGGGGAAGGAGTTGATTTATTGGGGGTTCCTTAATGTTATTCCTTTAAGTTTGCTTGTTAACCGTTCACTGGGGGGCTGATGGGAGCTCCAGTAGTATACATCCTCATAGGGAAAGGATTTGATTGGTCCAGTCTCCTTGCTGCAGGAGGAGGTGCACTACCCTGATGTGGAGGACTAAACTGGACCTTCCAGGAACTACAATTACCAGGTAAGTGTAATTTCTATATACATTAACAAAGAACGGCCAACTACAATCTGGGATGTCCAACCAGAATGTCTGAAAAAAATTGGGCATGTCCAAGTTCAGATATGATTTCACAAATGTGGAAGTTCCCAATATGGACATCTATGGAGATATTTACATAGATATCTCCAAAAGGGCATCTGTAAGTAGAATCATTTAAAAGCCTAATCGATAGAGTAGTGGACTAGGATGAAAGAAGTCAGGATTCAAATCCCACTGCCGTTCTTTGTGATTTTGGGCAAGTCCTTTAACTCCACCATCTTCTCAATGTTTTAAGGCTAAAACAGCACTTTCCTGATGCCTATTTGTGCCTGAATCAGATCTAAAGTTGGATGTCCCTACTACTTCTAAAGCTATTACACTGTCCCAGGCACAGCATGCCCTCTGACTACTTGGAAGTCCCCACACTAGAGACCTCTTTAAAATCCATTTCTAAAATGGCTCTGGGGATGTCTCCTTGATTTAGACTTCCAAATCATGACAAAGACGTTTAAGGTGACCCTTATAGAGCCTGGGTGGCCCTGGAAAGAATGGGCACCATCAATGCCCAATTCTGCACCACGGGAGCAAGATGTTACCATAGGTGCAGGATCGGGCACTGAGAGATGGCCCAACATATCCCTGCATTGCCATGGGGAAATCCTCCCAAGACACATCCAGCCTGCTGCTGTGGAGACCACAGTTTCCCCACTGCCCAACCCTGGCAGGACAGCCAGGGCCCAGATAGGGCAGCGGGGACTCACCTGTTGCTATTGGAGAGCTGATCTGCAAGGACGGCCAATGCTTATTCCTCCTCTGAGATGGACTAAGTTGGCCATCTCCCCTGTGCTCCCTGGATCTACAGGGCCATGACCTGAATTGGCCCTCTACATCCAGGAGCCAGTCCCGCCATGCTTCATCTACTCTTTGCCCTCATCCCCCACAGCATGCACAGCAGCTCTGTGCATGCAAGGGGGCCAGGAGGCAGCATACGGTTTTGGTGGCTAGCAGGGCTGGATGTCCCGCCAGGACGTACAGCCCCACTATCTGCCTTGTAGAATAGGGCCCATAATGTCTGATGATCTCAGTGTAGCAAAACAGCATGAAACAATAATGGTCTGAGTCAGAGGGATGTTCGGATGCACAGGGAGAGGAATAACCAATAGGCAAAAGGAGGTCATTATGCCATTCTACAGGCCATTGATGAGGCTGCCCCTAGCATACTTTCTTTAGTTATGGAGGAAGTCATCCAAAGGCAACAAAGAGGCTAGAGGCTGCCCAGAAGTCGTATGAGAGTAGACTTAAAGATCTAAATATGAATAACATAGAGGAGAGAAGAGACAGGGCGTAGATATTCAAAGTGATTACACCGCTGAATATCTACAGGTGCCTCCACTAGGCTAGCATTGAATATCTAGGTTTTAGGTTCAGCGGTGATGGCTAGCCACTTTAGAATAACTAGCCACCGCTGCTGAATTTCAGGCCCAGAGTAGATATTATAGAGACATTTAAATATCTGAAAGGTATTAGAAAGGCACAGGAGGACAATGTTTTTCAACAGAAAGGAAGTTCTACAGCTAGAGGTCACAATAGTTAACTCCAAGGGGGTAGGCTCAAGAGCAATGTCAAAAAATAGTTTTTCATGCAAAGAGAGGTGTATGCAAGGACTATCCTCCAAAGGTAGTAGTAGAGAAAAGAATTATAACAGAATTCAAAAAAACATTGCCTAAACACAGAAGATTCCTAGTAGCAAATGGATGGACACGAAGCATTGGCTAACCTGCCCAAACCAGCAGTTCTAGCCCAAAAACTGTGATGTAATGTTATCAAATCTATAAGAAAGCAGTGGTGACAAACCTTACAGGCACTTGTATTGCCTTGTATCTCCTTGGGTGGGAGACCTTGGAGAAGGGGCAGCTTTGGTCTCCAAATGGAATCTGTGTGTTCATCTACCTACCGTAAAATAGATAAATTGATATTGGGCAGATTGGATGAATCATATTGTTTTTTTATCTACCATCATTTGATATACTATTGTGTTATGTAAATTGCTACGGTTAAGTGCATTTACACTAAAATGATTATTGCTTTGCAGGAGAAGTATATTTGTATAAAACCTAGGATTGTATTATTACTAAAATGTCATGAAGACAGTCATCCCAAAAACTGCCCTTGCATACAAGGTATTTTGTCTCAACACCTGTTGTACTGGAGTTTGGCCAGCCATTGTACCAGGAATAAAGTTTGTACGTCATCTAAATAACAGAATACAAGAAGGTATTTCCTCCACAATATCAATAAAGACAACAAACAAAGCAGAGACTAAACATAGATCACACATGAAAACATAGAATAAAAAATGTGAAATTGGCCAAGTCAGGCCATTTAATAAACCATGGGGTGTGTTTACTAAAGGGCGTTAAGGTAGCAGGTATTACCGAGCGTTAACGGCAGCATTAAGGGGTTTTCCTTGAGAAAAAGGCTCAGGGCTTATAGGAGGCGTTCCAGTGGTAAGGGCACAATGGCCCGCTTAATGTGCGCTAAGAGGAAACCGGGTGTTAAGGTGGCAAGCATGCACCTTAGTGCCTGAAAATGGCTGTCACTGTAATGCTTCATAAGGGAGCCCCAGGGAAAGGTAAAGTAATAAAATGCCATAATGTCAATGAATGGCATAGGATGGGGAAGATGTATCCCCCCAGTGGAGCCAGAATCACCACGATGTGTGCATGAAAAGGATGATGGAGCTGGAGTAGTGACGTGCAGAAGAGGCACAGGAGAGGAGTGTGTGAAAAGTTGAAATGCAGAAAAGAGCATCTGTGCGGGCCATGGTGTAACAGCTTGCAGGAGAATACATGACTGCGCATAGCCGTCAGAGGCTGATGGCTGGGATGAAGGAAGGATGGCAGTAGATGAGAGGGTGATACGGGCTTGCAGCACCGATGTACCTGAGGTCCATCCCCAGTGCATTTGTACTGTGGGGGAAAAACATCTGCCAGTGCAATGAGGAAGGCCTGAAACCAGACATGTTGGTCTCACACCTGTCCCAGCCACCCAACCACCATTGACCTCTCCAGACAACTGTGAATACAGCAACTGGACAGGAGACCCTCAAACTGGCCAAATGAAGCATGTAAGGATGTAGATGATCCCTGCAGGTGGCCATCCAAGGAGTAAGAATATAATGCAGAGATGTGATGGAGCCAAAGCTGAACAGGCACAGTCATGAGGTAATACTTGTATCATGTTTCACAAGAAGGCTATATCTGTATGTATTTAACTGCCTTTTATCATACCGCTTTATCAGTGCAGTCAAAGTGGTGCACACTATACAGAAAACATGGTAATGTAAGATTAAAAGCAGGCACTTTAAGAACCTGCAGTCTGCTGAGGCAGTGGAGGGTTAAGTGACCTGCCCAAGGTCACAAGGAGCTGTGGTCAGTCTATGAAGGCTGTGCCATACATAAAAAGCACCAGAGAAACATTCCTAGCAGGCACACAAGGAGGGCTAGTGGGCATCAAACCCTGGTATCATGGGTCCCAAGCCAGTGCCTTGACCATTACACTATGCCTCTAGCCAAGTGGCAGATATCTGCAAGGTGAACATGTCAGACCTCTGCAATGGGCTGCAGCAGAAGCAAGAAAGCCATGGTCTAAGAAGGTCATGATGGCGAATTACATGTTTGCAGACAAAAATTGAGGGTGGAATACATAAGAAGGCATGTCAGCCAGTCATAGCAGACCCCGGACAGTTCCAGGCATGAAAATGCATTTAAGAACAGAAGATATGCCATACTGGGTCAGACCAAGGTGCATCAAGTCCAGTATCCTGTTTCCAACAGTGGCCAATCTAGGTCATCAGTACCTAGCAGTTTCCCCAAAAGACACAGGTTCCTCAGTGCTTGTATTGGGTCAAGCAGTGATATCCCGGGTCCCTTTTAATAATGGTTTATGGACCTTTCCTCCAGGAACTTGTCCAAACCTTTTTAAAACCCAGCTACACTAACAGCATTTACTACATCCTCCGGTAACAAATTCCAGAGTTTGATTACATGTTGAGTGAAAAAATATTTTCTCTTATTAGTCTTAAATAGTTGACCCTGTAGCTTGTCATAATGCGGGCATTAATAAAGTTGGTTTTAAGAAAAGAAATCCTGTTTTAGAAGAACTAGATGTGCAGTTACCTTCAGGCACAGCTAGAGGGAGCAGGAACAGACATACTGGTCTTAATGAATCTAATCTCACTGATCACCTGCAGCTGAAAGGGAACCAGGAAGTCAGCAGTAACGGTTCACTTTATAAGCCAGAGCAGAATGCTTCTGGACAGCAGTGGCATAAGGAGTGGCATAAGCAGTGGCAGCAGTGGACACAGCAGGAGCTGAGGAAGGAGGAGAAAGTGGAAGAAGGAACTGGAGCTGGACTAGAAGGAGAAACAGCAGAGAAGCCTGGAGGCTATCAAGGACATAAGCCTGATTGCTGTGGAAGAAGCCAAGCTGGAAGCTGGAGGAGAAACAGACCTCACAAGGTGGGAAGCCAGAAAGCCCAAACTGAACCTGTTGTGCAAGGGGAGTTTGGTGGAAGTTGCTCCAAGGTGAGAGGCTCTGCCACGCCTAGTTCCTATACTCTGCCTGTTTGTAACATAGAGAGAAGAAAGCTAAGAACCAGAGAGGGAGGTTCTGACAGAAGCTTATCTCTAGAGGATCATTGCCCAGTTTCACCTATTCAGAGGGAAAAGCAGTTTTATAAGCAACGGAAGTTTTTACTCAGTGAGCCAAGGTATGAGGCATTGAAGATTAACTGTAATGATTGTACTGCTAAAAGTTATGCTAAAAGAAGTATTCCTCCTAGGAGAAATAAGAGTCAAGACTGGTTCACTAAACTACCGCCAGCCTTAAGAGTCCCTGCTTATGTGAAGCCAAACTCCCAAGTAGTAGATTACCATGCTGAAATAGACAGGGACAGTGGAAGCCCTTTGAATCAGTATAGGGGAGAGGATTTGATGGAAGTGGATTCTCCCAGCACTATTCCCTCACCTTTGCCTGAGGAAATGGAATGTGATTGGTGCACTGCCTATGCTCCAAAGTGTGTATGCTCCACAGAAGAATAAATGAAGTATAAGTTGATGTTTATTATACTGAATATTACTTTGAAGAAAACCTGCTTTAAACTGTGAAGTAACAGTTAACTAGCCAGTGAATATTGGTACCTTTTGAAACAAAGGACTGTTTCTGTTATCTAAAATATCTCTTAGTTGAACCTTGCTTTAAACGGGGAATAAAAGACTTTATTACCCTACACTCGGACTCTTTGTTCTTTAACAGCGCTACCTAGTGGCGTATAATCTTTGTGTCACCGGCAACCGGGTGACAAGCTTCATTGCCTGTCCCCTAGTCTTTTTATATTCTGATGACGTAAACAATCGATCTACGTTTACCCTTTCCACTCCATTCATTAATTTATAGACCTCTATCATATCTACCCTCAGCTGTCTCTTTTCCAGGTTGAAGAGCCCCAATCTTCTTAGCCTCTCTTCATAGGAGTATCCTTCCATCCCTTTTACCATTTTGGTGACTCTTCTCTGCATCTCTACTAATAACACTATATCCTTTTTAAGATACGGCGACCAGAATTGCACACAATATTTAAGGTGCGGTCGCACCATGGAACGATACAGAGGCATTATAATATCCTTTGTTTTATTTTCCATTCCTTTTCTTATGATACCTAGCATTTTATTTGCTCTCTTTGCCGCCGCTGCACACTGGGCAGAGGGTTTCAACATGTTACCCACGATGACGCCTAAATCTTTTTCCTGGGTAGTGGTTCCCAATGTGGAACCTTGCATCGTGTAACCATAGTTTGGGTTGTTCTTTCCTAGGTGCATAACTTTGCACTTGTCCACATTAAATTTCATCTGCCATTTGGATGCCCAGTCTTCACATTTATCAAGATCCTCTTGCAATTTTCCACAATCCTCTTGGGTTTTAACAACTTTAAATAGTGTTGTCATCTGCAAATTTGATAACCTTACTTGTTGTTCCCTTTTCCAGGTCATTTATGAATATGTCAAAAAGCAGCGGACCCAGCACAGATCCCTGGGTTACTCCACTATTCACCTTTTTCCATTGGGAAAATTGGCCATTTAGCCCTACCCTCTGCTTTCTATCTTTTAACCAGTTCCTGATCCACAATACTACATCACCTCGTAGCCCATGACTTTTTAGTTTTGCCAAACGTCTCTGATGAGGGACCTTGTCAAAGGCTTTCTGAAAGTCCAGATACACTATATCAACCAACTCACCTTTGTCTACCTGTTTATTCCCACCTTCAAAAAATATAACAGATTAGTAAAACAAGATCTTCCTTGTCTAAAGCCATGTTGTCTGTCTCCTATTAAGCCATGACTATCTACAAAAGCTGGTTGCTACACAGAACCCTGTCCTGTGCTTCTAATGTAAACTGTGACCAATCTCCAAGGGGAGTCCTAAAGCCCTTGCTTTGATAGAGGGAGTCTTGAGTTCTAAATTTAACCAGAAAGCTTTCTTCTGTGTTTTAAATTTAAACTGAAAGCTCTTGCAGCTACTAGGCCCTGACTGAGTATTAAATTTACACTGGAAGCTCTCTGCTGGGTTCTAAATTTAACCAGAAAGCTCTCTGCTGGGTTTTAAATTTAAACTGCAAACTCTTGCAGCTACTAGGCCCTGACTGATTTAACAATTACACTGGGTTCACAGATTAATCTGCTTTAATCTAAAGAATTCTTTTTTCCCCTAGATTTAGAAAAAATCCCAGAAGTAAATACTTACAATTGCAGATCTCTCTCCAGAAGTGGCAGTCACCTTTTGTAGTCCTTTAAGAAATTGCAGATCTTTCTCTAGAAGTAGCAGTCCCCTTTTGTAGTCCTTCAAGACTTTTGTAGTACCAATAGGCACAAAAAGAGCAAGAGGGAATCAAACCCCTGCCCCTTGCTTGCTGAGACAGCACTCTAACCATTAGGATGCACCTCCTTACTATTATGGTAGAGAACTATCCAGAATTAAAGAGACTATAGATCCCTGCCTGCACTGGTTGGACTCCAGGACATGAAACAACGTGACTGGCACAGTCTGAGGTAGTGGTACACCACACCTAGTTCCTGTCTCCATCGGCGCATATGTAGTACATTATGCCCAGGACACACAGTACTCTAGCAGAATTACAGACACACTGCTGCAGGATACTCCCCTTGTGTAAAGGCCAAGGCACAGGTGAAGTCAAGATGTCCACCCCTGCAGTGATCCCCCAATGGCAAACAACAGTCACGCGCATGGGTCTGCTGCTCTGCAGTCTAGCACAAACCCCAGAGGCAACCTATGTGCATGGCGTGCAGTACCCTGTGACCAGCTGTACATGGCAGGATAGGTACACCTGGACATACAACGAATGCAAACCGCAGTACTGAGCCTTTGTAAACCAGCCTGTGCTCCCCAGGGGAACATGCACACGTTTCTCACCATCAGAAATAACAGGCGGGTGCAGGGCTATGCCCCAGTGATACAGTCACCACTATGCCTGCAATAGCTGCTTTGTATGCCAGTAAAGGTTAGGCCCTCCATTACCTATGATGCACTGGACAAGCAGAACAGGATTCTACAGCTGATCACCAAATGGAGAATGCAGTGATCCATCACATCAGCTCAGTAATATGCACTGCCAGTGTGTGCTACAAGCACATAACAGCTGCCAATTGTGTTACTAACTGGTTTCAGAAGTTACCTTAAAGGTGAAGAGGTGCATGTAGCACCTGATTCTCAGAGCTTGAACTACTAGCGATAGGCTCTGCTGCAGATCCCTATCACTGCCAGTGGTGCAGGTATAGTCTGTAGTGTGTGATGCTAGTTATCTGGTTTGCTGCACAATAGCAACATGCTGGAGTCACCTGTCACATATGTGCCCTGCTCCTGTTGACCAGGGACTCTCCCAGAACATTTCATGTCAGTGGCCAGGGTTGTAGCAGTTGCTTCTATAAAAGCCAAATGTAGTAGTTTGCCTAGGCTGGTATGGGCCTGCCATGACCATAGTGAGCAGGCTAAGAATAGCTGCTGTCCTAACCATTGAGAACTACCAATCCACTACAGCAAGCACAGTTAGTCTGCACTTGCTGCCCACCCAGGGCTGTCACAGTCATGCACATACCAATTGTGCCCAGTCTGCTGATCAAGACACACTGCACGTGCACAAAGCAACCATGTTTGGGACAAACAGCATGGACACCCAGCAGTTAGCTCAGTGATTAGGCTCCTAAGACAGGGACAGCACCCACATCACTGGAACTTATTTATTTATTTATTTAGACAGTTTTGTATACCACCTTATCCTTCAATCAAAGTGGTCACAGCACAATTGGGGGATACATTTAACATGAGGGGATATGAGACACATAAACCAATACTTACAGGGAACATGGGCAATGGAGGGTTAAGTGGCTTGCCCAAGTGGCTTGCCCAACTTGAAACTATATTGCACTATGTGGATACATAGTCATGCCATGGTCAGAGTGAGAGTGCCCTCTCAGCATGAAATGCTGTGGCCACCGAGGCCTTACACATGGCAGATGGACACTACAAAGGTTCAGCCATTGACCCTACCTCCGATGCATACACATCCTGACCAAACCGCTCTGTGACCGGCCATACCCACAATCCTCTGCTCCTCATAATACACATTTGCAGACTAATGCTGGGAACAGCTTATGCAATGCAAGGCACAATGCAGTGCCTCCCATTGCATAAGAAACCCAAACACACATCATCGTGCTGTGCAAAAGTGGCAATGGTGGGCATTCCTGCCTGCCAGATCAGTCTCCTTATCTACTTAGGAATTGTTAATATATGCTCATTGTGCAGGTGCTATTAACATGCTCTAAAATGATTGCCTGTTGTCAACGCAGGCTGCCCTTCCATCTAGCCATGGGTAGTGCAGCCTGTTTGTGTGGACCCTTGCTGAATGATTCATTGGGTGCTACACATGCTGGTGCGATACCTGCAATGTAGGATAAAGGTTACTCAGAGGGACATGCAATACATGATCCACAGCTCGGTATGTGGCCCCCTCTCATGTACACACTGGCCTTGTGTGTTGAGCCACCGTACTGCCTTATGGGTTTTGTAATCCATGAGTGTAGATGTGGTCATTGTCAGGGTGATTTCAGGCATGAGTAGGGGTCTGTCTATGTCTGCTGAGATCTCTGCAGGCCCTGTGCCATACCAGTCTGACAAGGTGTGTTTGCCGGGAGTGGGAGGGGGATATGTTGTCTGGTATGTATGGTGCAACAGCTTTCTATGCTGCTGGTGCAACTGACACTCCTGTCTTACACATGGGATATGTCTACTCAGAGGGGCAACGCATGAGACAGGCACACACACATCACATGCCATGGCAGAACTAGCAGAGTGGCCATGGTCCCCCGTACCTAGCATGTGCTTGTGGTGCAGTCATGGCATGAGCTCACATCTTGTAGCCCGACTTGGCAGATGTGGATTCATTTGTGCCTCAGATGGCTGTTGATGACTGAGTCCTTACATTTGGAAGGGGCCCCGGTTCACACAGAGCCCCGTGCTCTCAGAACACACAACAAAAACTGTTGACCACTCAAAAATTAACTCCCATCTTGACACTGCACCCTCTACCTTACTGATCTCCCTCAGAGCCATCTCTCTCCCCTTCAATCTCTTCAGAGCTTTGCTGCATAGCTGATCCTCTGCTAGCCTCACTAAACTCATTTAACCCCTCTCCTGATCTCACTGGCTCCCTGTCCATTTCCATATCCATCTCACACATGCAATGTGTGCTAATCTATAACTGCATCCCCTCTACTGCCCCTCATTACCTTTCCTCTCTCCTCTCTCCCTACGCCCCTTCCCATGGACTTTGCTCCTCCTCTGGCTACATCCTCTCTATGCCCTTTTCTTCCACTGCCATCCCAAGATTCCAGTCCTCTCCCCTCGCTGCTCCTTATACCAGCTGAGCTGCGCCTTCTTCCCCCGTAGTCAGATGTAGCAATGTCAGGAAACACTTTTTCACTGAAAGGGTGGTGGATGCTTCGAATGCCCTCCCGATGGACATAGTGGGGAAAATAGTGATGGAAATAAAAATGGCATGGGACAGACACAGTGGATCCCTTTAAAGCAACAGAATAAAATCCATATCAACATAACTTCTCTTATATCACAATAAATAGGGGTGACCTACATGGAGCAGTAGGTACACCTCTAAACAAAGTTATGGGGAGGGGTGATCTGCACGGAGTGGCAAGTGTGCCTACTCTTGCCATTTTGCTGAGCAGACTAGATAGACCATAATGGTCTTTATCTGCCATCATATATAATGTTACTATGTTACTATGCTGTCCCTGGCTGGAATGTGTGCCATCAGCCTGACTTTGGCAAATGTGGCATTGTACCAGACACACAGGACTGAGACAGAGATTTTGTCTGCTGCAGGTGGGGGGGGGGGGCGCAGCAACCTGCCGCCACCACCCCACACCATTCTGACATGGCAGCATGATGGCTGTGGGGGTGAGACACAGTGGTGGCACGTCCACTAGGCGGGGGAGGTGCACACTTAGGGAGGCAGGTCCAGCTTGGGACAGCAGTGGCACACAAGTCTGGCAATGCCACCCCCCACCCAGCTGCCGCCATTGCTTCCCCTTCCCGGTTGATGCCATTTATGTCTTTAGAAGGAGAGGCGGACAGCCACAACAGCAGTATTTTAGAGGGTGGTTGCTTTCTGCAGAGGTACTACCATTGCTGCTGCCAGCCTGTCCCTCTAAAGATGTCTGGCAGCAGCAGTGGGGGATGGGGGGCTCAGCCGGGTTCTCTGCCTAGGGTGCAAGGGACCCTTGTCCCACACCAAGGTTGTGCATTGCCTTTTCTATGGCAGAAGCATGTCTGTGTGCTGCCACTGTCACTGTGGGGTCAAGATGGCCATCACAACTGTGCCTCCTGGGCAGCTGCCTGGTCAGTCTCACACACCTGCAACCTCCACTGCATCAATCATATGGTACCTCCTTTGCCCAATTTGTAACATCAACATAGTGCCCTTTCATATTTGGGCACTATGCCATTGCTGTTAATAGAGCAGTACTATCACTGTTTTGGTTTCTTCTGTGTGTGGAGCACATTGTACATATTTGAATGGCTCTCTCCCCTCAAAATAGACACTTTCTGCGAGGTTTCACTAGGCATCAGGGTTCTCTGCATTGAGGGCTCTAACGTTTGATTGCACAACCAGCGATAAGGGAGCACCCACTGTCAACGCGCACTCTCCCCCCCTTCAAAGCCCACTCTCCAACTCCTTTTCCCTTAACACTTTTGGACCCTGTAATGCTTGTTATTTCAATGCTGTTGGCCCTTTCTGAAGCGTTAAGTGCACAAGGGTGCCAATAACAGTCGTTAACAGGTCGTTTGCTCCCTCAGTGCCCTTTACTAAACATATCTTTTTAACATCTTTGTTAGTGATATAGCGGATGGGCTGTCGGGTAAGGTTTGCCTCTTTGGGGATGATACCAACATCTGGAATAGAGTAGACACCCAGGAAGGTGTAGATAACATGAGGAGGGATCTAGCTAAGCTTGAAGAATGGTCTAGAATTTGGCAGCTGAGATTTAATGTTAAAAAATGCAAAGTCATTTGTTTGGGCTACAGCAATCCAAGGGAGCAAGTGTAGGGGGTGAAGTACTTTTGCCCACTAAAAAAGAGCGGAACATAGGCATGATTGTGTCTTATGATCTTAAAGTAGCTAAACAGGTAGACAAGGCGACAGCAAAAGCTAGAAGGATGCTTGGGTGCATACGGAGAGGAATGACTAGCAGAAAAAAGGAGGTGATAGTGCCTCTGTATAAGTCTTTGGTGCGACCTCATTTGGAGTATAGTGTGCAATTCTAGAGACCGCACCTTCAAAAGGATATAAACAGGATGGAGTCACTACAGAGTGTGGCTACTAAAATGGTTAGTGGTCTTCATCATAAAGCATATGAGGACAGACTTAAGGATCTTAATACGTACACCTTAGAGGAAAGGCGGAATAGAGGTGATATGATTGAGATGTTTAAATACCTCTGTGGCATAAATTAACAGGAGCAGAGCCTCTTTCAATTGAAAGCAAGTTCTGCTATTAGGGGACATGGGATGAGAGTGAAAGAGGACAGATTCAGGAGTGATATGCGGAAATATTTCTTTACAGAAAGAGTGGTGGATCAGTGTAATAGTCTCCCAGTGGAGGTGGTAGAGATGAGGACAGTATCTGAATTCAAAGAAGCATGGGACAAATACAGAGGATCTCTAAAGGAAAAAAAGGGAAATGGTTGTAGTTGTTGATATGGAAGGACAGACTAGATAGGCCATGTGGTGTTTTTCTGTCGTCGTGTTTCTATGTTTCTTTGTTACCCCCATGTTTTGTCATTCACCTGCATAAGGGATGTAAAAAACATAAGACAAAATAAAAATATAGGGGGGGATAGTCAAACATATTTATATGGTTTGCAGATTTACAAACCGTGTAAACACCGTTCTGCAGGATATTCAGTGGTAGTAACCATTAGTGCTGTCTTTGCATGAACTGATGCTAATCGAATAGCATTGGGATATGCCTGGAGCATTCCAGGGTGGCACCTGTCAATAACCGGGCAGTGGAGATTCTGAGTCACTGCATGATTACCAACACGCAGCGAACGTCAGACACAATAAAGTCTGGCCTGTTACCAGAGAAGCTAATTAGGCAGCAGCTGAATAGCACTATTGCCCAGTTAGCTTCCTGGCAACCCATATATTCAATGCCGGAGTCCGGATATGGCCCCAATATTGAATATCTGGGTTTAGAGTTCAGCGGAAGTAGATAGCCATGTTAGAATAAATAATATCTCTGAATATGCCTGACATAAATAATAAAGGCAAAAAAACAATAATAATAATGCAAGGCGTCATACATTAAAGCTACAGAAATAAAAACATAGATGTAACGATAATAATAAAACTCAAATACCAAACGAAAGAAATAAAAATAAAAATGAATGTGTATAAAAAAAAGGCAAAATTTTGTTAGTAATCTACAACAAATCACTCACTCGTGTTA
Source organism: Ichthyophis bannanicus (assembly GCA_033557465.1). Lineage (NCBI taxonomy): Eukaryota > Metazoa > Chordata > Amphibia > Gymnophiona > Ichthyophiidae > Ichthyophis > Ichthyophis bannanicus. The sequence continues at coordinate 32,700,009 of CM066043.1, read as the reverse complement.
AAAAACACAACTTTTCATGGACTTCTTCATAGACACACAGGCAGACCAATTGGTTTTAATGGAAAACAAGCAATTCCTACATTGGAAAATAAAAAGAAGAAACTCACAGTGGGAAAAATTTGCTATAAATTGACCATAGTTTCTTAACATGATTGAGTTATTTGGGGTATGTTATTAATATTCTTTAGCTTTCATTGTCATGCATTAATGTTTTAGTAAACATGTCTTTTATGTTTAGTTTTAATTGTGATTAATGTCTGTGTGATAGGAACGGTTACGTGCAAAGTTTTAGGCGCCCGTGGTCAGCTTGTATGGCTCCAGGAATCCCTAAGTGATAATAAAGAGGTTGTTCAGTAACCACGGTTCTGCCCCTATTATGCAAATATTCAGCCGCATTATCCGAAGAGTGATTGCCGCTGAATATCTGGATAAGTAGAGATTTATCCAGACAGCTGTGATGTTAGACTTACTCCACCCTTAGACTGCCCCTGCACTAACCGGATAGCGCAGGAGTGGTCTTTGGAGATAGAGGAATTACTGTATCTAGCTGGCATCCCTGATTCTCGAGGTCAGAACGCTTATCGGGAGAGCCTCCCATTGGCTGTCTGGCTAAGGGTTCTGAATATTGTTGCTGTTGTTGTTGTTGTTAAGTGCCGTCAAGTCGGAGTCGACTCATGGCGACCCTCTGGATAGCTATCCTAAATTGTGTTCGGTCTTCAGTCAGGCGGCTCATTGTTGACAGACTGGTACCCGTAGCTGCTGTTATTGTATCGATCCATCTCATTGCTGGCCTTCCTCTTTTGCGTTGACCTTCTATCTTGCCAAGCATAATGTCTTTCTCTAATGAGCTCTCTCTTTGCATGATGTGTCCAAAGTATGAAAGTCGAAGTCTTGGCTACATATTTCTGTAGTTTCTAATACATAAATACTATTTATTTTTAGGTTATCTTACAGGTTTAAAATAAGAAAATAATGAATATTGCATACCCTTTCAGGCAATCTTGTTGCCAGCTAAGAGCCTTTTTCGGCATTGGTTTGGAATTTTTTTCCAGCACTTCAGCCTCAGAAAAATTCTTAGGTCTCCATGCATACCTTGCATGTTTGAGATCTGATCGCAACTTTTCAATAATATTCCACACTAGGTACTATGAAGCCTATTTCAAAATTCTCATCTTTCCTTCCTGCAAGAACTTTATGGTTGACTGAGACACATTTTGACACATTTCGCTACAATATCCAACCTCTTTTCTACTTAAATTTCTTCACTGACTCTGGGACATGAACTTCTAGGATAAGTTAAATCTACTTTTCCTTTCACTTGCACAATCTTTCCTGGTTGGAAGGAAAAATCTAGGAAGTAAGTAGATCCACATTTGGACATCTGCTAAAAGTAAACAAATTGATGCATTTGAAAGAACTTTAATTAGGTAATTTTACCTAGGGAGCACATTCGATTATACACCTCAGCACATATACAGTATCAGATTTTAGTAGCTTAAAGTGATAACTGTTTAGCAAATAAGCAGGACTACACAGAAGGAAAATAAACTAAGGGGTATGTTTACTAAACAGCAGTAAAGGAGCATGTGTGCCGTTAGCATGTGCAAAAGCCAATTTAGAGCACGCTAACGGTACCAGACACTTTAGCATGCACTAACGGTACCTGTGGGTGGAGAGAAGGCGTGCATGGGGGGAGAGTGGGGGTCAATGGGTGGGGAGTGGGCGGGAATAAGGCTTGCTCCCTTAACGCAAGCACCTTAATGGCAGGAACCCTAAGTATGAAAGGGCACTATGTTGATGGTGCAAATGGGGGCAAAGGAGGTGGCACATGGGTCATGCAGTGGGGGCTGCTGGTGCACAGGGGGGACCAGGCAGCTGCCTAGATGGCACAAAAACATAAGACTGCAAAATATGCCAAACTGTGTCAGACCAATGTCCATCATGCCCAGGATCCTGTGTCCAACAGTGCACAATCTAGGTTACAAATACCTAGCAGTTTCCACAAAAGACACACAGGATCCCTAATAACTGTAATGGGGCAAGCAGTGCATAGCTCGAGTCCTCTGTAGCAATAGTTTATGGACTGTTACTCAGGAACCCATCCAAACTTTTTATAACACAGCTACACTGACAGCTTTTACCACATCCTCCGGTAATGGATTGCAGGGTTTGATTACGCATTAACTGAAAAAATATTTTCACCTAGAAGACCCAAATGGGTTACACTGTAGCCACATTGCAGGTCCCCTAGTCTGTCCACATTCTGATGGCATAAAAAAAGCAACCTACGTTTACCTGTTCCACTCCGATCAATAATAGACCTCTATCATATCTCCCCTCAGCCACCTCTTCCCCAGGTTGATGAGCCCCAACCTTTTTAGCCTCTCCATAAAGGGGTATTCTGCCATCCACAGAACCATCTGTGATGTTCATCATAATCCCACAGTGACAGTGTCAGCACACAGTCCTGCTACTGCTGCGTAAAGGCAATGTGCCACATGGGGCGGTCCAAGGGTGCTGGCACTCCAGGCAGAGATCCAGGCTGCTTCCCCCTGCTGCCATTGAACCCAGCTGTGGGGGAAGAGGCTGATAGTGCCAGATGCTGAAGCCCTCCAGGTAGCTGGATAATGCAGGTGCCCGGGGAAATACCACAGCAGTGGCTGCCATCCTCCCCTGAGACATATTGGTGGCAGGCGGTGATGGGGCCTCTGCATGGGCAACTGGTGGGGAGGGGGCTGCGTGGCTTTCCATGTGTGACCCTGCCCCCACATCTGGCCCTTGTGCCCAAGGCGCCTGCCAAACCCGTGTGTTCAACATGCTGGGACTGCGACCACCACCACTGACAATGCATGGGCATATCTGCATGGTGGGGTATTGGTGGTGGCGTAGGAAGTGGCACCAGCCTGTAGCAGACAGAAGCCTTGTCCTGGTCATGTGCGCCATGCGCATTGCAGCATGTTCCAAAGGTCAGCTGAAGGGAAGCATGTCAGCAACAGGAGCTGTTAGGCACCAACTGTGTGTGGTACAACACACACAGTTGCTGTGCTTATGTGTGGAGATTCACAGGTTCAGATTCCTGCTGGAGTTTATGTACTACATCTTCCAGTGGACAAGGTTTAGTTGACAGTGTAAGTACAACTCCAGCATGTGCAACCCCCAAGAAGGTGGCCAGCAAGGGTGGAAACACTCACCAGCAGCACTGATAGGCCCCACTATCCACAGCTGGTTGGAGGCTAATAGCACACAGTAACAACATGTGGTGAGGCAAGGCACAGTAATAGCATCTGCAAACAGAGCACATGTTATCAGTCCTTGAGCTGACATTGAGACAGGAGTGTCAAGTAGGAATGCCAATCACCTCCACTTTTGCACAGTGCGCCAATGAGAATGTATGAGTGTGTGTACAATGCTCCCCTTTGTCCTGTGACTTTCTGCACTGCACTTTGGCTTACATTGTCTGAGTTTTTCCTAGCCTGTTTGGAAAATGTGAATAAGGTGATGCAGAGCATTGTGGGTATCACCTGAATCAGCGCAGATTGGTCTGGATGTGTCTGCCACAATGGTAGGGTCTATACTGGTACAGACAGCAAACAGTTTGATCAGAGATTATCAGGCTCTACCCATCTATGCAGAGCTGTGTGGAGGTGTAGCCTACTGGTTGGTACAATGCCTTCATGGTCAAAGGTCTGGGGTTTTTAGCCCCACTTTTTCATTTTGTGCCAAGGTGCACTTGCACAGTCATGGCTCTGCTGTGACCTGCAGACAATCATTCTTCTACATTTCTATGCATTATGGCCATGAATTGGGTAGCCTAAAATGGCATTTCCCATCATGGGCATCTGAGTATGGCTTTAGTGGCTCTGCTGAGGTGCATTGCAACGGGTCAGTGATGTATACGCAGCGGATGTCTGGGTCAACTGGTATGGATGCGTTTTCTGTTTTGCCATCATTGTGACCTCCCAGCTGTATGTACAGAGGATATATCTCCTGCATTCAGGCACCTAACACTCATTGCATAGCTATCCCTTGCACTGTTCTGCCATCATTACTTGCCGCACCTGGGACAGGTGGGCTCAACTTGTCCCTTTAAATCATGCCACTCTGTCGGGTGTATTGTATTGCAGTTGCACAGGCTGAGGCATCAATCCCACCCGCACAAATGGTGTTTCATGTAGCCCATGGCACTGCTACTTTTGGTTCACACACATCAAATGCTTTTGACCTGTATGATCCCATATATCCACCCATCACACACATTGCAAACTCTCTGCTTGGAAAATCCATGGCACAGCCCTGCACCCACCATTTGGCTGTCAGGGGGATTCATGGTGGGGCAGCTTATTGGCACAGCCAATAAGCTGCCCCACCATGGCCATCAAGGGTCATTTTCAGCCATTAGCCATATCATGCACACCTCTCCTGTGACTGCTCCACATGGGCACTCATGGATAATCCTCCCTTTGTTGCCCACATCAGGCACCTGCTGCCTCCACCCGGACACTGTCCTGGCCTATAGCATGCCACACACTGACAGCACATCTGGATATATCTCCACACCTCACAGACACTATAATGTAGCTTATGGTATGGTGTATGCTTTCAGGTGAATCTAGAACTCCATGCCTGTCACAGCGCCCCCTGCTGCTGCATCCTCTCCACTGACTCCGCTGCCGCCACAACTCACCCATGACATAGCCAGCATCCACACAGACTATCATCACTAGGCAGCCGTCTATCTCACCTAGTCAACAGCACAGGCCTGCTGTACGGTCAAACATGCTCATCACACATACTACTAAATAGCAAGGCATCAGGTCAGTCAAGTCCATCAGCTACCAATTGTGCTTGCATCCATACCTTCTCCAAAGGCTTTCCTGCCCACCTTTCAGCATTTCAGAGGCTTTCCTTGATTAAGGTACATGTCAGACACCTTCCTGCAGCATGTGCTATTACCACACAGTAAGTGTCCACTACCACTCCTTAATGTCCTATTATCGCATGATAAGTGTCCACTAGCACCCTTGAATGCTGGAAGGCCTCTGACATGCCCAGCACACTGACCATACGGTAACCCCTTATCGCTGCCATTAATGCAGAGAAAGGACTGCTCCTTTACCGCAATTTAGTAAACATACCCCTGTGAAATAAGGATTGGATTTAGTGGTTGCACTCTTACAGCTGTTCAACAAGAAGTGTATCAAAATTCCTTTCTGACAAACTCATCAGCAATGAATTCCACTACAGCAAATGAATTGCAGCACAAAAGTTGTTTATTCAAAGAGTTGATGGTAAGTATTAAATATCTTTTTCAAATATAGCAAATAAGTTCTTAAAACACTGGCATCATGAATTTTCAGACAGTTTTAAACTTTAAATATGCAATGGCTAATGACAAATTTTCTCTTTGCTCTCAGGCAAACAACCCACTTAGGGGTATGTTTAGTAAATGGCGGTAGCGGCTTCGTGCGATATCGGAGCCACATCCCCATTGATTTCATTGGGGCTGCAGCTCCAATATCGCATGGAAGCCACTACTGCTATTTAGTAAACATACCCCTTAAACTCAAACAGGTAAGTTAGTTCTCTCTTAACTTCCTTTTTCAGAACTTCAAAGTCAAAAGTTCAAAATAAAAATTTCCTTTGGAAGCCTTTGAGTCCCAAACTATTAAAAAATGAAAAATAATTAGGTGTAATTATGAGGAGTTATGAGTGCACTCAGAAAAAAAGATGAATAACCCCAAAGTGTATATGCAAGGGCTACTTAGTCTGTTTTCTTCTTCTCTTCCAGGTTCCAGCCTTTCTTGTGCTAGGATCAGGATCAGGAACCGGATCCTCTTCTCCCTCTGGAATGGTTCCTCACTGCACAGGAACTTGAACATTGGAACACAACTACCCCCTAACTGTACCTAAACCAATAAAGCAAAACCCTACCTCTGGAACCATAAGTTTTCGGATTTGTTTACTTTTGGTTTCCCAAACACTTTCCCTATGTAAGTCCTAACTTCAGATTCATACAGCACAACTGCTTTTCTTTCTCTCTTTCTCTGTGACCTGGCCATACACTCACTCAGTATCTCCCTGGCTGACCCACTCAGATTTCACCAAACAAACAAAATATGCCTGAATTAAGGAACTGTAAATGTAAAAGTTCCTTCTGGTTTATGGGGAGATATAATAACAGTAGTTTTTGGTGCAGGGTCCCTCACCAGACCTTTCACTAGTCTAAAAACATATTCCAAATAATTTGCCAACAACTCTGATAACTTCACAAATGCCCAAGCCACAGTATTCCTCCTAGAGAGCCAGCCAGTGTAACCAGGGTAGCCGGGATGTCTGGCCAACATGTTGTTATACTCCCCCCTCCTTCTCTCTCCTCCACTTAATCCATCACCCCCTCTGCCCCCCTTCACACAATTACACTTAAGCTGATTGCAGCTTTATTATACAAAGAACAAACCATTGAACAACCTTCTTACCTGAGGCAATATGTAACTCTTTCTTATCAACATAACCCCCTTTTCGGGTGATCCATCAGCAGCCATAATACCAGCAAAGTGATGCACCTCACAATCCCCCCATCCCTCACTGCCAGCCTCACCATATTACTAGGAGAGACCGCCCCTCCCAAGCTGCATGAAGATCCCCACCAATATCTCCCCCACTCCCTCTTCCTCACCGACCTAAGATTACCTAATCTTGCTCAGCAGCCACTAGGCCCTGCTCCCCTATTGACAATTGACTCAGGTCCCCACCACCAGCGCCAAGTAGTGAAGCTATCCTTGCACTGCCCCCCCTCCCCTAGCTAGTCAAGCTACAACCATGGGTGGTTCCAACAAGTCAGCACCTCCAAGGCCTTCTGCCAGTCACTCAGGACCAAATCCTGTCCCACTGGTGATAGATGTACCCTGTCAGCACAGTGAAGGCACTACCCATCGGTCAATCTGGCAGTTCACCTTCACCAGCCCCCCCGAGACCACCTCCTCTCTGACTGACAAGAGGGCCTCGGAACAATGTCAAACCAGCAGATAATCACCCCTTGCAACAAAGAGCAAATAACTGCCAAGTCCCATTGCACAGCTCGAATGAGCTGCCTGCAAATCCATGAAGTAAGATCATTGTCCCTCTCACCACCGGCCACAGAGCCAAATACTCCCGTAAATTCTGAACCAGGCAAGTAATCAACTGTCCAATCCTTCTAAACACCACTCATACCCCTTTACCCTGTTGGTCAGTCTTTGAGTGGGCATAAATATGTGCACTTGTTCCCCTGCTATCTGCACGTGTCCCACTGCTAAACTACTTTCCAAACCTGCCCGTGCAGATCAGGCAATCAACTCACTCACACAGAATGCCCCAAAAAATGCTAGGCAAAAAAACACCTGAAAAAGCTGCCCCTCAAATGCCAAATTTGTGACCACCGGCAGCTTTTCCCATAACTGCAATATGAGGTCATCGACGGTCATTGGGCACTGGGGACATGCATTTCCAACCCATTAACAGCTGCTGAATCTCAAACATTGTCATAGGATTGCCCCAATCAGCTGCTTTACTAAAAAAGGAAAACCCGGACAGTTGGAGCTGCACCACCGCCTTAGACATACCCACTGTCTTTGCTATGAACAAGACAATCAACCCATCCAGAACCCATCCCCCTCAACCACCCATCTGCTAGGAACTCTACCACATTCAGATAGCCCTTCTGGTAGGATTTCCACATTGCCGAGGACAAAGATGGCTGTAATAATGCCATAAAATCTGGGTTCCAAGTCACTGAAGATGTGCTGCAACGTTTGTAGCTTCCTCATCTGCCCCAGGAGCCAGCATCTAAAACCCAGACCACTTAAAGCAAGAAAGAGTCAGCAATTTGATTCTCCACACCCGGGACATGATGCACTCTAGATGACACATTTAGCCAAAGACTACTTAAAGGATATCTACAGTATATGTGTTTTATTGACTACAGCAAGGCTTTTGACTGTGTAAACCATGAGAAACTCTGGGCCACATTAAGAAGCATGGGTATACCAGAACACCTGATAGTTCTCTTGCACAACTTTTAAATTAATCAAGAAGTAACAGTTCGAACAGAACTCAGAGAAACAGAATGGTTTAAAATCAGCAAAGGTGTACGACAAAGCTGCTTATTTTCCCCCTATCTGTTTAATTTATATTTAGAACAAATTATCAGAGAAGCAGGACTGTATGAAGACAACCGAGGTGACTTCATGACTCTGTGACAGAGGGTGAAGCAGGTGGTGTTCTCTTCAATCCTCCTGGTTGAGGGTAAAGGCCAAGGCAGAGAAGCTCGCATCCTGGAGATGAATGCATGACTGCGTGGATGGTGTCATCAAAAGCATTTTGGTTTCCTGGACCATGGAATGATGTTCCAAGAGCTGCAGAATAGAGATGGCATCCATCTATCCAAGAAGGGTCAAGGTGTCTTCAGCAGCAGACTGGCTAACCTACTGAAGAGAGCTTTAAACAAGATTCATTGCAGATGTGTTAAGAAAGCCCCAAGTAAATGAAGAAAGACCCCAGGTAAGTGAAACATCAAATACCTCTGTAGAAATGAGTAAAAGGGGCAACATCTGGAAAGCAGTGTGTATAAATGCCCGTAGCATGGGAACGGCAAGGCCACGGAGCCACGTGCCCGCGGCCACCTTTAACCGGGGGGGCGACCGCGTGCTCCCCCCGGCGGTAGCGTGGCTGTTACAAGCCCGGGGGGGTGGAGCGAAGGGATGATGCCTTCCCATTGGCGGCAGCGTGTGACGGCTCGGCGCTGCGGCCAATGGGAGGAAGGACCCTGGTAGCAGGAGCGGGGACGCGGCGTGGCTCCGGCCTCTTTCGGGTGGATGCCGGAGCCGCCGGACGTGTTGGGAGCTGCGGAGGGCCAGGTATTTGAAGGAGCGTTGGGGCACGTGGAGCGGGCACGTACCGGCTGGCCAGCGTCGGGTAGACGCTCTGCTGCTGTGTACCGGCAGTCCCGTTCTGGAGGGAGCGACCGCTTGTAGCCCCCCTTAGCTAACAGGCGGCCCAGCCCTGGGAGACCCGAGGAGGTCTAACAAGGGCAGCAGGGGTATTTAAAGGGTCCCGGTGGGGCTTGGACACTCGAGGGGGGTCTCTGGGGCTAACAGTCAAAAAAAAAACAAAGGAGAAACAGAAAAGAAGAGGGTAGTAGGTTACTTATAAGATGCCCCGGAGCAAATCAAGGGGCAAGCAGGCGGCTAAAAGCAGGGAGGCAAGGGGGATGGGAGGCAGGGCAGGGATAACTCCAGGGGAGGGGCGGAGGGAGTCCGGGGCCCGCGCGGGGCGTTCGGCTAGTGGAGCACGAGGTTCAGCGGGGCCGGGGAAGGCAGCGTGGGGGGGGGGGGGCAAGGGGTAGAACTCCACGAACTGACGGGTCGGTTCAGGGCAGGGGGCAGCCAGCGGGGGAGTCCGTCAGGGGAAATAGGGGGCGGGGAGGCAGAGGGGGGGCAGGAGGACCCTTGCGGAGGGGGAGGGAAGAGGGGGGGCGGCAGGGGCGGTTGGGGAGCTGGGGGTCCCTCGGGGTGGTCAGGCTGGAGGGAATGGGGAGCCCGGGGGGGGATGCCGGAGTGCCGGCAAGATGGGGGTCCGCCACCCCTGGACGGTACGGATAGGTGGGGGTTTGCGGGCAGGTGGGGGTGGCCACAGGAGGCGGGGGGCGGTCCGTCCCCGTCGTGGGAGCGGTGGCAGGGCGGAGGACAGGGATCCTCGAGGGCGGAGTGGCTTGGGGCGTGGCAGTCTCCCTGGGGTAGGGCGGGTGTCTCGTCGCCTCTCCCTGTGTTCTCTCCACAGGTACCTCCGGCGTGGCAGAGTGCGGTGAACCCTTGGTGGAGCGGGTTACAGCCCAGTGACGGCATTAGCGGGCAGGCGGACGGCGGTCCGTCTGTGGAGACGGAGGCAGAGGTCTCGACAACATCCGGAGCAGTATGGGATGTTGTTGGCCTATGCGGACTCCATCTTAGAAGCGTCTCAAACCCATGACAGTTGGGCCTGGCTCAACTACGATGAAAAGTTTAGGGACAAGATGGAGGAGAACCGGTTGTTATCATGGGGTACCCAAGATATCAACCTGTGGCTGACACAGATGGCGGTCAAAGCGGGAGGGGGGAGTGTGGGCAGGGGAGGCTTGGTCAGCGCGGCGGGGTCCGGGAAGCCCTTTCGCGGGGGCGTGCCCCCGTCAGAGCAGAGACCGGCGGGGGGAGGGGGCACGAGAGACGTCTGTTGGCGTTTCAACAAGTCGTCCTGGCCCCTTCCCGGACTGTAAATTCCGGCACGCCTGCTCTGTCTGCGGAGGAAATCACTCCGCCCTCAAATGTGTTAAACGTGGCCCTACTGGTGCCACCGCCCCCACCGCAAAACAATAGGTCCGCGATGTGCCTCGCGCCTACTCCCATTCGGGTTCAGGCTCTTCGCCCATGGTTGGATCGGTACCCCCGGAGGGCGGATGGTTGCATTTTGGGAAAGGGATTCGAGGGGGGGTTTCGGATTCCTATTGTTGGGAGGGTGGCCGCGGGAGTCGCGAGGAATTCCCCGTCGGTGCGTTGTTTTGCTAGTATAGTGAGGGACAAGCTGGCCGGGGAAATTTTGCTGGGGCGGGTAGCGGGCCCTTTTCGGGAACAGCCCTTCGCGGACTTTGTGGTTTCCCCCTTGGGCATAATCCCGAAGAAAGAGCGAGGTAAATATAGACTGATTCACAATCTTTCCTTCCCGGAGGACTTGTGCTCGGTGCGTTACGCATCGTTCGATGAGGCGGTGGCATTAGTAAGGGATTGTGGGCCCGGGTGTCTGCTGGCTAAGGCCGATATAGAGTCAGCCTTCCGTTTGCTGCCGGTGCACCCTTCGGCGTTTCATTTGTTGGGTTTTTCGTTTTGAGGAGCACTTTTACTTCGACAAATGCATGCCTATGGGTTGCGCAATCTCCTGCTCGTATTTCGAGCGGTTTAGTTCGTTCCTGCACTGGGCCGTGGTTCAGCGTTCGGGTTGTAGGCAAATGGTTCACTACTTGGATGATTTCCTTTTTGTAGGGTCGGCTCAGACCAGGCAGTGCCGGGATTTATTGGAGGATTTCCAACAATTGGCTCAGGAATGGGGAGTACCGTTGGCAGTGGGGAAGACGGAGGGGCCTGCTACGCGGCTTACTTTTCTGGGGGTGGAATTAGATTCGTTTCTCATGGTAGCGAGATTACCGGTAGACAAGGTCGCGAAGCTGCGGGTTTTGATAGCGAACGCGATGTTAGCCACAAAGCTGTCCCTGCAGGATATGCAGGCGCTTATTGGCTCACTCAATTTCGCATGTCGGGTCATTCCCATGGGACGGGTCTTCCTACGCCGACTATCGTTGGCTACGGTGGGGGTGCGTAAACCACATCATCGGGTGAGGGTTTCCTGTAGCATAAGAGCGGACTTGGGGGTTTGGGAGGAGTTTCTGCGGGAATTTAACGGTGTCTCGGTGTTGCGGCAGCCGGTCGTGTCGAGTGAGGAGTTGCATTTATATACAGATGCTGCTGGAGGGGCGGGTCTGGGGATTTACTTTGGGGGCTCTTGGTGTGCGGCGGAATGGCCTCCGTCCTGGCGCGAAGCCGGCCTTACCAGTAATATCACCTTCCTGGAGTTGTTCCCGATCTTGGTGGTGTTGTCCATATGGCCGGAGAGGCTGCGGAATCGACAGATATTATGGAGGTGCGACAACGAGGCAGTGGTGAGTGTGGTGAATAATTATACCCCAAGGTGCAGGCAGGTTGCAGAATTGATGCGGCGGGTCGTCTTATCCTGTTTATGTTTGAACGTGGTTCTTAAGGCTCGCCACATTCCGGGGAGTATTAACACTATTGCCGATGCTCTTTCCCGTTTCAAGTGGGAGCTGTTTCGGACATTGGCGCCGGCAGCCGAAGAGCGGCGGGCCGCGGTCCCGGAGACCTTATGGCAGATTGGCCTGCAGGCATGATCGAATTGCTGAAGAACTCGGTGTCGGCAGCGACGTGGGAGGCCTATCAGAGAGGCTGCAGCAGTGTGAGGTCCTTCCTGGCGGAGCGGGGATGGAGAAGGGGCCCAGCATCGGATTGGCTACTGGGTCAGTATGTTCTGGCAGCGAAGGAGTCGGGCTTGTCGCGTTCTACGGTTAGGAAGAATTTGGCCGGATTTTCCTTTTTCATGAAAGCGGTGGGATGGGGCGCGTGGCGGGGGGGGGGGGGTTGACGTCCCGGCTGTTGCAAGGATGGGAGCGTGCGGCGCCGTCGGTCGGGGATGCCAGGCAGCCGATAACGCATGCCATGTTGGAGCAGATGTGCGGGGTGTTGCCTCAGGTGGTCTCGTCCAGTTACGAGTGTTGCTTATTTAGGGCGGTTTTTACCGTGGCGTTTTTCGGGGCCTTTCGAGTGGGCGAATTAGTGGCAGAGTCGGGTAGAAGCGCGGTGGTCGGGGGTTTGCAATTGCACCACGTACAGGTGGTACCGGGTCAAGTTCGCATTCACGTCGCGCGTTCAAAAACAGATCAGCGGGGTAAAGGTGTTTGGGTAATCTTGAAACAGGTGTTCGGGTCCCTGACTTGCCCGGTCGGGTTGTTACAGGCGTACTTGGGGGTTCAGCCTGCGGGTGAGGGTCAGTTATTCGTCCATGCCGACGCACGGGTTCTGATGCGCTTTCAGTTTACAGCGGTTCTGCGGATGTCGCTGCGGGCGATAGGGGTGGACGCTGGTCGGTTTGCTCCTCACTCATTCCGGATCGGGGCGGCTACCAGCGCGGCAGCGGAGGGATTGCCGGAGAAGGATATCAAGCGTATCGGGCGCTGGAAGTCGCAGGCTTTCCAAACCTATGTGAGGTTGTAGGGGTGGTGGGGGGGGTGTCTAACTTATCTTCTTTTTGTTGCAGATGTGGGCTATGGCCGGTGTTGCTGTTGGGTGGCCGGCCATTCGTTCGTTTACTGGGCTGGTCAGCGGGCAGCAACACGACCTATGGGCGCGAATCTTGGACTGGACGTCTCTGCGGTGTCCGTCACATGGCTGGGTGAGCGCGGATTGCAGTGGATTCAGCTCCTGCCTTTGCTGCGGCACCACGGAAGTCGGATGGAGAAGCCTACTGTGCTGTTGATTCACTTGGGAGGCAACGACTTGACGTCCTGGACTTGTCGCCAGTTGATACGAGCGGTGCATAAGGACTTGGGGTGGTTTTGGGGATGTTCCCGGGGGTGGTTTTGGTGTGGTCGGATATACTTCCAAGGCCTGCTTGCAGGGTTCAGCGGCGCTGGTCCAGGGGGCTGGCAAAAATTAATCGCCAAATAGGCAGATGAGTCATCGAGAATGGGGGGGCGCCAAATTTTGCACCCATGGGTGGACATGGACTGTGCAGGGTTGTTCAGGCCGGTCGGGGTGCATTTATCCCCGATCGGGTTGGACTTGCTGCTTAACGATTGGCAGGAGGCCTTGGAAGTAGTCATGCTTGGGAGACGGGCTGGTCGCAGCTTTTTGTAGGGGGGGCGGCTCAGGACGGTGGTGTCCCGAGCCGGTGGCGGGATCCCGGAGGTTTCCGGGGTCCGGAGCCGGATGCAAGCAGTACGGCGGGGGTGGGGTACCCCCGCCCGGACAATCCCTCGGCTTTTGCTAATAATATGGTGAAGCCGGATGAGGGAGGACGAGGCAATTTTGCCGGGACCTGTACCCGGGGGAAGCGGCAGCGGCGGCACCTTGCTAATAACATGGCGGGTGTTGGCTTGCGCTGCTGGTGGGGGGGGGGAGATGTTAATTTGTTAATTGGAAAGTTATATTTGTTGTAAGTTAATAAAGCTGCGACCAGTTCAATTCCAAATAATGTGTAATGGTTTTCTTTGAAGGTTGAAGTGTGCCGCTTATAAGCAAGGGGAAAAAGGGGGGTGGGGGGGGGAATCAGGGGGGAGGCAGTCGGTTCGCCTTACCCGGTTAATAAAATCCCAGATGTTGAGGCTTTAATGGAAGAGGCTGACTTGGATTTAGTGGTGGTTACCGAGACATGGTTCACGGAAAACCATGACTCGGATGTAATTATATTGGGCTATGCCTTATTCAGGAAGGACAGGGTAGGAAGAAGGAGAGGTGGAGTGGCACTATATGTAAAAAATAATATTAAAGCTATAGAATTGCAGGATTGAAAGGAAGAGAGGAAGTGCTGTGGGTTAAACTAGAATGAGGGAAAGGGAAATCCATTTGCATTGGAGTTATATACAGATCCCCCTCATAGGGAGAAAAATGGACAAAGATAACAGACAACATACGCAGTATTGCCAGGAAAGAAGAAGTGCTACTGATAGGTGATTTCAATATGATGGATTTGGATTGGCACATCCCTACTGCAGTGTCATCTAAAAGTAAGGAGATCCTGGATTCTCTACAGGAAGAACTATTCAGGCAACTGATAACAGAACCCACACGTACTAGACTTAGTCCTTACCAATGGTGAAAGTGTTTCTGATGGTATAGTGGGAGATCATTTTGCATCCAGTTATTACCAGATGGTATGGTTCAGTATTAAGACTAGGGCTGATAAAATCCATTCAAAAGTGAGGGTCTTAGTCTTAAAAGAAAAACTAACTTTGCCAAGATGGGATGATACCTCAAAGTCATTAGCAGGATGGGAACAGTTGGGGAATGTAGAAAAACAGCAGGTAAAACTGAAAGGGCAAAAAACCTTTTTGTTAAAAAGGTAAATAAATGTAAAAAGAAAAGCAGGTTGCTATGGTTCACAAAAGAAGTAGCTGAAAAGGTGAAGAAAAAGAGGAAGGCCTTCATGAAATACAAGAAGTCACAGAGAGAGGAAGACAGGCATGTATATTTGGAAAAGCTTAGAGAAGCTAGCAAAGTAGTCAGGAAAGCAAAGGTACAAAAAGAAGAAGAAATAGCCAATGTAATAAAATGCGAGGATAAGACTTTTTCAGATAAGTTAGTGAGAGGAGGAAGGGCAAAAGTGGTATTGTCAGATTAAAGGCTAAAGTGGAAGAATATGCATAAACTGATGAGGATAAAGTGGAATTGCTTAACAAAATATTTCTGTTCTGTGTTCACAGATGAAGAGCCAGGAGCAGGACCTCAGAAAACAACCATAAATAGGAACAGAAGCAATGTGGATCTCGAACGATTTTCAGAAAACTGTGTTGTGAAGAACTAGCTAAACTAAAAGTAGACAAAGTGATGGGTCTGGATGGGATACATCCAAGAATACTGAAGGAACTTGGGGATGTTCTAGAGGCTCCACTGTCTGACCTTTTCAATGCCTCTTTGGAGTCGGGAGTGGTGCCAGAGGTCTGGAGAAAGGCACATGTGGTCTCTTTATACAGAAGCGGACATAAGGATGACATTGAGAACTACAGGCCAGTTAGTCTAACCTCTGTGATTAGTTTAGAAAGGCTACTAAAAGAGAGGATAGTGAGGTTTCTGGAGTCCAATGTATTGCAAGATCTGAGGCAGCATGAATTCACCGGAGGCAGGTTTTGTTAGACAAATCTGATTGATTTCTTTGACTAGGTGAGCAGGGAGGGAGAGCCCTAGATGTGGTGTACTTAGATTTCAGTAAAGTCTTTGACACCATTCCACACAGGAGACTTATAAACAAACTAAGCACCCTAGGGTGCACCCTAAAGTTATTGATTGGGTTAAATATTGGTTGAGTGGGAGGCAACAAAGGTTACAGGTAAATGGAGTTCACTCTGAGGATAAGGAGATTACTGCAGGGATCTGTCCTTGGTCAGATTCTTTTTAACATCTTTGTTACTGATATTGCAGAAGGGCTGTTGGGTAAGGTTTGCCTCTTTGCAGATGATACCAAAATCTGCAATAGAGTAGACACCCAGGAAGGAGTAGATAACATGAGGAGGGATCTAGCTAAGCTTGAAGAATGGTCTAGAATTTGGCAGCTGAAATTTAATGCTAAAAAATGCAATCATACACTTCAGCTGCAAAAATCCAAAGAAGTGGTATGGTGTACTTGGTGAGGTACTTCTGTCCACTAAAGAAGAGTGGGACCTGGGTGTAGTGGTGCTGACAATCTTAAAGTAGTTAAACTGATAGAAAAGGTGAATGCAAAAGCCAGAAGGATGCTTGGGTGTATAGGGAGAGGAATTGCCTGCAGAAAAAAGGAGGTGATAGTGCCTCCATATAAGTCTTTGGTGCAACCTCATTTGGAGTATTGTGTGCAATTCTGGAGACTGCATCTTCAAAAGGATATAAACAGGTTGGAGTCGATGCAGAGGGTGGCTACTAAAATGGTTAGTGGTCTTCTTTATGAAGCATATGAGGACAGACTTAAAGATCCTAATTTATATACTTTAGAGGAAAGGCAGGATAGGGGAGATATGATAGAGACATTTAAATACCTCCATGGCATAAATGCACAAGAAAGTGTCCTTCAATTGAAGGCAAGCTCTGCTATGAGGGGACATAGGATGAGGGTAAAAGGGGATAGACTCAGGAGTAATATGCTGAAATATTTCTTTACAGAAAGAGTTGTAGATGTGTGGAATAGTGTCCCAAAGGAGGTGATAGAGACAAGGACAATATCTGAATTTAAAAAAGCATGGGACAAACACAGAGGAACTCTGAAGGAAAAAGGGGGAATATTGTAGTTGATATGGAAGGGCAGAGTAGATGAATCATGTGGTCTTTTTCTGCCATCATGTTTCTATGGTGGTATGTATGGTAACTGTGGTATTTCCCCAGAGCTCTTAACATGTGAGAAGCATGGGTGACTAATGTGGATTGCCTCCCACCACCATATGTGGTGTTGATGTCCATATGCCTAACCTAGGAGCTGGGTCTAGGCAACATGGACTCTGAATTGTCAGAGGGGTTGGATAAAGAGGTCACCAGTCTGGGCCATTTTTCTGCTCCCCACACCCACACCCACACCCACACCCACACCCACACCAAGGAGGTCCATACTCCTCACAGGCAAGGATAATGTGCCAGGTGGAATAAGGGAGGTGACAGGAAAAGGACCTCACCTCCGCCACACCAAATCCCTGTTAACCTTTCCATTGCACCTTAGGTTGTCAGGCACCCTGAGAGACTCGGACTGAGCTGGTTGCATACTATATTGCCCACATTCTGGGCAAAGATGACAAACTGCCTTCACCAGACAAGGGCATCCTATGCATGCAGATGTGGCATTCTTGTGCCAACACCCACAGACACTGGCACTGCACAGTCTCTAGCTATGTGTTTGCATCATTGATTTGCATACCCTCTCCTCTCCAGTATTTTGACCCATATATCTGACCTGTGCACCAAGTTGCACATCTTCTCCAGTCAGCCTTCTCTAGCCTTCACGGGCCACTTGCATCATACAGTAATTTTGCTTCTGTTGTTGTCGACCGTGTATTGTTGCTTGTTCTCTCTGCTTGGGTGTGGTGGGCTCCTTCCGCACACTTCAGAGCTTCTGAGTCCTGGACAACTCACAACTTTGCTTCATATGGAAAGAGGGTCTCTGGGCATGCACTCCTCCTCCACTGATTCTGTGGCCTCCCCTTGTAGAGCAGCTATCTCCTGAGGTCATATACAAGGCATATCTGCTGTCAGGATACTCAGGACCTGAATGTGTCCAGTTATGTTCTGCATCTGCCAAGTGCACCCAACCCTCCACGTAGCAAAGAGATGTGGCCCCAGTGGCATGCACTTTCTAAGGGGATTGCACTGGTGGTATCATGCAAGTGTGAGGAGCATGTAGTGTATGCCATCAGACTGTGCATGCATGCTTGCCTGACACTACTACCGCATGCCTGATGCAACTAGCATGACCATGCCTCCCTAATGTGGCCGTACCCCCTGCATTTACCACATCTACTCTGCCCCTGCCATACTACAAACACATACTATCAGCAATAATCCCATGCTCCTTACAACATTTTAGTAAACATGCCCCTATATTTCTGTCATCCAAAGGAGGGATAGGTATAGTCTGAACTTCTTACAAACATAGCAAGCTGTAAAAAAACCAAGTCTTTATTTATGAAAATCAATAATATTGTTAACTACAATATGAACGCATTTTTCTTTTCATCACTGTTCGAATGGACTCTTTGACATCCTGATTCCTCAGACTGTAGATCAAGGGATTTAACATGGGAATCACTATAGTATAAAACACAGAGACCACCCGGTCCCGGCTCAGGGAATAAGTAGATATGGGCCGAAAATATGTGAAGAAAATGGTAGCATAGAATAGAGTGACAACAAGAAGATGGGAACCACAGGTGGAGAAGACTTTGCGTCTGCCCTCTGTGGACTGAATTCTGAGGATGCTGGAAACAATGTAAGCATATGAGGTCAGAATGACCAGAAGGCAGCCCAGTGAGGTGAAGCTACCACAAATGAAAATCACTATCTCATTGATTAACGTGTCACTGCAGGACAACTTGAGTAGTGGAGGGATATCACAGTAGAAATACTTGATCTCATTAGACCCACAGTAGGATAGTCGGAAGGTGAAACCTGTTTGTATTGCTGACTGCAGAAAGCCACCCAGAAATGCTCCACAGACTAGCTGAACACATACTCTCTTGGTTATTGTGACTGTGTAAAGCAACGGGTTACATATTGCTACATAGCGATCATACGCCATCACAGAGAGAAGGAGGCTTTCACTAGTTGCCAATGAAGCAAAAACATACAGTTGTACAATGCAACCTGCAAAAGATATACGCTTCACCTCCACCAGAAGGTTTTCTAATAATTTGGGTGTCAATGAACGATAAATTGCTGAGGAAAAAATACATAGGAGTCTGAAGATGACGATTTAGTCTAATAATCATGATGATACCAATATTGCCCAACACGGTGATAACAAAGATCAGGAGAAAGAGCAGGAAAAGCAGCATTTGGAGTTTAGGAACATCAGTGAGTCCTAAGAAAATGAACTCGGTGACAAAGGAATGACTCCGATTGCTGTTATTTATGAGTTCTTTTATCATGATCTGGAAAGACAAATAGGGAATACATTATTATTATAGTTATTATCATGATCTGTTGTAAACTAAGTTACAGTAGGAATCCACAATCAGTAAAGTGACAAGCATCTAAAGTTTTTGTACACTGCCTTGCAAAATTATTCATCCCCTTGGTTTTTGTCCTGTTTTGTTACATTACATACAACTTGGAATGAAAATGGAGGTTCATTTGGATGTTAGGTAATGGACCTAACAATATAGTCAAAATCGGTGAAGTGGAATGACAATAAAATATCTACTATGGGGTATGTTTACTAAACTGCGTTAGTGCAATTCGCATTAGGAGCCGCGGTAGTGACAGAAACCCCAAATAAGGAAATGGGCGGTACATCGTTACCACTAACGCGCGTTCCAAAAACTAACGAGCGTTACAGGGCACCGTGGAGCATTACTGCGCGTTAATCGTAAGAAGGTATACAGACACAAAGCACTGAAACAGAGCTGTAGCACAATGGTTACGGTACTGACCGCTGTTACAGGCAGCATGGGTTCGAGTCCCCAGTGTGCCTAACGCAGAAGGCTGGCCCAGGCATCACCCTATAGGGAATGAGGAGGCATGTTTTTCTTTACGTGAAGTAGTGGTGTCAGAAACACACCCTCGGAGTGTGCCTAGCCACGTACGTTGGTACGTGCGAGGCTGCGTGCGTTGGTATGGGCGTAGCTGCGTGCGTATAATCATGCGTGGGTACGTGTGTTTTTACCAGCATGGGCACCTTATATTACACCTTTACCCTTTAGGGTGTCTTGTACCTATGCATTATGCTAACAGATGTACGTGTGATGGCCTATGGCAGGGGTGGGGAACCCTGGTCCTGGAGAGCCGCAGACCAGTCAGGTTTTCGGGATATCCCTAATGAATATGCATGAGATATATATGCATTAGAGATATCCTGCCAACCTGACTGGTTTGTGGCCCTCCAGGGCTGGATTTGGAGACCCCTGCCTTACACCTCTGTCATTTAAGATTGTGAGTGGGCAAGGTGCAGATGTCCTAGACATCGAAAGGGTATATAGAATGTGTCACATTCCTCCTCGATTCTCACCACCACCAAAAAGTTGTCTAATAGACAATATTTTGGTGGTGGCGAGAAGTGAGGAGGAATGTGACACATTCTGTCTAACCTTTTTGACCCTTTTTGACCCTTTACACAGCATTAACAAACATTAACAAACACTCCCAGGAAAGCTCCAATAAAATGAAATTATTTTTGAAAGGGTCTACGGAGCATAGACCCTTCCAAACATCATTTCTTTTTTTTGGAGCTTTCCTGGTAGTGTTTTTTATTGTTGCCCATTGATATCACTGTTGCCCAGCTGAATTATACTTTTTACACTGTTTCTTGTGGTCAGTTTAACGTTTTATTTGAAATTTTGTTCTGTGCACATGTATCACACTGCTCACGTTTTGTAGGTTTCCCCGGTTTTGCTGTACATTGCTGACGGAAATGGTTTCTCTTCCCTTTAATATGCCTTTAACGACAGGTTTTCATTCGCGTTGGAATTGAGCTCTGAAATTCAGCGCGGTAGTGTGAGGGGAGCCTCTCCCCGCCCACTCTCCGCCCATTGACCCCTTCTCTCTGCCCACTCTCCACCTTCTGCGGTGTTTTAACGCGCCGCGGGGGTTTACGATCGTTAACTGCGATTAACGCGCGTAACGTACACTTAACGATCGTTCGCAAGTCAGAACGCGCGTTATGACGTGCAAACGATCGTTAAACGTATGTTACACGCGTTATTCGCACTTACCGCAGTTTAGTAAACATACCCCTATATGTCATTTTAAAAAGTCAAAATTGAAAAGTTGAGTGTGCATACGTATTCATCCCTTTTGCTATGAAACCCTTAAATAAGATCTGGTTCAACCAATTAACCGCAAAACTCATATAATTCGTTGATTAGGGTCCCTCTGTGTGCAATCTGTGTCACATGATCCCTGTATAAATATATCTGTTCTGAAAGGCCCCTGACTCTGCAACACCACTAAGCAAGCAACATGAAGACCAAGGAGCACTCCAAACAGGTTAGAGACAAAGTTGTGGGGAAGGATGGATCAGGGTTGGGTTATAAAAAAATATCCCAAATTCTGAATAACCCATGAAGCACCACAGACCAGAGAAGGCCACACACCAAAACTCACAGACCGGGCAAGGAGGGCATTAATCCAAGATGCTACAAAGACAACGAAGATAACACTGAAGGAGCTGCATAGATCCACAGCAGAGATGGGAGTATCTGTTCATAACACCACTTTAGGCCATACACTCCACAGAATGGGGCTTTATGGAAGTGTGGCCCAAAAAACAACCATTGGTTAAAGAAAAAAAAAGGAATACACATTTGGGGTTTATACAACAGCATGTGGCGGACCCCCCAAACACATTGAAGAAGGTTCTCTGGTCAGATGTGGAAAAAAAAGAACAATTAACCTTGTGGACCTTCATGGGAATTGCCTGTGTGTGACGTTAACCCAACACTTCCCATAAACCCGCAAACAACATTCTGACAGTGAAACATGGTGGTGGCAGCATCATGCTGTGGGGATGGTTCTCATTGGCAAGGACAGGCAAACAGGTCAGGATTGAAGGAACGAAGGCTGGCACTAAATACAGGGCAATATTTGAGAAAAACCTGTTTTAGTCTGCCAGAGATTTGTGACTGGGACAGAGATTCACTTTCCAGCAGGACAATGACTGTAAACATACTGCTAAAGCTGGTTTAAAGGGAAACACGTAAATGTTTTGGAATGGCCTAGTCAAAGCTCAGACCTCACTCCAATTGAGAATCAGTGACATGGGTTTAAGATTACTGTACCCCCAATGCAACCCATCTAACTTGGGGGAGTTGGAACAGTTTTGCCTTGAAGAATGGTTGAAAATCCCATTGGCTAGATGTGCAAGGCTAATAGTGGCATACCCCACGAGACTTGCAGTTGTAATTGCATCAAAATGTGGCTCAATAACTGATTGACTTTAGGGGGTGAATACATATGCATACTCCTTTTTAACCTTTTTTTTAAATTACTGTTTATTTATTATTTATATATTTATTTACATTCTCTTATATGCCACGCTATTCTGCATCAGTGCGGTTTACATTGAACAAACTGAAATTACATTGACACAATAAAGGATACTTTGCGATCTTCAAAGTCATAGGCATGTTGTGTAATACACATGGTGCTATCCCCCAAAACTCCATTTTAATTTCAGGTTGTAATGTGACAAAACCGGACAAACCCCGAGAGGATGCATACTTTCACCAGGCACTGTAATTGATAGATGCCACTGTCATATTGGATATTAGTGTTCTAAGCTTGGCAACTTCTGCTTCATATGTGTACAGAGTCATACTATACAAACAGATCAGATAAAGACAAATAAGTAACCTGGGCCAGATTGGGTAGGTGGAAATGGTGGCACAAGCCACAATAAGGTGAGATATGTCAGGAGTTTACTCACATTTTAACAGACTTTGCATGCCTATAAATTTGGAATAAATACAAATCTGTAGTCCATGTACAACCTCAAGTGCTGTAGCACTAAGGGATATGATAAAAACTCAGAATTCCTGTACTTTCCCATAGATGTGAAACTGTTGATTGCCTCAAAGAGCTTGAAAAAATGAATGTAAGAATAAGGAAACTCCTCTCTGCTTATCAGGCAATCTCTAAAGAATGTTCCAAGATCAGAAGGCAAAATGATCCTTATTGAAATAGGCAACTCATATGTATTATCATATGTAACTTAACTACTCAAAAAGTGCTAACATATTAAAATAAACAGTCACAGTCAATTTTCATCCTTACGCTTTGACAAGCTTTGTGATAAACAGAAGGAATAGGCAAAAATCCACCAGTACATGAGGGAAAAACACAATTGAATTTCAAATCAAGAAAAAAAACTCTTTAAAGAATTAGTCCAGCAAACAAGTTAAAATAAGTGGCTAAAGTGCAATGCAGTGAGAAATATAGAAAGTTGCTTCAGAAACCACAAGTAGATTCAAACCTAATGTAGAAATGGTAGCAGAGAGGTCAATTTGAA
Organism: Ichthyophis bannanicus; assembly: GCA_033557465.1. NCBI lineage: Eukaryota > Metazoa > Chordata > Amphibia > Gymnophiona > Ichthyophiidae > Ichthyophis > Ichthyophis bannanicus. Next base: position 32,676,981 of record CM066043.1, on the reverse strand, counting down.
ATCTAAAGATTTAATTTCATTTTAATAAATATGTTAATCACTTTTTTCCAAAATCACAACATGATATAAAACAAAGTATAATAAAAAAATATGCCAACAAATCAAATAAACTATACAAATAAATAAAAGCATTTTTAAATCAAAACAGCTACTGTTCTGAAATAACAAAAACTTGCTGAACATCCTTAGTATCAGTAACCAGGGTAGCATGGACCTAGTGTGTCTCCTTATATTTTACACAGCTAGAGTACCCATCCCGTCCATCCCCCCCTCTCGCCCCCTCCCCATTTCTATTACCATTCCTCCTTTAACCCCACAGACACATAGCACATATTTGGAATTAAACTGGTCACAGCTTTATTGAATTCAACCAGAACTTTGTAATACAACCAAAGATAATATCCAACAATAACAACCCTCAACAGATCAGTAATTCACCAGCCATATTACTAGCAAGGTGACATTGTTTCCACCCTCCGCCGTAGTCTTGCCTGCGGCAAACCCGTACTCCCCCAATACCGACCTCACCATATTACTAGCAAAGTTAGGCAAGCTTCATGGTGCATCCTTCCTGGGCTACACCCCGCCCCCGTGGATGATCCGGGCCGTGATCGCCCGACCTCTGCTAAGTCCCTTTTTGCCACCCTGATGAATTGCTTGCATGTCCATGACCAAAGGTCATTGCCTCTCAAATGGAGAATTGCCACATGGGCAACTGCACACCCAGTCGTGATGCCACAAAAAGGGCAGGAGCTGGCTCCAGAGTAGGCCACACTCGCCAAGCCACAGCATGGATATTTCAGCCAAAGCAAGGCCCAAATTAATCTCCGTCAGTCACACAGCTGCTCGCTGACCAATCCAGTGAACAAACAAATGACCAATCAGCCAACAGTGCATGGACTGCCGCCACCCATCTATAAAAGAGAACAGAGTTAGGAAATGAACAAAAGATGGCTACCCCCCGCTCCTGGACTCAGAAGCGAACATAGCCTGTGCAAGCCTGAGAACACCATCTGACAATCCTCTGTATAATGTGGCCTTTCAATCCAGCTGCAGCCACACTGGTAGCCACACTAATGTGAAAAGAATGAGGGGCAAAAAAAAACAAGGCTCTTCACCCAAGTGCCTCAATGCAAGTCGTAAGGCAGCTGTGAACTGAAATCAGGTTTTGGGTTAGAGGGTGGGGTCCCAGTGAACAAACAACAATCCCTCACCCTCTGGCTGCAAGGCTAAGTAATATCTCATACTAGCCACTGGGCAAGTAGCAATGCCTTCAATCGCTTTCAGAACCACCCAAAACCCTTTTCCCAACTGGTCTATTTTTGATCTGGCCAATAAGATGCACAAATGACAAATCTCTTAATCTCGCAACATGCCAGTACCAATGGACACATGAGAGAAGTTCACAACAAGCTCGCTGACCTGGAAACACCAAAGAAGGCCAAGCAAAAACTGCCTGGAATAAGACTGACTCATAAGCAGAATTCGCTACCTCCAACAGCAGATTGCACAATCGTATAAGCAAGTCATGTGAAATTGGACACCTTGAGTCCAATGGAGTCAGCAAGGAATGTTCCCAGCCTTTCAACATCCTGCAAACCAAAAATCCCCCAAAAGGGCTACCCCAGCTGGCTGCTCTAGAGAAGAAGGCAAAACCAGCCAAATGAAAATGCAGAACTGCTTTAGAAACCCCATTATTCTTGGCATACTGGCCCAATAGCTGTTCCGATACCTTGCCTTGCTGCCAACCATGCCTTGACAAGAAAGAAGCCATCTTGTCATAGCCCCTGCAATAAGCGGAACATGTAGTTGATGCCAATGACTCTTCAGAAGACTCAGTATCCCAGCAAGCCAATCTGCCAAATCTGCCCCGGGACCGTGCATCCCTTTGCATCCGCCTCTGGAGGCAGGATCCAGAACTGGGTCCACTTGAAATGGGAAAGAAAGTCAGCAATTTTGTTAACACGGCCAGGCATGTGACGAGCCTTGTCAAATAATTCAAACATAAGCAGGACAAGACGAAGGTATGCATTAAAATTGTAAACAGCACACAGCATAGTGAATAGCAATTTATCACCTCAACTACTGTGGCATTATTGCACAAGAACACCACATTACAGTTGCGGAACTTGTCCGGCCATAACTTCAGAGTGACCACAACTGGAAAAAGTTTCAAAAAGGTGACATTGCAGGTAAGATCTGAATCATGCCATGCCAGGCACCCTAAAAATAGATACCAAAACCCAAGCCACCTGCCGCATCTGTGAACAACTACAGGTCCACATTGGAAAGCTCAGCATCCTGAAAGACTGATGTTCCACTGAAATCCGCTAAAAATGAATCCAAGAGCTGAAAGTCCTCCCTCATGCTCTCTGTCACCCTAATGCAGTGGTGAGGTTTACATATGTCCACCATGGCCAACGAAATCTCTATGAGAATACACGGCCCATCAGGATGACCCTGCAAGCAAAGTTCAAAGATCCTACCAATGACTGCATCTCCCGCAAGGTTACCTTATTGGAGGCCCTCACGGCTGCTACCAATGCACGAAATTTAGCCACCTTTTCGGAAGGAAAATGTGCAACCATCTGCATCAAATCCAGCTCAATATCTAGAAACATTATCTTAGCTGAAGGGCCCTCTGTCTTTCTTTTCAGCTGCTAAGTGGATGCCAAACTCTCAGAAAAAAATTGAGGAAACTCTGATGGAGAGTGCTGCACGCATCTGAGTGAGCAAGTCCCATGAACAAGAAATCATCCAAATAATGAACCACATTTGGGATGCCCATCCATTGTACCAATACCCAATGCAGAAAGGTGCTAAACTTCTCAAAGTAAGTGCAGTACACAGAGCAACCCATTGGCATGGACTTATTGAAATAAAACAAACCCTGGAAACAGAAACCCAGCAAATAGAAGGTGGATGGGTGGACTGCAAGCAAAAGAAAAGCAGACTCAATATCCACCTTGGCTACTGGAGTTCCCATGCCACATTGTCAGATCAAAACAAGTGCACAATCAAAGGAAGCGTAGCAAACTTTACAGGATGCCTTAGGAATATGAAAGTTGGCGGATGCTCCCACAGGAAATGATAGACTGGGAATCAAGCGGAATTTTCCTGTTTCTTTCTTAGGAACCACTCATAAGGGAAAGAAAACAAAATCTGGGAAAGGCCATTCTGCAAATGGGCTCGCAATTCTGCCCAAGCCTAACTCAACTGCCAACCTATCCTGCACAACTGCTGAAAATCACTGCACCGGAGGCACATTGCACACAATGGTGAACAAATCCTTCCCTGCACCGGTATAACAAAATGCCATTGAAAACTACTCTCTAAGACCATGCAGTCATAAGACCTAGAATAATGACACAGCCATGGCCGTATGGCCTCGATTCCCACAGGGGTAGAAGCCAGGCAAAAATTATCCAAAACACTTTGAAATTGCTGAAGGGGCTGCTGAGGCCCCTTTCTGGCTGTACTTAACTACTGAGTGCCCCCCACCACACAAGGAGCAAACGTGGTGGAATTTACAATCGGGAAAAGGGCACGTGGACTTGTTGAATTGCCAACAGAAATCTCCTGCCTCACCTCCCCCTGACTTCTACTGTGACACAATAGCCCTGGGCAAAAAGGCGTGGCTCGCCCCTGAGGTGGATGCCAGTCCCCCTTTTGCAAATCCACCACTAGCAGCACCTGCCCTGGCTGACATGTGTGTTAGCCATAAATTTATGTCTTGAGTTACCCAAAACAAATGAGTATTCTCTTCCATGTTGTCTCTAAATTTTTCATCGTAATTCAACCAGGCCTACCCATCGTGAATCTGCAAAACCTCCAATATCAAATTTGCATACACCAAAAGAAACCCGTACTGATTCAGTGCATGATGCCCCCACACATTGGCTAGATACAAGAGTCCTGGTCCAGTTTACCACATTATGTGATACTTTTTTAAGTCTACCAGCTTTTGCATCCTATTTCCTCTTTTTCTTGCTCTCACCAGACTATCTTCGACCCTCCAGTAGGTGGAAAATATCAGTCTAACACCTCTTCCAAATCTTACAGTGCAGCAAACATGGAATGCTCTCCTACAGCTCCAAGAAGGCAAACAATGTGGGAGAACCACCTCCTGCCCCCGCAATGGGAGCTGTATTAGCAATGGCTGCTGCCCAGTCCCCTGTGGAACCAGAGGCTGATGAAGACATATCAGAAGAGGAAATGGAGGAGGAGGAACTGGAATCCCATCTACGCCGGCATGTGTGCTTCCGCTTCTGAGTGGCCCTACCTACCACACGCTCTGCCACATCATGCCCTCAACCCACCACGGAGTTCTCCCTTGACCCAGATGACATCTCACCTGTGGCAGTGGGCACTGGAGCCGGTACTGATATAGGAGCAGGCAATTCTGGTACTTGAAATGGGACAATGCTGCTACTTGTGCAGCACTCCAGCAGTAAGTGTGAAGAGACCAAAGAAGAAAATAGCAGAGGGGGAACAGATGGCCAAGCCGAAGATGGAGCCCCTTGCCACAAAGACCTGGAAGGGTCTGGACCCCCCCAACCAGTGATCCCATGCAGCACCTCCCCCCCATGGGGGGGGGGGGTAGCTGATGTTCACACTCAGCCAGCCAGATGTATGAGCTGAAGGTCCTGCCCGACCTCAATCCCCAAAACATGCTGCCCCCATCAAAGGGGTAACTGAGCTACAATTCCCCCAAAAACCCTCAGCAGAGCCAGAGGCAACCGGAAAACCTGCATAATATGATAAGTCCACTGGGCCACCAGCAGCCATGGGCCCTTCAATAGGTATACCAGAAGCCCAGGCCCCTCCCCCAGAGGCTCCCAAAGTGCTAGCAACACCTTCAAGGGAGGGAACCCCAGCATGCTCTGCACCCTTCCCAACCCCTCTGACCCCCCTACCTTTGCCATCCCCAAATCCTCTAAACCAGGCCACAAATCAGATCTGACTGATGGCCATGGAAGGGCAAATCCCTAGCTCTGCCTTTCCCCCTTCCCTGAGTAGGCTTCCTGATGACTTGCCTCTACTTCTTTCCTGCTCACCTGATCCAACCGAAATGAGGGCAGACCCCGCCAGAGGATCCTCTGCAGCCCGGGGCTGTACAATACTTACCCCTGTGCCCACCGGGTCTCCAGGTGCCAGAGGATGCCCCTCAAACAACAGCCCAGGAACTGCAGGCAGACCTTCTGTAGAGGAGCAGGAGACAGCCTGGGGAGGGGCAGCCAAAGTCCCCCTTGCCCACGTTGCTCTGCCCCTTATGCCGGCATGCGTTAAGGCTCCACAGAGAAGTCTGTAACCTGTCTCCCATATTCTCCCCTATTCTCCCTTTATTTTTTTTTTTGTTGTTGTTTTTTAAAGAAGCTGCAAGGGCAGAAGAAGAGTTCCCAGCAAAAATGGATGACCGCAGCACACTCACCAACAAGGATGGCGGCCCCCGAAACCTGCAAGCCCTTCCCACCAACTCAAAAGAGGGAAGAGCCTTTAACACGACAGAGTCTTCAGCCACTTCTGCTCGGACCAAAGAGGAGGGAGGTGGCCGCTGTGAGGGGTAAGCAGACTCGCCCAGCCCATCCCTCCCCTCCCGGCAGACTTACAAGCCCATTCATTGCCTCCCCCCCTCAAAAACAAGAAGGAAGCCAATGAATTTAAAATTATGATGGCCTGATCCTGCTACCCCTCCCCTTCTCCACCCCTGCATGCCCATGTTTATGGACCTGAGGATCCCCCCTCCCTAGGCAAAGCAAGGCCTTTGAGCATCGCTGAAGGGTTATGACACCAGGCCATGCGGCTGGTTATGGGTGGCTGCCCGGGACCCTGCCCCATGACCTGAAAATATCTTGACTAAGGTCAGAAAGATCATGGCTTCACCTGAAGAATATAGAAAAAACATCATCAAATGCAGATTATTGAAAAAGCCTTATCTCTTATTTCAGCTAGTCTAGCCTACGTGAAGGGATTAATAGCAAATCTCCTTGAGATGACTGAAGATGTTCTGCTGGAGTACTGAATGTTAATTTTTCTTGTAGATATGTAATTAGAAGCAATTTATACTTACATAGTAACATAGTATATGATGGCAGATAAAGACCAGTATGGTCTTCTGGTCTGCCCAGCAAGGCAGCAAGTTCCGTTTACCATCACTTTTTTGTTGTCTGTCAGTCAACCAATTTCTGATCCAGTTCACCACCTTGGGACCCATCCCCAAGTTGTTGAGTTTATTGATAAGCTTCCTATGAGGAATAGTATCAAATAGTAGAGAAGCAATTGTGAAACAGAGGAGATCTTACAGATTCACTGATTTTGTTCCTTTTGGAAGTAGCTCAACTAACCATTGCTCTTAATTACTTTAAGTTTGAGAACATCATTTATACACAAAAATCAGGAATAGCGATGGGGGCCTCATGTGCCCCCTCGATAGCTAATCTGTTTATGGGGGATTTTGAAAATCAATGGCTGGAGACGTCTCCGTTTTTGCCACATGTCAAAACGTGGACTCGGTTTATTGACGACATTTTTCTTCTTTGGAAGGGATCAGAAGCAACTGCAACACAGTTTATTCAGTGGCTCAATGGTTGCAATGCTGCCATACAGTTTACTTATATTATAGATCCTATTACTATTGTTTTTTTAGATTTAGAAATAACAAGAGGAACACAAGGTTGGAAAACCACAATATATAAAAAACGTACGGCCCGAAACACTTTTCTACATTACACGAGTGGTCATCCTCCTCGGTTAAAAAACAGCCTTCCTTTTTCCCAATTCCTTAGATTTCGGCGTAATTGCTCAGAACTATCAGATTGTAAGGAAAAATCTCAGCAGCTGTTGAAAGATTTTTCAGATAGAGGGTATCCAGAGCGTATTTCAAAACAAGCTTATAAAAGGGCATTGTTTAATCATCGGACTGGTTACTAGGGACTGAGAATAAAGGGCAAATAGGAAAGATGGATGATTGTGTTCATTTTATAACAAGATTCTCGCCACTCAGTTACAAAATCCAAAAAATTGTTTCAAAACATATGCATATCGTGAGAACGGTTCCAGGCATGCAAGAACAAAATGTACGATGTGTATGGCAACGGAATAGCAATCTGAAGGAGCAGCTCAGCCCAATAATTTTACGTCCGCTTACTATAGGGGAAGATGTGAGTGAAAAACGAGGCCACAAACAGTGTGGTGATTGCATAATTTGTAGCATTACGGAAGAGGTAACAGAATTTCATTATCTTGGTAAAAAGTATGTTTTAAAACACATAACCTCTTGTAATACTACATCAGTAGTTTATGCTATCAAGTGCCCATGCAACCAACTCTATATTGGAAAAACTAGTCGTTCTTTAAAGGTCCGGATGCTTGAACATAAAAGCCGCCTACACTGCAAAAATTTGACAGCACCTATTGTTCAACATTGTGAGGATCTAAAACATGAATTTGCTCACCTACGCTGTTTTTGCATTGATCATATCCAGACAGCAATGAGAGGGAGAACTTTAGATGAAACCTTACTCTTTTATGAACAACCCTGGATTTTCATTGTCAATACAGTAAAACCTTTCGGTTTGAATTCCTCCGTAGAGTGTCTAGTTTGTAGTTAGCTAATTACGATGAAACTGCTTAGCAGGTCGGCCACGCATTTGCTGTCACATATAAAAATCAGGTAGGAGGTCAAGTCCGCATGTGCGGCGTTTTTTAAACCACAAGAAGACATAGATGAACGTGGGCAGCAGCTATCGAGTGAGTAGTGTCTTTGTAGAGGGCTCAGTAGTGTTTTTTTCATTCATTGACTGACATAGGATGAAACTTTTTTAAATTTTAAACTCACAGTTATAATCAATGTGCAAAAGTGTTTTTACTGGATGCATAAAGCTATTGTTATGGCTTTATTTTTTTTCAGACCTTCCTGAAGAAACTCCAGTGGGAGTGAAACGCTCAAAAAGGTGCCGTGGGAGGCGTAGAGAATTAACAAGGAAACTTCAGTTAAGATAAGCTTTTCAATAGCTTGACACACAACGGTGGTGGAGAATTGGTGATATTTATATATCTATACACAAAAATTTCTTTCCCTGTAGTAGTCATTGATGCTATCAAAGTGCTATTTGCTTTTCCACTAAGTTAGTGGTTTGAAGCGCTATCGTGGTCTGAGACTACAATTGGGATTATAAATAATTTGAAAAGAATCAGATGAATTTTCTTTTTAAGTGAAGGTAGTATATTACCGAGCCACCTTGGACATTGATATATGTTTGTATGGAGTAACTTTTTATTTTATGTGATCTTATTGTACTCCACGAAGACCAAGCTTATTCTTTTGCTGAAATCTAGGCAGATCACATCCATTGTATGCCCTAGATCTAATTCTCTAGTCACCTAGTCAAAGAACTGAATCAGATGTGTTTGGCAAGATCGTCCTTTGGTAAAACCATGTTGCCTCAGATCATACAATCTGTTGATTTTGAGAAAGTCCACTATTCGCTCTTTCAGGAGTGCCTCCATTACTTTTCCTGCCACGAAGGTAAGGCTTACTGGCCTGTAGTTTGTCACTTCTTCCCTACTGCCACTTTTGTGAAGAGGTACCACATAAGCCCTTTTCCAGTCTGTGGAACTTCTCCTGTCTCCAAAGATCTATCAAAAACATCCTTTAAAGGTCCTGCAAGAAACTCTCTGAGCTCTTTCAGTATCCTGGGATGCATCCCTTTCGGTCCCATGGCCTTGGCCACGTTCAGTTTTGCAAGTTGTTCTAACACATCATCTTCTGTGAATGGTGTGGTACTCACTCCATTCCCATTTGTATATTTGTCAATCACAGGTGGTCCTTCTCCAGAGCAGAAGTACTTGTTTAGCATTTTCGTTTTTTCGATGTCACTTTCCACGAATCCGTTCCCAGCACTTCTGAGTCCTGCAATTCCACCTCTGATTTTCCCCCTCTCCCGAATATACCTGAAAAAAGTCTTGTCGCCACACTTCACATCTTTAGCCATCTTTTCTTCTGCCTTTGATTTTGCTATCCTTATTTCTCGTTTTGCCTCTTTTAGTTTGATCCTGTATTCCTTTCTGTGTTCCTCTGCCTGTGAACTTCTGAATGGTAATGGTGTTTTTACAAGCAGCGCAAAAGGAAGGAGTTGTGAGCTGTGACCTTGCTGGAGTTTCTTTAGAGATTGAGAACTGTGCACAAGATTTATTTATTTATTTATTTATTTATTTATTTGCATTTATATACTGCGCTCTTTGAAATCAGGGCGGTTTACATATAACAAAAACAATACAAGATACTTCACAATCAGCACAAAGATAAATAGTGTAACAGAATGTACATTCTGGAGCAATGAATTGGCAACAGTTATACATCTTGATACTGGATGCGAGGCACCGATGTCAGAATGCCTGTATACAGAAAGGCAGAATAACATAGCATGTCTCTGCTACTAGAAACAGGTAGGTCAGTATTTAAACATTGCAGTTGGCATTTTTTTAAAATGCTGGCCATGATATTTAAAGATAATCAGATATTCTGTGCCACTAACTGGAATGCAGGTGGTCCTGACTACCCCTTCAGAGAAGTCAGCACAGCAGTAGTATGAATAATTTGGGACAGCTTTTCCGTTGTGCTAACCTTATCTGGATAGTGGTCTGGATAACCACTCTCTGGATAACTTGCTGCTCCAACTACATACAGCTCCAACTGCTCCAACTACGTACAGCTCCAACTACGTACAGCTCCAACGTACAGCTCCAACTGCTCCAACTATGTACAGCTCCAACGTACAGCTCCAACTTGCTGCTCCAACTATGTACAGCTCCAGTACTATCTACATAGTGCCAAGGGTATCTGTGGCAATATCCAGCATATGACTAGTGCTACTGCTAGGGCATTTAATATCTCTGTACCATTAATATCTTGTCATGGTGAGTGCAAACTAACCCCATTTGGAGACTTTATCTGACTCCAACTGTGCATTTCCACAGAATATTAAAACCATGCTGTTATTATTCTTGTTATTATAGTGGATTCTTCTTTAGAAGACGCAGTCTAGGACTGGTTTTAGTACTGTGATTCTGGTTCTAATCAAGAACCTAGGAATCATGCGGCTAACAGTACAACTATAAGCTGTTCAAGATAGGGTAGTCCTTTGAAGGATTTGTGAAGTCAAATCCAGTAGGTCCCTTAGGTATAACACCGAGAGCTCCAACCACCACTGGTATTACAGTGGTTGGACCATCACAGGAACATCCAAATACGAACGCATCACCCCCACCATCCTCAAACACTTTCACTGGTTCCCCTTGCAAAGCAGAATATAAAATCCTTCTAATGAGTCACAAATTTCTGAACCATCAATCATCCACCCGCCTTCGCTCCCTCATCACGCCAAAGCTTTCAAACAGACCACGAAAATCCGCCACCATGTAAATGCTGACCACCCTGCAAGCCATAACAAAAAGCACCTGACAAGCCCATGCCAGATCCTTTGAACTTAATGTATGACTGGGGTTCATTCTCTCCCCACCCACATAAGAAACACCACAGACCTCCTATCCTTCCACAAACTCCTCAAGACCCATCTGTTCACCCTCCACTTCAGCCAACCGTCTTCTAACCCTCCTAACCTTCCAACCATATCAGATGAAGGACAAGACTTCACAAGAGCATGTAAATAGTTTGTCATCCTGTACATAGTTAATCTAAGGTATCCACCCTGTTCCTTATTCATTGTACAAAGTTATCTGTTACAATGCAAATGTTGTGTGTAAAATCAAGTTCTCTGTAAACCGCTTTGACCTTTGTGAAAAGTGGTATATAAATATAGCCAAATAAATAAATATTTTTCTTCCAGACCTTTTCAACGTTAATCTGAAATTCTCTATATACTGTCACTTTCTCCCATTCTTTGTTATCAATTCAGATGTCACTTGGGATTGCCACATTGTTAAACCATACTTTTGTCATGTCTGTAACAGTAATATCAGGTGTATTGTGTTCTGAATGCCTGTCTGTGTTCAGAAGTCCCACAGGATCCTGACCTCATCTTTTTCTATGACTGTCTTAGCAGCATGTTCCCAGAATTTTTCCCCTAACAGTAATGCCATATTTTTTACTCAGATTCCAGAGGATGATCTTTTCCACTCTATCGTGCCTTTGTTTATAGTCAGTCTGCAATTTTGCTATAGCTGCTAATTATATGATCCACAGTTTCATCCTTGAATTTACAGAATCGGCATTGGCTTTCATCTGAAATACGTATATACAGGCTGGTGCTCAATACATGAATCTGCTATGTTGGTGATCATTGTAAAGAAATGTTGGCCACTATGGCTGAATATTGAGATAAAGAAGCTCAGATGACAAGACTTCGACTTTCATAGTTTGGACACATCATGCGGAGAGAGAGATCATTAGAGAAAGACATCATGCTTGGCAAGATAGAAGGTCAACGCAAAAGAGGAAGGCCAGCAATGAGATGGATCGATACAATAACAGCAGCTATGGGTACCAGGCTGTCAACAACGAGCCGCCTGACTGAAGACTGAACACAATTTAGGATAGCTATCCAGAGGGTCGCCATGAGTCGAGTCCGACTCGACGGCACTTAACAACAACAACAAAGTCTAGGTTTCTAAATTTATGAGAATTTTCAGCTGCAAAAGTAAGAGGTTATTCTAGAATGGTTAGGTAGCATTTCTATGTGTAAAGAGCTAGTTTACATGTGTAAACAGTGATTTTAGAAAAGCCGTTACTTGCATGTGCACATCTACAGCATTCACAGATTTCAAATGTGCACGTCCTGGGCATGGTGTGAAAAATTTTTTTAAATATACCTTTTCTTCCCATTTAACAAGGGGAATACACATGTATATCAAAAAATGTTCCTGTTGCTATTTACACCTTCCATAAATTACACGTGAGTGATCCTTTAAGACTGAGAATTTTGAAGTGTGAGTGAGGAGCAATTGTGCTAATCTCTCTGGTTTTAAAATTCCTAAAATAGCCAAACATGGCAAATGTTACACTTGACTTCCTCATTGGTTCCTCTTTTGAAAGTGCCACAAATACATGTTTAAAATACACTGGTGAAGTCACTCTTATTAATTTGTACATGATTGTTTTTAAAATGGTTGTTCCCATTGTAAGGGACAGAAAATACAAATACATAAAACACAATGTCCTAACTCTGAACCGGCAGCAGCACTACAAACTTACCTGACTCCTCAAACAGGACACTGCCCACAGCACACAGAACAGGCACATCACAGGCAGCAGTGAAAGCTTCCCTCACACACTCCCCAGAACAGAACAGGTACATCACAGGCAGCAGTGCAAGCTTCCTCACACACTACCCCACAACAGAACAGGCACATCACAGGCAGCAGTGCAAGCTTCCCTCACACACTACCCCACAACAGAACAGGCACATCACAGGCAGCAGTGCAAGCTTCCCTCACACACTCCCCCACAACAGAACAGGCACATCACAGGCAGCAGAGCAAGCTTCCCTCACACACTCCCCCACAACAGAACAGGCACATCACAGGCAGCAGTGCAAGCTTCCCTCACACACTCCCCCACAACAGAACAGGCACATCACAGGCAGCAGTGCAAGCTTCCCTCACACACTCCCCCACAACAGAACAGGCACATCACAGGCAGTAGTGCAAGCTTCCCTCACACACTCCTCCACAATAGAACAGGTATATCACAGGCAGCAGTGAAAGCTTCCTTCACACAATCCCCCACAACAGAACAGGTATATCACAGGCAGCAGTAAAAAGCTTCCCTCACACACTCCCCCACAACAGAACAGGTATATCACAGGCAGCAATGAAAGCTTCCCTTACACATTCCCCCACAACAGAACTGGTACATCACAGGCAACTGTGCAAGCTTCCCTCACACACTCCCCAGAACAGAACAGGTACATCACAGGCAGCAGTGCAAGCTTCCATCACACACTCCCCCACAACAGAACAGGTATATCACAGGCAGCAGTGCAAGCTTCCCTCACACACTCCCCCACAACAGAACAGGTACATCACAGGCAGCAGTGCAAGCTTCCATCACACACTCCCCCACAACAGAACAGGTGCATCACAGGCAGCAGTGCAAGTCTCCCTCACACACTCCCCACAACAGAACAGGTGCATCACAGGCAGCAGTGCAAGCCTCCCTTACACACTCCTCCACAACAGAACAGGCACATCACAGGCAGCAGTGCAAGCTTCCCTCACACACTCCTCCACAACAGAACAGGTATATCACAGGCAGCAGTGCAAGCTTCCCTTACACACTCCTCCACAACAGAACAGGTACATCACAGGCAGCAGTGCAAGCTTCCCTCACACACTCCTCCACAACAGAACAGGTACATCAAAGGCAGCAGTGCAAGCTTCCCTTACACACTCCTCCACAACAGAACAGGTACATCACAGGCAGCAGTGCAAGCTTCCCTTACACACTCCCCCACAACAGAACAGGTATATCACAGACAGCAGTGCAAGCTTCCCTCACACTCCCCCACAACAGAACAGGTATATCACAGACAGCAGTGCAAGCTTCCATCACACACTCCCCCACAACAGAACAGGTACATCACAGGCAGCAGTGCAAGCTTCCCTCACACACTCCCCCACAACAGAACAGGTATATCACAGGCAGCAGTGTAAGCTTCCCTTACACACTCCCCCACAACAGATCAGGCACATCACAGGCAGCAGTGCAAGCTTCCCTCACACACTCCTCCACAACAGAACAGGAATATCACAGGCAGCAGTGAAAGCTTCCCTTACACACTCCCCCACAACAGAACAGGTATATCACAGGCAGCAGTGAAAGCTTCCCTCACACACTCCCCCACAACAGAACAGGCACATCACAGGCAGCAGTGCAAGCTTCCCTCACACACTCCTCCACAACAGATCAGGTACATCACAGGCAGCAGTGCAAGCTTCCCTTACACACTCCTCCACAACACAACAGGTACATCACAGGCAGCAGTGCAAGCTTCCCTAACACACTCCCCCACAACAGAACAGGCACATCACAGGCAGCAGTGCAAGCTTCCCTCACACACTCCCCCACAACAGAACAGGTATATCACAGGCAGCAGTGAAAGCTTCCCTCACACACTCCCCCACAACAAAACAGGCACATCACAGGCAGAAGTGCAAGCTTCCCTCACACACTCCTCCACAACAGAACAGGCACATCACAGGCAGCAGTACAAGCTTCCCTCACACACTCCCCCACAACAGAACAGGCACATCACAGGCAGCAGTGAAAGCTTCCCTCACACACTCCCCAGAACAGAACAGGTACATCACAGGCAGCAGTGCAAGCTTCCCTCACACACTACCCCACAACAGAACAGGCACATCACAGGCAGCAGTGCAAGATTCCCTCACACACTACCCCACAACAGAACAGGCACATCACAGGCAGCAGTGCAAGCTTCCCTCACACACTCCCCCAAAACAGAACAGGCAGATCACAGGCAGCAGAGCAGGCTTCCCTCACACACTCCCCCACAACAGAACAGGCACATCACAGGCAGCAGTGCAAGCTTCCCTCACACACTCCCCCACAACAGAACAGGCACATCACAGGCAGCAGTGCAAGCTTCCCTCACACACTCCCCCACAACAGAACAGGCACATCACAGGCAGCAGTGCAAGCTTCCCTCACACACTCCTCCACAATAGAACAGGTATATCACAGGCAGCAGTGAAAGCTTCCTTCACACAATCCCCCACATCAGAACAGGTATATCACAGGCAGCAGTAAAAAGCTTCCCTCACACACTCCCCCACAACAGAACAGGTATATCACAGGCAGCAATGAAAGCTTACCTTACACATTCCCCCACAACAGAACCGGTACATCACAGGCAACTGTGCAAGCTTCCCTCACACACTCCCCAGAACAGAACAGGTACATCACAGGCAGCAGTGCAAGCTTCCATCACACACTCCCCCACAACAGAACAGGTATATCACAGGCAGCAGTGCAAGCTTCCCTCACACACTCCCCCACAACAGAACAGGTACATCACAGGCAGCAGTGCAAGCTTCCATCACACACTCCCCCACAACAGAACAGGTGCATCACAGGCAGCAGTGCAAGCTTCCCTCACACACTCCCCACAACAGAACAGGTGCATCACAGGCAGCAGTGCAAGCCTCCCTTACACACTCCTCCACAACAGAACAGGTACATCACAGGCAGCAGTGCAAGCTTCCCTTACACACTCCCCCACAACAGAACAGGTATATCACAGGCAGCAGTGAAAGCTTCCCTCAAACACTCCTCCACAACAGAACAGGTACATCAAAGGCAGCAGTGCAAGCTTCCCTTACACACTCCCCCACAACAGAACAGGCACATCACAGGCAGCAGTGCAAGCTTCCCTCACACACTCCTCCACAACAGAACAGGTATATCACAGGCAGCAGTGCAAGCTTCCCTTACACACTCCTCCACAACAGAACAGGTACATCACAGGCAGCAGTGCAAGCTTCCCTCACACACTCCTCCACAACAGAACAGGTACATCAAAGGCAGCAGTGCAAGCTTCCCTTACACACTCCTCCACAACAGAACAGGTACATCACAGGCAGCAGTGCAAGCTTCCCTTACACACTCCCCCACAACAGAACAGGTATATCACAGACAGCAGTGCAAGCTTCCCTCACACACTCCCCCACAACAGAACAGGTATATCACAGACAGCAGTGCAAGCTTCCATCACACACTCCCCCACAACAGAACAGGTACATCACAGGCAGCAGTGCAAGCTTCCCTCACACACTCCCCCACAACAGAACAGGTATATCACAGGCAGCAGTGCAAGCTTTCCTTACACACTCCCCCACAACAGATCAGGCACATCACAGGCAGCAGTGCAAGCTTCCCTCACACACTCCTCCACAACAGAACAGGTATATCACAGGCAGCAGTGAAAGCTTCCCTTACACACTCCCCCACAACAGAACAGGTATATCACAGGCAGCAGTGAAAGCTTCCCTCACACCCTCCCCCACAACAGAACAGGCACATCACAGGCAGCAGTGCAAGCTTCCCTCACACACTCCTCCACAACAGATCAGGTACATCACAGGCAGCAGTGCAAGCTTCCCTTACACACTCCTCCACAACACAACAGGTACATCACAGGCAGCAGTGCAAGCTTCCCTCACACACTCCTCCACAACAGAACAGGTATATCACAGGCAGCAGTGCAAGCTTCCCTAACACACTCCCCCACAACAGAACAGGCACATCACAGGCAGCAGTGCAAGCTTCCCTCACACACTCCCCCACAACAGAACAGGTATATCACAGGCAGCAGTGAAAGCTTCCCTCACACACTCCCCCACAACAGAACAGGCACATCACAGGCAGCAGTGCACGCTTCCCTCACACACTCCTCCACAACAGAACAGGTACATCACAGGCAGCAGTGCAAGCTTCCCTCACACACTCCCCCACAACAGAACAGGCACATCACAGGCAGCAGTGCAAGCTTCCCTCACACACTCCCCCACAACAGAACAGGCACATCACAGGCAGCAGTGCAAGCTTCCCTCACACACTCCTCAACAACAGAACAGGTATATCACAGGCAGCAGTGAAAGCTTCCCTCACACACTCCCCCACAACAGAACAGGTACATCACAGGCAACAGTGCAAGCTTCCCTCACACACTCCCCCACAACAGAACAGGCACATCACAGGCAGCAGTGAAAGCTACCCTCACACACTCCCCCACAACAGAACAGGTATATCACAGGCAGCAGTGCAAGCTTCCCTCACACACTCCCCCACAACAGAACAGGTATATCACAGGCAGCAGTGCAAGCTTCCCTCACACACTCCTCCACAACAGAACAGGTATATCACAGGCAGCAGTGCAAGCTTCCCTCACACACTCCCCCACAACAGAACAGGTATATCACAGGCAGCAGTGCAAGCTTCCCTCACACACTCCTCCACAACAGAACAGGCACATCACAGGCAGCAGTGCAAGCTTTCGCTACACACTCCTCCACTGCAGAACAGGTAGAGCAGCTGTCCACAATAGCAGCACTGGGCAGTCCTCTCTCATAGCGTTTGTCCATTTCTTTAGATTTTTCATAATTTTTGTGTTTTCTCTGGAGTTTATTGTTCTGTGCTTTTTCCCTTTGGTTTTGTAAATTGTATATTTCTGGAAAAAATCAGCTGCTCTTTAACTGAAAATCTCTTCCAAACTGTTTCGTATCATTTCTTTTTCATGTGATATAAAATATATAGGGGAGTCCACATTTTTCAAATATAGAACCCACTTAACTTTGTGGATTCTGGTCCTGATAAAATGAAAAGAATGCTTTGGCATGTAAATTTTGTATGGTTTAATCTTCTCCTGCAAATGATATTGAGAAAACCAGGTGCATGCTCTACCAACTGAAGAACGTCCTTAGCTGCCTTTGCCCATTGTATTTGGTTAAAGCATCAAATCACACCCAGGAACTGTCCAGGGTCCTGAAAGACAGGTTAATAATGCACCCAGGAACTGCCCAGGGTCCTGAAAGACAGGTTAATAAGGCACAGCCAGGAACTGTCCAGGGTCCTGAAAGACAGGTTCATAAGGATACTCGGCTATCATTTCTTACCTTATGCACTCTACACATCAGTTTAATTCTGTGGGAAAGGTTAATATAGTCCTGTTTTTCAAATTCAAAGTTTTCTACTTTATTGTTATATGAAAAGGATCATTAAGAATGGATAAGCTGCATCAGTTTCACAGATAGAAAATCAGGGTGGGTTTATTATCTCCTCAGGACCAGCATGCAATACCTGCTTAGAGCATAGTCATACACTACACCTTTTTTGGAGCAAGTGTTAATTTGTGCAAGAGCCTTAATGTATGACTGGGGTTCATTGTAGAAACCTCTTTGATAAAGACCGATAGGGGCCCACGTTGCCTTTTGAACATGTCTCATAGGCAGCATTCTGCCATTGTGTTTACCTGGAATGGACAGAGGCATTTCCAGGGCAGAGGTGAGGCTGGGTTTGCACACATGGATATGTTTTTAAAAGTATATATGCATATCTCCAGGAAACGTCTGTGCATACTAAGCAGCAAGAATAAATGTATGCCGATAGCTGTGGTGAGATAAGTTGCACAGAGAAAGTGTGTGCCTAATTTCCTTTGAAGATTATTGTAATGTGCACAGATACAGAATGCAGAAGAAAGCGGGGGGGGGGGGGATTTGCTCTCATTTTTCTGTCTTCTTTAGAGTTTATTCACTTCAGATACTTCTAGTTTAAAGGAGCATTAGAGCATAGGTTTTCATCCTTTTCCTCTGCCTGTGTTGTGAGCTTCAGAGCTTTCTAAAACTCCAGAAGAACTTATCTATTTAACAGTTTTTTTATACCACTGCATTATTTTAGTCAAAGCCATTTACGTTATAACTTAAAAGCGGTAATGTTCATCAAACAGGTACATAGATAACTTGAATTTTCCTGAGGCAATGGAGGGTTAAGTGACTTGCTCAAGGCCACAAGTGAATCAAACCCTGCTCTCCTGGTTCTAGTGCTGTAACCATTAGGCTATTCTTCCTCTTGATAGCTGCTGACTCCAGCACAACTTGTAGAGTTTACAACGTCCATAGCACTAAGAGTGAAGGAGAAAAATTTTGCGCCAAAGGCTCTCAGAGTGGTGAAGCTGATGTTTTAAAAGAAGTAAACCAGCTTGGAGCCAGGGGTTAGAAGAAGATGAAATTATCTCCACAGGATGTAAGATACAAGAAAAAAATTGTCATACTACAGTATTTAGCAGCCTTCAGAAAATGAACTCCTTTTTTTTGTGGATTTTCTCTTTTATTCATTTGAAAATTTACTTCTAGAGCTTGGAACACACTTATCTATTCAAGGTTTAGCAAAGTCTGACTTACCTATATAGTCAATCGTTCTCTGACACAGAGCATGTGAATAGACAGGTGAACTGTATTTATACTAGCATTAATACACCTGTGACTGCACCACAAATCTCAAAGCTCAGAGTGACACAGACCCGCATGTGCACAGTTCAGATTCTCATTAGATCTCCTGTATGTAATATACTCAAAGAATCAGTTGGCATATTCTTAGCTATGTTGCTTCATCTGTTGGTTTTATTCCTCGGTCTCCTTACTCTGTAACATAGTAACAGTATATGACAGCAGATAAAGATCAGTATGGTACATCTAGTCTGCCCAATAAGGTGGATAAAGTAAGTGCACCTGCCGCTCTGTGCAGGTCACCCCTCTCTATTTGTTAAGGTTTAGGTTTATTGCTATAAAGGGATCTGCTGTGTCTGTCTCATGCCATTTTGAATTCTCTCATTGTGTTTGCCCCCACCACTTCCATCAGGAGCGCATTCCAAGCATCCACCACACTTTCAGTGAAAAAGTATTTCCTGACATTGTCTCTCAGTTTACCCCCTTGCAGTTTTATGTTATGCCCCCTAGTTTTACAGCTTCCCTGTCTTTGGAAGAGGTTTGTTTGTCCATTAATACTCTTTAAGTATTTAAAGTTCTGAATCATATCTCCCCTGTCCCTCCTCTCATCCAGTGTGTACATATTTAGGTCTTCAAGTCTCTTCTCATAAGTATTCTGATGCAGGCTCCAAATGATTTTGATCACCTGCCTCTGAACCATTTCCCATCTTTTTATATTCTTTATGAGATATGGTCTCCAAAACTGAACACAGGTATTCCAAGTGAGGCCTCACCAGAGACATGTACAGTGGCATAAGGACCTCTTCCTTTCTGCTGGTAATTCCTCTCTGTATGAAACCCAGCATCCTTCTGGGAGCCTATTTTGGGAGTATTTTTTTTTTATTTTATTGGTATTTATTTATAATTGTTACATTAAAATTTAAAACTTCTCAAATGAATCTAATTCACATAAAGCCACATTTTAGAAAGGCTGTAGAGGCATGCAAATGAAAATGAACTACCCTAAACTAACTCTACTATAATCATTTACTTCAAAGGAAATTTATGGTTTCTTTGACTGTCTATGTTGAAATTTGAGTTTATGTTTAACCTTATTTGATGTACTATTAGAGAAGTGTGAGCTAAATGCTAATGAGTCAGTTCTACTGATTCTGAATGCCCGTCAGTGATATAGTGCCAAACTATTCTGCTTTGAATGTCTGACTGGTGTGTCTCTAAAATGCAAAGAGTACAATATCATTGCTTTTTAATTGCTTATACTGATCTATTGAAAGTGGAATAAATGCAGGATATTGGTGTATAGACAAGCATGCATTTGCTGCCCCTGTGATGGATCCTCATTTATTTCTTTTCTCAGACTCTCAGAGTCTAATCTATTGTTTCCATTCCCCACTTGTCGAGATCTTTGCTCCTGCCCCCCCCCCCCTTCCCCATACTTCACCTCTATAGGGAACACTGCAGGGCCTAGCTCTGGGTATAGAGGCAATAGCAACAGCTTGCACTATAAATGATCCTGGGGATTGGCCAAACACATGCTTCCAGTGGACTGGCCTGATGGCTATCGCAATGGGCTGAGAACCAGGTTCTTGGGCAAGTCATTTTCATTCTCCGTTGCTTTTGGTATAAACCAGAGATGCCAAGGGTGGACCGCCTCCCTCCCCCCCCCCCCAAGACTGAGAGCTAAAGGTACTGCATCCAATGTACAGATCTAGAAATATTTACGTGCTTAAAAGGCTTCACAAATGGAAGGCACAAGAAGAAATGAAAGGGAACCTCTGGTTATATGGCATTACCCCAGCAGAGAAAGAACCAGAAATGCAGAGGGAATCTCTTGTTTTTTCTTACACTTCCTGTTGCTTATGTGCTGATACTGCGAGGGCTCCCCACACATGCACACACACTATTATTAGTTCTGCCCATCATCATGAATTGCTGGCAGCTCTTTCCCTCAGCCTGCACCAGCCCCTCCCATATTCCTACTCCTTCTCAATAGCCTCGCCATGCAGACACTCACAGCTCTCTCCAAAGCAAGTCTAGTGTCCCTTGCACAGCTCAGCACATCCATGTAATTGCAGAAGATTCCCTTGTACAGCACAGGAAAATAGGTTTGCCAGATAATTTTACAAACTCCGACTCGATGTCCATGGAAACATAGCCCAAAAAAACGACCTCCTTTGGCAAGTGATGTCATGACTCTCTTTAATGGAGGCATGCACCCCAAGTGATGTCATGGCACACTTGGGAAGGGAGGGGAGGTTGCCACCCACACTGCAGCATGCCATTGGCCAATACTTCAATCTGACCAATGAGATGTGGCCGAGGGCTGGCATGCCAAACATGGCTGATGCTGGTCAGCCTTATTTTTATGTGCTTTGTTTAGGAGTTTTTTGCTCTATTTCTGTGGTTTTCTTGCCCAAAATGTACATAGGCCATAGTGCAAAAATCTACAACCTGCAACCCATAAATTATTTCTGCGACCCAGGCACAAAAAGTTCACAATTAGATGGGAAAACTGCAGATTTGGCAATACTGCAGGAAACTCTCTCTCCCTCCCTTCTTGTGGCTAAAGCTTCCTTCCAGTGCTCTGCCTCCAGCGCCTTCACATTGTCTGAATCCTACCCATACTCTGTGACTGGAGCAGCATTCCTGTGCTCCACCCCCACAGCTTCCCATTGGCTGGATCCAATCACAGTCTGTGACTAGAGCAGCATTCCAGTGCGCCACCCCCACAGCTTCCCATTGGCTGGATCCTATCCACAGTCTGTGACTAGAGCAGTATTCCAGTGCCCTTCCCCCACAACTTCCCATTGACTGGATCCTACCCACAGTCTGTGACTAGAGCAGCATTCCAGTGCTCCACCCCCACAGCTTCCCATTGGCTAGATCTTACCCATGGTCTATGACTAGAGCAGCATTCCAGTGCTCCGCCCCCACAGCTTCCCATTGGCTGGATCCTACCCATGGTCTGTGACTAGAGCAGTATTCTAGTGCCACGCCCCCACATCTTCCCATTGGCTGGATCTTACCCATGGTCTGTGACTAGAGCAGCATTCCAGTGTCCCGCCCCCACAGCTTCCCATTGGCTGGATCTTACCCATGGTCTTTGACTAGAGCAGCATTCCAGTGCTCAGCCCCCACAGCTTCCCATTGTCTGGATTTTATGTACTGTTTCTGCTGCTAGTTATACTGAAAGCAGTCAGGGAAGGCTCACTCACATGGGGAGGACTGGAAAGAAGTTTTAAACTGTGAAAAATGTTTAGACACATTCAGAACCACTTTTACCTATGGGTAAAAGAGGCAGTTGCCCTAGGTCCTTGCACAATGGGGGTCCAGCTGCCCTGCTGCTCATAGATAGCAGTGGCCCTGCTCCTGACCCACACCCATTGCCATTACTCTGCCTCTCTCTAGGACATGCAGCAGTACATTAAAAAGGCACCACGGCGCCGGAGTTACCTTCTCTTCCGACACCACTGTGCTGTCACACTTCTCCTTCCATCCCCTTCTGAGAGGAACAGAGGGCCACATGCACAGGGGGCCCATGTGAATCAGGGGGGCTGGGACCCACCGGAAACATTTGCCCAGGGTCCCTTAGGGGATTGAAGTGGTCCTGGACACATTAATTATCCTTCAGACATTGATACAATAATGGTAGAATGCTGGAAAAAGCTAGACAGTTGACAATCCTAATCTATTGAGTCCTGAGCACATCTGAAGAACATTTAAACATCTGGGACCTAGGCATGTGCCTAGTTGTCCTATACATTAATCTGGTTTTGAGTACCTGAACATTTTTAATATCTTCCTTTGATTACTTTTCTCAGTGAATCTTTCACTTCCTTATTTCTCAAGCTGTAGATCAGTGGGTTTAGCATGGGAATCACCATTGTATAAAATACAGATGCCACTCTGTCCTGTTCCAAGGAATAACTTGAAGGGGGTCTTAAGTACATGAAGATAATTGTCCCATAGAACAAGGAGACAGCTATGAGGTGGGAGGCACAAGTTGAGAAAGCTTTGTGCCTCCCTTCAACAGACTTAATCCTCAGGATGGTGGAGATAATGTAAGTATAAGAAATCATAATGACTAAGAGAGAGCTCATTTCCGCAAAGCCACCAAAAGTAAACATCAAAATTTCATTAACGAGTGTGTTAGTACAGGAGAGTTTTAACAGTGGTGGGACATCACAATAGAAGTGATTGATCAC
Source organism: Ichthyophis bannanicus (assembly GCA_033557465.1). NCBI lineage: Eukaryota > Metazoa > Chordata > Amphibia > Gymnophiona > Ichthyophiidae > Ichthyophis > Ichthyophis bannanicus. The sequence continues at coordinate 32,653,795 of CM066043.1, read as the reverse complement.
ATTTGACTTACAGAAAGGTAACTGGAACGTGCTGCTTGTATGTATGATGGCATTCAATAACCCCCCAGTATAAGCACCTGCAACCAACTGATGGCAAAGTCTTCTGGACATGATGGCGGAATAAAGCAATGGGCTACAGATTGCCACATAACGATCATACGCCATCACTCCAAGAAGGAAACACTCAGTAGTTACAGAAGCACCAAAGAGGTACATCTGCATAGCACGCCCATGGAAAGAGATGGCTTTCCTTGCCAACAGGAGACTGACCAGCAAGTTTGGCGTTATGACCGAGGAATAACAGAGATCCGTGAAAGATAGGCTACTAATGAAAAAGTACATGGGCTTGTGAAAGTGAGGAACCAGCTTGATTAATACAATCATGCCAACGTTGCCCAACAGAGTAATAACGTAGACCAGCAAGAAGACCAGAAAGAGGAGAATCTGTAGCACTGGGTCATCTGTGAGTCCCAGAAGAATGAATTCACTCACCGAGGTCTGATTCCTGTTTTTTGTGTATTCCATTGTTCATATCTGCTGTGATAAAGAATATAGACAGATATTTAGGTAACAAGTTGGAATCGTATGGTTTTAGAAAACACATTTCAATTGTGTTTAGTTTCCTGGTCCCTCAATACCTGTTTTCATCTGTAAAATAATAAAAGCCAAATTTGGAAATCATGCAAAGTAGAACAAAAGTGTGCAAACATCCTGGAAGTCAGGTTGCACGTTATTAAAGCAGCATACCTTTAACGGCTGGGTTTCAGTTGCAAGGAGGAGACAGAGAACATTCCAGAAAAATATTGTATAAACCTCAAAGTTTCTGATTTTTTATAGAACATAGTTATGATACATACATTGGGTTCAAGGTAAATTATAAACAGTTTTAAAATGTTTTATTAACTTCCAGCTTTCAGAGAACCATTTTCAAAACTATTTATGCTGGTATATCGTGATTTGCACATGCACTGTAAGTTGGCAGTCTGAAAAATGTCCTCTTCCCCACTGTGTGTATTTTCAGCTGTATTTAGGGGAGGTGTTCCCAAAGGTGGGCTTTCGGTGGTTATGGAAGACTGAAGGTGGGTAATGTGACAGTCAGAGTCAGCCATGCCAAAGTTTGTTGTGGGTGACAGGCTGATAGACTCTGCAACACAAAAAGCACAGATTGCTAGTTGCATAGGAAAAAGCCAAAGCACAGCTTCTATGGCAGCAAAGTAAAAAAATGTAGCTTCTTCTCACCTAGGAGCTAAAATGTTAACTACATCGAGGCTCATTAGGTAATTAATACAAGCTATGAGTCAATTAACCTCTGATCTTTCAATGTAGCCAACCATACAATCACTAAAACCATATGTATTAAGATAAAACACAGGACCTCTTTTACTAAAAAAGCATTAATTTGAATGAATCTCATAGTTGGTAAATAGCTCCCCATGAGAATAATTGACCTTGCATTATTTTCTCCGTGAATTGGTACAATGTTCTGCCCTTCAGCTGTCCACTCCATTTTTGGAATTTGTACATATCAGTGTGACGCACGCATATGTTTCAGATGAGGATCAGCACAGCAGCACCCTTGATTTACTTTAAGTCACAGAAGCAGCTTTAATAACAGGATGCCAAGGCAAAGAAGAAAATGAGGTGCCCGTTTTAAGCCTATTTTATAAAGACAAGTACGTGCCTACTTGTCTTTATAAAATAAAAGCACAAATCCAGCTGAAACCACACCTAAAATGACAACATGCGAGTTATGCTTAGATATCTGTTCTTAGTATATGTGGATTAATGCTCATTATAGTACATGTGAGTACTTTGTGGTCCCGTCCACGGCCCACCCAAATCATGCCTTGTGCCCGGCTATTGCATCAGTATGTGCAAGCTTGCAATGTGCGCACTTTTACACCCTACCTAATTCTGTAAGAGCCCATGTATATGCCAAAACCGTGGCATAATAACTGACATGAATAAACAAAGAGGATTTTTAGAAACTTTGGGGTCAATATTAGCTGGTTAACATCACCTGCCAACTAAATAATTACCAGTGAGAGGGATATTCACTGGCACTATCCAGATCTTTTGTTTTCGAAGTGCCATCAAGTCAATAATGACTCCTGGTGACCCAGCCGCCCCTGGGTCTTCTTGGTAAGGTATGACTGGAAGTAGATTGCCAGACCTTTCTTCTGAGGCAGTGGAGGGTTAAGTGATTTGGGAATGTCGATCTTTTGGATACTAGGCTGTTGCTGATACCACTAGGCTACTCTTCCATTTTTACTATGGGCACTCTATATTGTATTTGACTGCCTCAGTGCTATCCAGCTGGTGCTAGGTTGATTCATGGGAGGAACTTGGGCAGTCCCTGGAATTATCTGATTAGTGGTGATATTGAGTCTGTTCACCGATGACTATTCAGAAAAAGTTAGGATAGCAAGACGGTTGTCTTAAGTTTATCTGGTTAGCTATCCAGACAGCAGGCTGATCTTTGCAGTATTCAAATATTCAGTATTGGATACCGGTACTGGATATCCAGGTTTTATTTAACCACAGTGGCCAGCATTTAAAAACCCATTTAATATTATCTCCTGGAAGTGACTTAGTCCAAATGGATCCAGACCCAGGTTAGCTGGCACAATTTTGGCATAGGACACCAGCAGAGCTAAGAAACAAGATTCAGATACTCAATGACTACATAATTGATAATAATCTAGACATTTTCTGCATAACTGAATCCTGGTTCACCAACACAGACACTGTTTTAATCAACCAGCTAAAACCATTTTCAACTGCTCTCACTCAGGCCGCAGGGGTGGTGGCGACTGCATCCTGACAATAAGTAATCTACTGTTCAAACTATCACAATCCATCACCACAAATGGTCTCAACCTACTGTTAATCTCAAATAAACAGATGTCACTTTGTCTTGCCTATCGCTCTCCTATAGCCAAGATTGACAAATTAGCAACCATCCTTGAAACAGCAAGTACATATGTTCATCCATCTGCATACCTCACAATAATGGGTGACCTAAACCTATCATCCATCCCGATAAGCCACTTCAAATCTTTCATGGAGGCCATGGGACACCTTCAGTTCACTCAGCCAGTCCAAGCCCTGACCCACACCAAAGAAGATGTCTTGGACTTCATATTAGTCCAAAACCAACTACATGAAACCTATGCCATCCCCAGCCTCCTGCATACTGAAATTCCATGGTCGGATCACCACATCATCACCAGTCACCTCCCACAACACCCATTTCCAAAAGCAAATGCTACCCACAGCATCTACCACCACTGATTCAAGCCCTTCGACAGGCAAACTTTCACTGACAAAATCCTCCCCGCACTTGGCATGGAACCAGAACCACTCGACCTTGACCTCTCAACAAACAAATGGATAAACACAATAGAATCTTTTGCCACTGCTCCTCCCACTAGATCAGTGGTTCTTAACCTTGTTGAAGGTACTGAACTCCACAAGTTTCATATGCACATTCACCGAACCCTTCTTTATTGAAAAATAAAATATGCTTTTTTTCAAATTCAAGACATAGGTATATGTTTTACTGGTTCACAAAATGAATCGTGCATTAACATCACTGTGTTCAAAGAACAAAACCAATACAATGCATGAACTCACAACAAATTACATACATAACGTTTTACAAAGACATGACCTTTTTTAATACTACCACACTGAAATGGCTTTAATTTTTAACCTTATGTATTCCAATAATGAACTTATTGTATTTATGCTATTTATTATTTTTAACATTTTAACTCACACCCATCACCTAATTTCCATCAGGCTACACCGCTACAATAATAATGAATATTTACTGCAAATCAGTGTGACTTCTGCTGTTGCCTTTGAAAGACCAGTTCAGAAATGCGTGGCTTCACCTTGGCAAGTGCCACTCTCATGTCATTTTCACAGCAAAGTCTGTTCCTTTTCTTCGTTTTTATGTCCAGCATCCTCGAAAAGGATTGCTCGCAAAGATATGTTGTAACAAATGGTATAAAAATTTCCAGGGCTTTCCTAGCAATAACAGGATACGTTACCATTTGTCGACACCAAAACGTTGAAAGCGTTGTTGTTCTGAAGAGTTGCTGTTGAACCTGGCTCTGCTGAATTTCAATGATTTCGTCGAGGTATTCATCATTGACATCTGCTGTCTCAACACGAAACGTGAACGGCTGTCTCACCCATGCTGGATATGACTCTCTTGTAGGGAAGTATCTGTTGAGAGACTTTGCAAGCTCATCTAAGTGCGTGGCAATTGCTTGCTTCAGTTCCGTGGGTACAGAAATGTCTCCGATTCCAGACACATCTTCAATCTTACTTACACAGTCGTCCAGCAGGGGAAAGTTTGTGAAGTTATCATTCTCTGTTCGTAGTTTCCATAACGGTAGCTTTTTTTGAAAAGCTTTCAGGTTTTCTTCTGCTTCGATGATGTTGACTCCATCACCCTGCATCTGCTGATTGAGATGATTGAGAGATGCAAATATATCAGCCATGTACACTAAAATGAGAATGAACTTAGAATTTTTGAAGCAATCTGCATGACGATGTTGGTGCTCTTGCAAAAACAGGGCTAATTCCACATGCATGGCTAAAACACGATTCAGCACCTGTCCCCGGGATAACCACCGAACGTTAGAATGGTACAGAAGTACCTCAAATTCAGAGCCCATTTCTTTACACAGCTCACTGAAGATGTGGTGCCTCAGTGCACTATTTCACACATAGTTCACACATTCCACTACAATTTTTAATACTTCTGTCATTTCTGGAGGCAAAGTATTTGTTGCCAACGCATGCCTGTGCAGAATATAATGTGTAACAATGATGTGTGGTGCATCGGCTTTCACTAGCGCACCAAAACCAGACTTTCTTCCCAACATGACTGGAGCTCCGTCCGTACAAACTGCAGAAACCATATCCCACGAAAGATTGTTGTCTCTGAAGAAGTCATCCACAAGTTTCTTCACATCGGCTGCCTTAGTTGTTGTTGTAAGAGGCTTACAAAATAAAAAATCTACCTTTATCATGTTGTCTTTCACATAGCGCACAAATACAGCAAGCTGACTTAGATTAGAAATGTCTGTGGTCTCGTCGAGTTGGAGGCTGAATTTTGCCGGGCTTGAAATCAGATCTGTAACTACTTGAGCCAAGATGCCTTTGCTCATGTCCTCTATTCTGTCGCTGATGGTGTCATTTGAAAGAAAAATTTGGGATAATTTAACTTTGGCCGCTTTTCCCAGCATCAGATTTGCCATCTTCAACACAGCTGGTTTTATGAGTGTTTCACCAATGGTGTGTGGTTTGCCCTGCTTTGCGATCAGGTAAGCAACTTTGTACGATGCTGTGAGGATCGGTTTGTTGATGGGTACAAAGCCGAGAGCAGGCAGAGTAGCCTTTTCATCGAATCTGGCTCTCTTCACCTTGAATTCAGCAAGCGTTGTGTTCTTGTATTCCCCATCTCCATGTAGGTTAAGGAAGTGTTCCTTTAGTTTTGCCGGTACTAGACTAGAATTGCTTAACTTGGCATTGCAAATCATGCAGATAGGACACTGACTCCCATCACATTCTGTTATATATGTGAATCCATGTTGTACATATTCGTCCGACCACTTTCTTTTTTTGCTCGACATAGTTAGTATGGATTAAAATATTAAGAAAGAAATCACACGACATACCATCACGACAGTCACAAGTCGACTACTGAGTGAACCAAATTCCCTGCAGCACAGATTTGCCAAGCAATGTAGCGTGATCACCTGCAGCCAATGATGGTCAAGCAGGGCGTGTCATCACGAATCATATGAGTCGGGTGTCGGTCTTGTGTCTTGACCTCCGCCGAACCCCTGAGACTGACTCACCGAACCTCTAGGGTTCAATCGAACCCAGGAAAAGAAGCACTGCACTAGAGGTATGAAACAACAACACCACATCCACAGCCCCTGGTATACGCCAAACCTTAAAGACCTGAAACGTAAACTAAGAAAACTTGAATGCAAAAGGAGAATCATGTCTGACGAACAAACAAAAAATCATTACCTACTCACTCTACAAACATACTGTTCTGAAACCAACAAAGCAAAGAGATCACCACACCAAATTAATAATGAAAGCAATAAATAAAGTTAGAGAGCTTTACGAGATTGTTAATAGACTAACAAAAGACACCAACCAAATGCAGAACATAAACAATCTCAAATCTGAAGACATTGCCTCTTTTGTTGCATTACATACAATCTGGAATGAAAATGCAGGTTAATTTGGATGTTAGGTAATGGACCTAACAATATAGCCCAAATTGTATACCTTTTATATATACAAAAAAACAATTAAAACTGAATGGTTGTGAGTGCATATGAATTAATCCCTTTTGCTGTGAAACTCCTACATAAGATCTGGTCCACCCAATTAACCTCAGACACCACATAATTAGTTGATTAGGGTCCACTTGTGTGCAATCAGTGTCACATGATCTGTCACATGATGCCTGTATAAATATACCCGTTCTGAAAGGTCCCTGACTCTGCAACACCACTAAGCAAGCAACATGAAGACCAAGAAGCACTCCTAACAGGTCAGAAACAAAGTTGTGGAGAAGTATAGATCAGGGCTGCATTTTAACAGACTATCCCAAATTCTGAATGTCCCACGGAGCACCATTAAATACATTACAACAAAATACAAAAAACATGACACCACTACAAACCTGACAGGGGAAGGACACCCAGCAAATCTCACAGACCGGGCAAGGAGGACATTAATCAGAGGTGCTATGAAGACACCAAGGATAACACTGAAGGAGCTCCAGAGATCCACAGCAGAGATGGGAGTATCTGTCCACAGGACCACTTTAAGCCATACACTCCACAGAGTGGGGCTTTAAGGAAGAGTGGCCAGAAAAAAAGCTATTGCTTAAAGAAAGAAAGAAGAAAACATGTTTGGAGTTTGTACAACAGCATGTAGCGGACCCCCAAACATATGGAAGATGGTTCTCTGTGTCAGATGAGATGAAAATGTAGCCTTTTGCCCATCAGTGGAAACGCCTTGTGTGGCACAAACTCATCACCCTGAGAACATCATTCCCACAGTGAAACATGGTGGTGGCAGCATCATGCTGTGGGGATGTTTTTCATTGGCAGGGACAGAAAAACTGGCCAGGATTAAAGGAACGATAGATGGCACTAAGGACAGGGCAATTATTGCAGAGATCCTGTTTCAGTCTGCCTGAGATTTGAGACTGGGGCGAAGATTCACCTTCCAGTAGGACAATGGTCGTAAACATACTGCTAAAGTTGGTTTAAAGGGAAATATTTAAAGTTTTGGACTGGCCTAGTCAAAGCCCAAACCTCAATCCAATTGAGAATCTGTGCCAGTACCTGAAGACTGCTGTACACCAACGCATCCCATCTAACTTGGTGGAGTTGGAGCAGTTTTGCCTTGAGAAATGGGTGAAAATCCCAGTGGCTAGATGTGCTAAGCTAATAGAGACATACCCCAAGAGACTTGCAGCTGTAATTGCAGCAAAAGGTGTTTCTATAACGTATTGACGTTGGCCTAATTATTGTTTGTGTCACAGAGAAGGATATTTTGCACTTTCAAAGTTGTAGGCATGTTGCCTGTATCACATGGTGTTAACCCCCCAAACTCCATTTTAATTCCAGGTTGTACTGCGACAAGATAAGACAAAAGCAGAGGGGATGAATACCTTTGCAATGCACTGTATATAGCAACCCTTACCATCTCCACAGCCCCTGCACCTATATGCCCTTTGCCCCCATGGTGAAACAGACTTCACCCAAAGCATACACATCAAGTCCCGGATACAGATGAGCCTAAGTTACTTAATAGTGCCACTGTGTGCACTTGTTTTCATTCTTTTTCTTTATCAACCACACACGGGGCACATTCGGCACATCTGGACATCCAGAATCTGGGTGGGCTGTTTGTGCACCCGTTTCTACTCCCATGGGAGCAGAATCAGGTGCAATGGGCCTGGATGGGCAGGATGGGCCCTGATTCTGGCCCACTGTATGTCTGGCCTGATCCCTGTAGAAATCAACCGGAGCTCCTGCACGGAGCCCGGTGCCGTGGCGTCCCGTTGCCATGACACCAGGACGCCATGCAGGAGCCCCGATTGCCCGCATGCAGACAGATGTCCCGTTTCCTGCTTCCCAACCCATGGAGCAGCCTGCCATTGCTGGGATCTGGTGGTGGGGAACCCCTGCTGCCCCTCACCTGCTTTTGGAGGTCTGCGGGTGGTGATCCCCTACCTCCAGGGTGGCTTATTCTACCTCCAAGGTGGAATAAGTCCCCCATTTAAGTCGGCAGCCCCAGATGTACAGGGTCATGATCAGAATCAGACCTGTACATCCGGCATCAGTGTTATGCCTCCAGCAAACCCCCTCCTGTCCCCGTCCTGAGTTCCCTGCACATCTCCTCTATACGTGCGGGGAGCTCAGGATCGGGAATTGCCCCCTGGCGTTTAACAGGAATGTACGTCCAAATCGGACATACATCTCCATTAAACACAACACAGAATGACCCCAAAATGTACTGAAAAAATGTTCAACGTACAACCCTACCTGAGTCATCTGAGACTATTCACTTCTGCTGTCTTCTCCAATAGGATCTGATTTAGACACATCACAGAAGTTCTATGCATTCTTTTCATGGACCCAAAATCCTACATCCTGAAAGGTCCTAAGTTTTCTAGATATTTTTCCATAAATTAATGCTGAATATTGTCCCTATACAGATAATTGCCAGCACTCTCCCCCCCCCCCCCCCCCCGGACTGCTCCATCACTCTCCAGATAGTGCCATGATGTTCAGCGGTATTATCTATATAATGCCGCTGAGTCTTCCGGCCATGGCACTTACCCAGATAGTGCTTTTAAATATTGGGACCTTAATGTACACCATAGCACTTAGCCAGATGAGTGCTTTTAAATATCGGGACCATAATGTACACCATAGACCCTTAGAACACTGGTACTGAGGGACAAGATATTTGATCACATTATAAGTGAATCTGCATTATACTGGCATTATACTGGATTCACAATGTGTTATATAAAAGCAAAAAAGAAAGGGGGGGGGGGGGTCCAGCCCTTGACCGTGTTATAAGAAATCTTGTATTATATTGAGCAATATTATAAAGGGTCTCCGGTGTATTTCCAAATTGACAATTATAGTACCACTATCCATACAGCCAGTGGCGCTGACTATAAAACAGTGCAATTCATAGTGTCAGCACTATATATTTTCAGCAAGCCTCAATGACACATATGTATTGTCTGGATAGCAGCCGAATATCACATCTAGCTGTATAATTTTGAAGCCTTCTTTCACTCTGCCCCAAACCTGGCCCCATAGTATATGGATTGTATTGCACCATCCAGACTTAACAGCAACTTAACAGTCAACTACGACAAAACTGAGGCAATGTTTGTCACCAGGAACCCCACATTCACACCTCCACAAACCATAAGCATCCTGCATGCCTTTGAGTCAGTCCTGACTCCTGGCAACCCAGAAGCTCCTGGGTTTTCTTGGGAGTGTCACCGGAAGTAGATTGCCAGGCCTTTCTTCCAAGGCAATGGAGGGTTAAGTGACTTGCCCAAGGCCACAAGGAGTGCTAGTGGGAATCAAACCCTGGTTGCTTGGTTACCAAGCCAGTGTTCTAACCACTAGGCTACTCCTAGACAAACAAATAGTAGTCAAAGAAGAAGTTAAATATCTGGGCATAACACTAAACAGAGCTCTGAACTTAAAATTTCACATCAACAAAACTGCAAACAAGGCATATCATCGATTGAAAACAGTCAGACAAATCAAACCAATGCTCCGTCAAGACCACTTCCGCACAGTATGTCAAGCACTCATCACACCACTGCTTGATTATGGAAACTCACTATATCAAGGCCTTCCTCACCAGACACTACACCCACTACAGATGGTACAAAACACCACAGCACGCATCATTACAGACACCCCAAGGACCGAACACATCACTCCCGTCCTACAACAACTACACTGGCTCCCAATGGTGGCAAGAGCTAAATACAAAACAATCATGATAATCTTCAAAGTCATTCACCATCTCTCAGCGGACATACTACAAAACATTATAACAAGAGACATCAGCAATAGACCAAGAAGAACCAATAACAACAACATGATCAGCACCCCTGCAGGCTATCACAAAACCAAACAAACAACCTCAAAAACAGCACCATCACTACTGGCATCCTCAATATGGAACTCCCTCCCAATGAGCCTGAGGGTGTTAGATGACCTCACAGACTTCCGCAAAGACCTCAAAACATGATTATTTATAGAAACCTATGAGCATTCAAGCAACATCCCCTACCCAGACATCAACACTAACATCACCGCCAACTAAATACACACCCATCCCATTCACACAAACAAATTTATCACACCACGTTAGTAAATACCTTTATGTTAAATGTTACCTCAACTGTACTGTCTAAATACTGTCACATAACTGTACTGTCTAAATGTTTACACGTACCCTAATGTTAAATGTAACCCTCCAATTGTGTTGTGACGTGACCACCTTGATTGAAGGAAAAGGTGGCATACAAATCTGTCTAATAGATAAATGTGGATAAATCATTTGCAGCCCTATTTAGTCATGCTGCAGCATTCTGAATCAATTGGAGTTGGGAAAAGGAAAGGAGATTGGACTTAGCTCACACTTTTTCGGTGTTCCCATATCAACAAATTTCTCTCCTATCTGGGTGATTTTTGCCCATACTGTGGAAAAAATTCACAGGTTGTGGGCTGCAGTTTTTTGACTGATTAGCTTGTGCCACTTTGGGTGAGAAAATAATGGAAGATGGAAAAAAAAAGCAAACTCCAGCTTCAGAATGGTTACAGCCATTAGCTTCATCTTATTAGTCAGGTCCTAAAGCAGCACATTGGGAGCTTACCACTGAGATGTGGAAGGATGGGAATGATGAAATGCAATATTCCAGCCAATCAAGGAAGGGGAGTATGGGACCAAGTGGCAAAGTGGGCGTGACTATACCCAATGGACAGCAATACTAGCCACTCAGAGAAGAGTAGGGCTGGGGCCAAGGGTAGGTCACTGTTTTGGGCTATTTTTTAATGCACTTTGGGATGCAGCTTTTGAGATCATCTGGCAACACTACACCTTTTCTCAATTCAAGGTGAGTTACATTCAGTCACAGTATTTTCCTGCCTCCAGATGACTTACAATCAAAGTTTGTACCTGACGCAATAGAGGGTTAAGTGACTCGCCAAAGATCACAAGTAGCATTGGCCAATATAGGAACATAGAAACATGATGGTAGAAAAAAAAAACACATGGCCTATCTAGTCTGCCCTTCCATATCAACTACAATTGTCCCCTTTTTATCTTCTTTACAATATTGGCCCAAAGATATTTAATATCATCAGAGCTACCAAAGTTCTTTTGTAATGCTGCTTCTGATTCTTCCATTTGAGAGAATTACTGTTTATGTTTTACATGTCAAATGGTTTCGTATTTCAAATGCACTTCCCCATCTCTGGAAAACCATCAAAGCATTGTAGAATTAACAGAGATCCCTGGATGTGCTGAGAACTTTCACTCATGGTCAAGTATTATCACAGTATAGACTACTGTGATCAGACTCATCTTTTCGATCTATGGAGAGAGATTTTATAACTACCTTAGGGGACAAGTAGTTTTTAAAGATTGCCTGAATTTTCAGGATAAAAATGATGAGTCCATCAGTAATCCAAGATTCCTCACCGGTGATTTTTGGGTGAGTTCATAGTTCCCAAAAGAGATATTAATGTCAGATACCTGTCTACTTATGTTAAGAACCCACAGAATCTCTCTTTACTTCGGTTCAGGCAGAGTTTGCTATTTTTTTTCCCATTCTTGAGTTGCTGTTAGACAAGTAGTTAACATGATCTGATTCAATGGGTAGGGGTGGAACAGCTCAGCTCGAGGCTTGAGGTAGATATAAAATAAAATAAAACAGCAAAGCAGGTGGCAACTTATAGACTGATCAGTTTATTGAAGCATGAATTTTTGAGGGCAAGAATCCACTTCGTCATTTGCAAGAAGTGCAATACAGGAAGTGGGTAAATATACATGAAGATGGATGAGGGGGGGGAATAGAGAAAGCATTGAAAAATGTGGGACAGGGTGTGGAAAGGGAGTGATAACAGCAAAATAAGTTAGTTAACTGACATCTTTAGAAAGTGAGAGAAATTAAGGACAGGATGATCTGAGGATAGTTAAGTCTATTCACACTTGTGGTGAGTCATGAAATTATTGTCCTTGTTGAGGTCTAGGATGATGGAGTGAAGCTTTTTGATTAGCTCCAATTACTGTAAGATCTTTCAGATTGTAGATTGAAGTTCCTTTGTAGGAATTTGGCACTTACTTAAGGTCAGAGAGTGTCCTAGAAGGTTGAAATGTTCTCCTACTGGCAGGGCCAGCTTAATAAGTTGTTGTGCCCTGAGCCAACTTTGCTTTTGCACCCGAGCTCAGAGTACAGGTCAGTGCTTCAGATAGGCAAATTATACAGTCACCCAGAGCACCAAAGTTCTGCGGTGGCAAATGGACAGCAGTAGGCCAGCAGCTCAGCTCCAGGCTCTATGATCTACAGGAGAAAAGGCACTTGAGAGTGCATCAGTTTCCATTACAGGCAAGTGGAGCTGGGGATGGCTGCACACATAAACACCCCAGCACCCTTTTTCAAGCAGGGCATGGGGCAGGATGTTGGAAAGTACCTCAGTTTCCTCTGCAGCATGAGGTCAATGTCACAGATCATCTTGTGAAACTGACCTCATGCTACAGGGGAATCTGAGTAACATGGGACCTAGTTGCAGATTGCCGGGTTAACAGTTAGCCCGGTTTAGTAAACATATCTCTAAATGTCTCTCCCCCCTCTCCCTTTGCTGAAAAGCTGCAACACCAGCCCAACATTTTACATACTGGCAGTGCCTGAAAGACTTCTCACCTGTTCCATTGATTTCTGTGCGGCAAAAATGTTCTCTCCACCAACAGGGACTTGTTCAAGCTTCTGCCCTTCTCCTCTTTCTCCCCCTCCCTGCTGTTTCAATTTGCCTAATGCTGTAGTAGCAGCAAGGAGAGCACCACTGCTAAATACAAATAACAGGAAAGAGAAGGCTGGGGCTATTGTCTGAGCCCTCCCTACTGGCTCAGCCCAGCAAGGCACCATGGGATTAACTCACTACTTGCCATGTGATAAGTAGCAGTGCAGGGGAGGTGTGGGGAGTGTGTTAAGACCCTGGGGGAATTTTAAAAGTTGAATCAAAGGACTTTTACAATTCAGCAAGGTTACTTACCTGTAACGGGGGTTCTCCATGGACAGCAGGATGAGTCAGCCACACATGGTGACGTCCTCCGGGCGGCACCAGGTTCGGAAGTGCTCTCAAATTTCTCTGGTAGCACACCTCCCGGTTCCGCCCCCTAGCCTGGCCAGTTCTTTTTCCAAGCTTGACAACAAGGCTAGCGAGCGGACGATCAGGCGGACCTCCTCCAGGGGAGGTGGGAGGGAGCATGTGGCTGACTCATCCTGCTGTCCACAGAGAACCCCCGTTACAGGTAAGTAACCTTGCTTTCTCCATGGACCGCAGGATTTCGTCAGCCACACATGGTGAGTCCCTAGCTGGGCGCAGTGCGCTGAGGTGGAGGAGGGAGGCATGAATCGAGACTGCGACAGGGAGGTAGCTATTTACTGAAAAACCGTGTCAAGAACATTACATGACAACAACGTGTGGAAATCGTGCATAAGTGCAATCAACACAACAGTGCAAATCAACAACAACAACTGTGCAATCAACACAAGAACAGTGCAATAGGTGCAACAAGTGCAATTAGTGAGGGATCAGAACAGAGCAAGAGTTCTTTACAACGTGCAATGCAGTAAAGGGCAGTGCCACATGGTTAGCGTGAGCATAAGTTGCATCAGAGTCCAGGTATGTGCCCTTGGGTCAGACATCACGGTGCATCCGGCGGGGTCCGTAGGGCGGTGGCCAGGACCACGCTGCCAAACGCCGAGTCCTCCTGGGAGCGGAGGTCGAGGCAGTAGTGCTGGGGAGATGACCACGTGGCCGCCTTACAGATGTCGGTCAGGGGGACTGACCGCAGGTTGGCAAGGGATGTGGTCATAGCCCGTAGACGATGAAGACCTTTTCTGCTATGCGGTTGACTCCCTTGCGGGTCGAGGCAGAAGGATACACAGGAGGCAACCCAATGGGAAAGGGTCCGCTTGGTGACCGGCAAGCCAGGTCTCAGAGGGTCATAGGAAATGAACCGTTGTTCGCCCTTATGGGCGGATAACGTCCTGGCCAGGTAGATCTGGAGTGCACACAGGCAGTCCAGAGTGTGCAGACGTCGCTCCTCCTCGGAGTGGTGGGGTTCCTGAGCGAAGGAGGAAAGCTCGATAGATTGATTGATATGGAAGGCCAATGGCACCCTGGGTACGAATCTGGGGTTCGTACGCAGTGAAGCTCGGTCTTGGTGTAGTTGTGTGTAAGGCGGGTGTGCCACTGGCGCGTGAGGTTCCCTGATCCTCCTGGCAGAGGTGGTGGCCACCAAGAATATGGTCTTCCATGAGACGTATTTCATATCCGCGGTGAGCAGAGGCTCGAAAGGGGCCAGGGTGAGGGGTGAGGTTGTGGAGGACTACCCCGAGGTCCCAGGGAGGAACCGGGGCCCTACCGGGGGCCGAAGATTCGCTAGGCATTTCATGAAGCGAGCCATCAGGGGAAGCACCGCTAAGGAGTCGGCGCCCTCAATAGGGGCGTGTAGAGCCGCAATAGCTGATAGATGTACTAGGATAGACTGGGTCTTGAGGCTGAGGTCAGAGGGAGGGAGCTGAGGTACTGCAAGCCCTCTAGTAGCACCCCAGAGGCTGAACCTCTTCCACTTGAGGCCGTATGATTTTCGGGTTGAAGGCCTCCTAGCGGTAAGGACCACATCCTGTACCTCCGCGGGAGTTCGAGGGGGGGGGGGCCAGGTTCACCCTCTCAATATCCAGGCAGTTAGCGACAGGGTCTTGAGATTGGGGTGCCTCGTTAACCCCGAACTCTGCATCAGGAGGTCTGGATACAGAGGCATCCTGTGTTAGGAGTCTCAGTAGTGGAAACCACATCTGGCGTGGCCAGTGGGGAACTACAGGAATGACTTGTGCTTTCTGGCTGCCGTGACATGGTCGTGGGAGTGTTAGGAGCCCTGCCCTAGAGGAGTTCCCGTATTAGCCGGCGGAGGGCTAGTAGGGGGGAATGTTGCGAGTCAGTTGAGGGCATTTAGTGACATGTCCGGATATCCATGCCGATGCTAAGCGCTGCTGAGGATGGCATACTGATGGGAGTATGGTAGTCGACCCTCCGCAGCGTATTGGTGGGTAGGAAACCACATGGGCATGCTAGGATTATGGCATGCTAGGATATAACCTGTCGACGGGGTTTATCAAATCTGTCGATGGGGTCAGGCTCTTGCGTTGAGTGTGTGTGCATTGCTTGTGAGTGTTTGAGGGGTAGAGCTGACCCCCCAGGTAGTGAAGCACCTTGGTGTCTGAGGATGGCCTCAACCACTGGTGTCAGAGGACGGCTGGGTGCTAATATTTCGAAGCACACTGGTGTCTGAAGATTTACTGGGCGCTATCCATTTCTAATAGTTGCACTTGTGCTCGCCACAAGGTGAGTGGATGGATTGGCGGTCCGCCCACGGCCGGTTTCTTTGTAGACCTGCTTCCCTTGTAAATATGTGGACTGGATTGGTAGTAGCCCCAGCTGGGCTTTGAACCTATGACCTTCTGTTCTTGCACACACTGTCTGTGTGCACTTGCACACACTGTCTGTGTGCACTGCACCACCGTGTTGCCACCGTAATGTTGTGAAGCCATGGTCGCCTTGTCGACTGCCTGGAGCATCCCATCTCCGCAATCAAGGGCCATTAGAGGGCAGTCGTATGCGTCGCCACACGGCGTATAGGGGAGATGCTTTGTATTTCCCGGCCTTTTCCTCAGCTAGGCCTTGGACCTGCTCCTTTTTTGTGCGGCCAGTCAAGAGTTGGCCATGGGTCAAACCTACTGTAAGGAGCAAAACTGGTGATCTCAAGGCTGGCCTTGAGTCTGCCTCTCTGTCTTTATGCACACTGTGACTGTAGATTCGGTGGTTCAGTGCCACAGAGGTTGCTAGGGAAGCAGCTTAGTACGGGGGTCCCCCAGAAATGAACTCTCTGTGACCTGAGGAGGATTCCTTTGGAGACTGCCGTGTTGCTGTCTGCTCGGAGGGCATCTGGCCAATATGGGTCCTGAGATGGTGAACCAGAAAGTGTAGACCGGAGGGGATGGACTCCCGAGATGGTAAGGCTGAGGAAAGCACACCTATAAGGAAGACCGATACTTTTTCCCCGGAGGTGTGCTGCCACCGCATATTCCTGAGGAGCGTATGCGGGCGCAGGCATGAAGTGTGGTCTCATCTGTCCGAATAGGGCCCGGCTGCTTAACCGGGTCCATGTAGCGCAACCATCTGTCTGAAAGGGGCTGTAAGCTTAGCCAGGTGCACCATGGGAGCAATGACAGTGCTGCTGAGACTGAGAAGTGGAATTCGATGAGGATTATTCTCTGAAAGGCAATGTGACAGATCCACAGCTCGGACCTGAAGCTGTGACTCTCTTCCCCTGGACACCCGGCTGTGTGCACTGCACCACACTGTCGCCCCCCTGAGGTTTCCCTCAATGTTCGAGGAGTTGTGATGTCATGTTCCCCATTTCTAGATGCAGTTGGAACCGAGAGAAGCTAAGAAACCAGATCACCTCACCCATCAGCAAACTCATTCAAAGACGGCCGTTCAACAGGATCAGGAGATCTAATCAAGCAAACACTCTAGAGATCCCCAATATTCTAACTAAGTGCAAAAAGGCTACTGCCAATAGAGCCTTCTCCCTATTTGCACCCATGACCTGGAATGCCCTCCCCACTGAGCTCCGTTCCACCCCATACCTATTGTCATTTAGAAAAGCCCTCAAACAACACCTTTTCCTCATCCATTACCCAGAATCCAATCCCAGAAACAACCACCCATCCTCACATCCTACACCCTACTCCAACCCACCAAAAATCCAACACCATAAAGAAAATGACTAGCTCTACCACCATATCCCTTCTCTTATTTATTATTGGTACTGATCACACATCTTATTGATTAAACCTCTTATAAATATGTTGAAACCAAGCTATACTATATGTATAAATTCTCACCATACTATATGTATAATTTCTCACCATACTCCATGAATAATTACTCTGTAATTAGTTACCCCTGTTACCTCCAGGTTATCTTGTCCATGTTCAATGTAAAAACTCAATTGTCGTGTGACATTGCAATATGTTTTTTGTTCAATTGTAAACCGCACTGATTTTAATAGCGCGGTATATAAGAGAAGTAAATAAAGCTTGGTCAAGCCCTGCAGTTATTCGAGCTTCATGATCCTCTCGGAAGTCCCACTGGAGGTGGACTGGCAAGCGTTCCTTTGAGAGTGACGAGGAGTACGTCGCTCCTTTCGGAGCGATGAGGAGTGCATCCCACTGTGGTCGGTTGGAATGTCTGGACTTTCCCGGGGTGACCTGTAAGATGTACATTACTGCAAATTAGTTTACTAGTTCGGTAACTGTTAATGTAACAGTTTCCCCAGTTCAATTCCATGTTCTGTCCCCTGTTATGAGTAAATTTAGGTCAGACTTGACTGTCCGAGTAGTACCTAGCTGAATGTAAACAATGGGACGTGTTTGTATAAGGGAAAACGCTTGTGCAGCTACCACGGTCCCACTGGGGCTTCATGGTAATAACAGAAAACCCACAGCAGCGAAAGAAAGAATACATAGACATAGTTTTGCCAATCCACTCTTGCGATAGGGCAGGTTCTGTGCTTGGAAGCAGGAATAGATTGCCAAGCCTTTCCCTCCAGCAAAGGAGCTGGTATTTTGCCCAAGGAGCATCAGAGGAAATAATCCCATCAAGATGGAGAGACATAGGGCTCCGGGCTGGCCGAAGTTACTTAGGTCTGTCCCAATGCCATTTCGGAGCAGGGAGCAACGTCACGGTAGATAGCACTGAAGTGGAGCTAGCACTAGGAGCTGGCTTCGATTTCTCACTGCTTTGCACTCTAGGATGCCCCCGTATCCGGTGGCAAGGGGCTAATGGTGTTTTTAACAGTGGGCCTCACAGCAGCTGGCATCGAATAACTTCCCTCATCCTGAGGTTGCAGTAGTGCATATGCTCCAGATAGGTTTATAGGTGAGGCAACCAAGGTGGCCATCATCTAGGACTCTGGCTACAGCAGGATGTGCCTCAAGGGGCACTCCAATCTTGGTCCAGTTGCCAGTCCTTACCTCGTGCCTGCTGCTCCTCCCGCATTGCAGCCGCGGTGTTATTGAGCAGCCAGGACCATCAGGAGCCTCCCACGCCAGCGCCGGACCCGCGCATCCAGGAAGGCCCCAGTTGACATCCTGTGATGCTGGCTGCCATCACGCCAGCCCTGCAGCCCCCTCCAAGCATGCGCTCTCCAACTCCTGAGCGCTGGCGTTCAGTGCTGTCAGACCGCTGCGCCGGCAGGAGCTTAGAATTGGCGCCGTGGCTACAGTGATCCCAGCACTGAGGCCCGGAAGAAGACATGCCGCGCCCCAACCAATGGCGCGGAGGGGTGGAGCCTGATAGAGCCTTGCATCGGCCAATGGCGTGGAGGGGAGGAGTCTGGTGCCAGCCAATTGCGCGGAGGGGCGGAGTCAGGTAGTCGTGGGCAGGAATAGAATGACGACCTCACCTCAAGGCTGGGAAGATGGCCGCCCCCATGTACAACATTTGGATGTCTTCAGAGCGACGGAGGCTGGCCGGGGATGGAGGCCTTCCTAGGCGTGTCCTGGGCTGGCGCGAGGGCTCCTGCTTACTAAGAGCTTCATTCAAAGTGGTGAGGTCGTAGCAGGAGTAGAGGAGGCTGGCCGGGAAACGGAGGTCTGCAGAGGGCTGGTCGGGGACGGAGGCCTGTTAGGCACGTCCTGGGCTGCCGCGATGGCTAAGGCTCCTTTGGCGGGTAACCTGAGCGATGCGAGGTCTGCAGAGGGCTGGCCGGGGACGGAGGCCTGTTAGGCACGTCCTGGGCCGCCGCGAGGGCTAAGGCTCCTTCGGCGGTCACCTGAGCGATGCCCTTCGCTCCCCTTTCACCAGGCAAGCGACGCCGCAGCAGCACCGTCGGGGGGTCCATCCAGGTGTGGGGCCGGGGATGGAGGCCCAAAGGGGCACATCCTGGGCCTTGGAGGTTGCCGAATCAGTCTGATGTTGCTGCAGGCCGGAGGGTTCCCCGACTTGGCAAGGGGCACAAGTCCACATCTGAGGCGCAGCTATTTTCCCGCAGGAGCATTTTCCTCCCGACTGGGGCATTCCTCTGAGTGAGTACTATAAATCGTTGTTTTCAGGTCGAGGTTGAAGAGAGGAGAGCAGATCCGACTTGCTGGCAAGGCGGAAGAACGAGAACTGGCCAGGCTAGGGGGCGGAACCGGGAGGTGTGCTACCAGAGAAATTTGAGAGCACTTCCGAACCTGGTGCCACCCGGAGGACGTCACCATGTGTGGCTGACAAAATCCTGCGGTCCATGGAGAACTGGAAGCTCCATGAAGATCTGATTAAGTTCTCAGGCAGATCAAAGACTTTTCTCTGCCTGAGAGGTTGTGAGGGGGAGGGGAGGAAGAGGCAGAATGTGCTTGCAAATTGCCCTTAATGGGAATTTAGAGGAGCGTCCAGGAACTTGAAGAGCCCTTGCTGTACTTGTCTCCCTGCTCTGCTAGAGCCCTTTGATGCTGCTAAGTCAAAGGTGAGTCAGTGGGGGTGATGTAATCCTCAGGGTATTTTGTACCCTATTGTTCTTGCGCCCTAAGCCAGTGCCTCACTGACTCATCTGCTTAGCCAGCCTTGCCTACTGATTTTGGAATGTTGTCATTTTAAAAACCATAAAAACAGAAACTCAGAAAATATACCCCTAGATGATCATAACTCTGGATTTGATTTTTATATAGAATGTTTTTGATGCCTTGCCCAATTTGAGAGAGTTTACTGTACATGCAGCACCACTTCCTCCATAATCTCTATCATATGGAGCGGAAAGCAACCAACAGCCTCAGAAACAATCTGACATCATCATCAAAGACATTGACAAAGGAGGAACTGTAGTTTGTCATGAACAGATTGAATTACATACAAGAAGCAAAGAAACAATTCTACAACACAACGTTCACAAGTCTCTGCCTTCAGACCCCACTGGAGAATACCAGAAGGAACTACATAATCTTCCTAAGGACGTCCCCACTGAAGTGTGCACACAGATTTTACTTGACCCACCCTAGCAGTCTCATACTGGTATTTTCTATCTATTAGACAAGAAATACAACCGGGGAAGCCTGTGCAACCATTGTTTCTAGCATCAATACAATCATAGTAGGAGTATCTGGTGACTCCATCCTTAGACCCTATGCCACCAGCATGCCTAGCTATCTTTGTGACACCACTGACTTCCTGTAGAAACTCCATGTTGAAGCCTTTATATCAACATCCTCACAAAGACAGACTGCAAGCCATCAGCAGCAGCATCCCAGATGCCACTACAGCTGACTTGGCCACCAGGCTCTGCCACTTTGTCCACAAACACAATTACTTCAGATTTGAAGAATATCTATATTTGCAAGTCAACAGCACTGCCATGGGTGCCCACATGGCTCCACAATATGCAACATTTTCATGGATGACTTAGAACTTTGCTTCCTCAACTCCTCTACCTCTTGATAAATTGGAAGACTGGGCATCAAAATGGCAGATGAAATTTAATGTGGACAAGCGCAAGGTTATGCACCTAGGGAAGAACAACCCAAACTATGGTTACACGATGCAAGGTTCCACATTAGGAACCACCACCCAGGAAAAAGATTTAGGCGTCATTGTGGATACCATGTTAAAACCCTCGGCCCAGTGTGCAGCGGCGGCGGCCAAGAGAGCAAATAGAATGCTAGGTATGATAAGGAAAGGAATGGAAAATAAAACAAAAGGTATTATAATGCCTCTATATCATTCCATGGTGAGACCGCACCTTGAATATTGTGTGCAATTCTGGTCGCCGTATCTTAAAAAGGATATAGCGATTTTAGAAAAGGTACAGAGAAGAGCCACCAAAATGGTAAAGGGGATGGAAGGATACTCCTATGAAGAAAGGCTAAAAAGGTTATGGCTCTTTAACCTGGAAAAGAGACGGCTGAGGGGAGATTTGATAGAAGTCTATAAATTAATGAACGGAGTGGAACGGGTAAACGTAGATCGATGTTACCTTATCAGAATATAGAAAGGCTAGGGGACATGCAATGAAGCTACAGGGTAAACTATTTAAGACTAATAAAAGAAAATATTTTTTCACTCAACGTGTAATCAAACTCTGGAATTTGTTACCGGAGGATGTAGTAAAGGCTGTTAGTGTAGCTGGGTTTAAAAAAGGTTTGGACAAGTTCCTGGAGGAAAGGTCCATAAACCACAGCCACGCAACTGGCATGACCGCCTCGGGTTCCCCTCCCTTTGCCCTCTCCCCTCCCCGCACCCTCCCCGCCCTCCCCCCCGAGACCCTCCCCCCTAATAATTCACCACGCTACACCAAGGGTTTTCTTTCACCAACTAATTCTATTTATTTACACACAATGGTTATTAACAGCACCAAACTGTTGGCCACAGCATGCACGTAACAATCCACACAACACAGTATACAACTTCTTCCTTTTGCCCCCTCGAGAGACACAGGCAATATCCCACGTACTTTGTAAATGTCCGGCGGCGAAGTTATGCCGTAAAAGCATTATTCTCCGTCCCTCAGTCTTTCATGTCCTTCGTGCAAAAGCTGTTACACCTGCCGTTCAAGCAGACTTGGCAACCTTTTCATCGTTACCCCCCCCCTTTGCCCGCCGTCGAAGCCAGGCAGGGGGCCCTCTGAGCGATGTTCTGGTCACCATCTTACTCTCTCCGGGGACAGGTCCATGTTTCGCTCCTGTACCTTGCCCCCTTTACTTAAGGCCTAGGCTGTGTTCTCTCTCACCGGGTGCGTTTCTTCCGGCCAACCCCGCCAACCGCGAATCCTCGCTTGTTGACGGGGCCCCACCTCTCAACGCGCCGCTGTGGCCAACCTCTGCCTCTGCCATAATCGTTCGATCGTCTCCTGTACCGCGCAGAGAAAAATGTCCATACCGATGTCGGACAAATGCACTCCATCTGCGCGATACATCCCCGGGCATCTCTCCTATATGAGGTCGTGCGTGATGTTGTACCCCCCTATGGCCCCCATAAAGCGGGCCATCCATCTGTTCACTTTTCTTCTTGTCCTCTCTACTGCCCTGTGCGAGTTCTCTCCCCTCCAAATGCGCCGCGGTATGATGTGTGACCATGACAATACCGTCCCGGGAAATGTTTTAGCCAACGTTAGCAGGTCGCTTTGCATCCTTTTGGTGAGCTCGATGCTGCGCGTAGACGCCAGGTCATTGCCCCCCAAATGGATCACAATCATCCACGGGTTCCCGGTCGATCTCTTCTGCTGGATCAAGGACGGCATTAGCTGGTCCCACACCATACCCCGTCGTCCTAACCACACCACCGACACATCTGTACTCGGAAATCCCAAATTCACCCCTTGCAGTCTGCACTGAGTCCGCTTTTGGGCCCAGTGAACGTATGAATGGCCACATATCCACACTTCCCATGGCCATAGGTGGCAACTCACTCCTGCATGGATCACAATCAAAGATATGGTTATGGCAGTATTCATACACACTGATCAATCACTTTTTCTGTACATAACATGCATCTATACATTACCATCACCCCCACTCCAGCTCTATACTCTTACAACAGGTTAGTATTCTTAGCTTGTTTCTCTTTGTTCGGTTTTTTTTTTTTTTTTTTACGTAGTACATCGTTCTTCATTGCGCCGGACGTATATACAGTTTGTATCTATCCGAGCGCCATCTGCCTATCCTCATTATCTGCTCTCTGGACATCCCGATGCTGGCTGCCGTAGAAGCAGCCCCAATGCGAAAGGAGTGCGAGCCGTATAAGCTTGCATCCCGTCCCATCCATTCAATTATTAACTTGAGTACTCTGGTGAATTGGAAATGTGATAGGGGTGCCCCGTTCGCATGTACGAACCATTGTATTTTTGAGTACGCCCATAACTGTTGGTAGGCCAAGGCATTCCTCATCGGGCAGGAAGGGTCGTTGTGCACTGCCGACAGCACCACTTTTTCCCCTTTTTCCTCCGTGTCGGTCTTGGATCTGCGCAATTGTAGCTCTACGGCCATAGTGCGTATGCTCACATCTCGCTTTTCCAGACCTCCACGGGCTGTCCCCTGCTCAGCGGATGCGGAAGCCACGAGCTCCCCTACCCAAAATGCCCCGTAGAAGGCCCAGGAAAAGGCGCATCGAAACAACCTCGTCTCGTACTCGTCGTAACACACTAGGCTGGTCAGTACCATCAGTTGTTGGAGCATCTGATGAGTGATCGGGCGGCGTTTGTCCATTCTTCGGGGCTGTTCCCGGGACCAGCCTCTCATCACTTTCTGTACAATAAACCCAGCCGTGGGGCTCTTCCTCCCTATTGCCTTAGCAAAAAATGATACTGCCGCTAAACGGGCTTGTACCGCGGCCTTTGTGTGGCCATTGGTTTTGCAGTGCATAATCCATCGCAAAATCGTCGGCACTTCCAATATGTCTTCCTGCTCTATTAAGGCCTCTCTGCAAAATGTTTGGTATTGTTCCCACGCTGCTATGTATCTGCGCTGGGTATTCTCTGCTAAAGCTCCTAACAGAAGCCCCCAGATCTCTGTGGACCAAACTCCCAGACTTGATACGGGACCGATGTCTTGACTTCGTCGGCTTCGGGTGCCAATTGGTGAAAAAGCCCGATCTTAGAACGAGAAAGAGCATCGGCAATGTTATTATTCTCGCCCTCGATGTGCTTGGCACTAAGGGTTATGTTATGCGCCAGGCATAGGAACACTATTTGCCTTATTAGCGCGACCACCCTTGGCGTCTTGGCTCTCATACTGTTCACCGCCCACACCACCGCTAGGTTATCGGTATGGAAGGTGATAGCTCTATTGGCGAGCTCATGTGCCCAGATGTCCAGGGCCACCATTATAGGGAACAGCTCCAGGAACGTGATGTCCCTGGTGATCCCCATCGTGTGCCACTCTCTGGGCCATGTCTCAGCGCACCACGCACCCTTATAGTATATGCCGAAACCAATCCCTCCCGAGGCATCGGTGAAGAATTCAAGTTCCGCATTAGATACCGGGCACGCTTGCCAGAAGGCAAGGCCGTTGAAGGCGCGCAGGAATTGTAACCAGACCTGCAAGTCTTCCCTTATCTCCCTGGTGACTCTGATGCGGTGGTATTTTTTTGCTATGCCTTTTGTTGCCCATGCCATACGACGGCAGAACACCCTCCCCATGGGTATCACCCTGCACGCAAAGCACAGGAGGCCCATCATGGACTGGAATTGTTGTAGTGTCGCTTTTCGCTGGCTATGCAACAGTTGCATATCTTTCCTCAACTTTAGCACTTTTTCCGCTGGCAAGCGCGACCTGTGTGCTGGCACATCTAATTGTATGCCCAGGAAAGTGATGATCCTCTTTGGGCCCTCGGTTTTTTCCGTTGCTAACGGGATCCCAAACGCCCGTGCCGTCTGCTCGAAGATATCTAATATCCTTTTGCAGTCATCATGGTCTTTTCCCACGAATAGGAAATCGTCCAGATAGTGTACTACCGTATTGGGGCTGGCGAGGTCTTCGACCACCCAGTGTATGAATGAACTGAATTGTTCAAAGTATGCACATGATACCGCGCATCCCATGGGCAAACATTTGTCATAGAAGAACTCTCCATTGAACGAGAAGCCCAACAGTGGAAAAGATTCAGGGTGAACCGGCAATAAGCGGAACGCGGACTCAATATCCGCCTTCGCTAGTTGTGCTCTCGGCCCCTTGCTTCGTATAAGTGTAATTGCCTGGTCCATGGTTGCATATTTGACCGAGCATAATGCCGGGTCTATGTAATCATTGACAGACTGCCCCTCAGGGTATGATAGGTTATGGATTAACCTGAATTGTCCCGGCTCCTTTTTGGGTATGACCCCCAATGGGGAGACTACGAGGTCCTTGAATGGGGGTGACTGAAAAGGACCTGCTATTCTCCCCATACCTAATTCTTTTACTATTTTGCTGCGGGCGATCTCGTTATGTTTACGGACAGATGGTGGGTTGTCCAGTAAGCGGGTTCGTGTTCTGTTCATTAAGATTAGGGATGGAATGCGGAAACCCTGTGCGAAGCCATTTTCTATACTGATAGCCATATCTCGCTTAGGGTATGCTCTTAGCCATGGCCTCATACGCTCAAGGCTGATGGGTGTTGGTGCCAACCCCTTCTGTGGCTCGCTGATGTACTGCTCTGAAAGGCTTCGCCTCTCTTGCCGTCCTGCAAGTGAAAGCTGGATGCCCTCCGCCGCATCCCGAGCAGGTGTGCTTGAATTTACACGGCTGCCAAGTACAACTCCCTGAGTTGTACTGCCTACATGCCCGTCTCCCTGGCCACTGATTGGCCTGCCTCCCTTGGCTATTCGGAAAAGGCTGTTGCCACTGGGTGTTCGGGAGTGGCTGCTGAAGCCCATCTTGAGACAATGGCCTATTGTGTGCCATTTCTTCGGACCACATGTCCAGCACTCTATGATGCCATGCTAGTGTGGGATCATCAGCCATGTTTCTCCTGAACTTGACATCATAATTTAGCCATGCCCATCCACCGTATTGCTTATGCGCGCGGGTGATCGTGTCCAGGTACTTGGTCAGGTATGGCCCCGTTTCGGGTTCTTTTTCCATCACCACGCTCATAAAGAGGTGGAATGCTGCCACCCAGTTGCTGATGGATTTGGTAATTTTAGGTTTCCTATCCCTCTCGTTACTTTTTTCCCTATCCCTTCCACTGGTGGACTCATCCTCATGATCCCTGAGCAGGAGAGAGAATATGTCAATATATTCTCTCTTCCAGATTCTCTTTTTCATCTTTTTGGGCACCGACACGGCCAGGGAGCTCACCCCGCAGCGTGGGTCACGACTGGCGTCATGCCAATCCATCCGCGTTCTTTGGGCCGCTCCCGCCATCGTGCATGTGCTGTCCCCGCCTCTCTGGCTTTGCCCAGACCAAGCCTGTCTGAGGGGATTGGAGTGTTTTGAGCTCTTCTTTCGCTTAACTTTCTTTAACGCGTAGCGCATCACTTCTGCCCATTCTATGTCCCTTTCGCTGTCTGAACTGGACTCGTCCGATGAGGACGTTGATATCTCTGATGCCCCTTTTTCGCACCCCGACTTACCCTGTGCTGCGTTGGGTGCGGTCACGCTGGCGCTCATTGATGGCACTTCATAGCTCGTAGAGCCCGTTGCTCCGAGCCGTTGTTTGACTGAGTTCAGGCCGTGCTGTGTAACCTGATCCCTAACCATCTGGAGCAGGTCGTCTAGTTCTTGGTTCTGTGGCGGGGCCGCGTTCCCCGATTTTTGCGGCGCCTTCCTCCTTGTACTGTGCCGAGGTTTCACTGCTGCTGCGGGGGCGGTTGCTTCACGGCTAGCCTTCTGTCGTCTCGTGTTTGGACCGGCCGCTGCCCGTGTCTTTGATGCCGTTGCCGCCTTCGGTGCTGCCTTTGCGCCTTGCGGCCTGGACGCCTTTGCTGTCTCCCTCCTCGGCATGTCTCCCTAGGATAGAGTTACTATGCAGAGGCAATGGAAAGTCTACATTACTATCTTTCAGGATGCCAGCTATAATCCCGTGCTCCACACATTTCCTCTGACTTTACATATATACTTTAGGGCTATCTATATCCCCATAACGTCCCTACTGTATATCCATACTAACATTCTCCTATACATACGTCCACAACCTTACCTAGCCCAGCTTACATACAATTTCTCCTTTGTGAGTTTTCATATCAGCACATAATACAAAGAAAATTTTACACAGTCTGCCTTACCACTTTTGTCCATGAGATGGCAGCCTTACGCTTTCTTTCCCTAGCTCCATTGCTTTCTGCATCTATCTTCATTGCTCTGTCCCGTTTAAGGGTATAGTTGAGGCATTTATTTATTTATTCTTATTCTTATATCTTTAATATAATAAGAACCCGCTTGTGTCCTCTTATCCCTCTTTTTCCCGGCTGCCCTCCCTGTGTTTGCTTGGGCTCTGTTTGGGCTTCCCGCTAGACCTCTGTGTCCCCACGTGTACTTGTCTGGTACCTCCTTTTTTTTGGGGGGGGGTCAGCGTAGCCCCCCCATAGCCCAGCTCTTTCTTTTCAGGGCCCCCTCACTCTTGTCCACCTAGCCACCGGTAGGGATGATTCATTTTTATTTTCTTTTCGTTAGGTTGTACCTCGTGTCTCGTGCTGCCGCTGCTCTCCTTTAACCCCCCCGCCCACCCCCCGGACTCATCTGCCGCTTCCTGGCTCTCTCCCTACCCGAGCTGCCGTATGCACTGAAAACCGCAGTTTCGCTAGACTAACTGCACTTTACTCATTTATGTATGCAGTCATACTTGCGGTTTTCTCCGGTGCTTCCTCGCGTTGCCTCCGATCACTCCTGTGCAACCACGCTCTAGGAAGTGTAGTGGTGAGCCGCAAGAGCCTGCGCTGCAACCTCCAGTCTCCGATCGATGTCCGGAGATACAGGGGGGGGGCTCTCGTTGCGGCCTCAGCTGCTGGAGCGGTTGTCGAGAAGGAAGCCTCCGATTCGGGATCGCTGTCCGGCTTCCTCTCGGAAGGGGGGGGGGTGAGCGGCAAAGAGGCCGAGCACGCGCCGAGCGCGCACCTTTGTACTCGGCTCTTTGCCCGCCCCCCTCCCCGCCCCCCATCGAAACCTCGGCGAGCCATCGCACGCCTGTGCCGGGCCGCGTTGATTCGCGGCCCGGACTTTATTAAGAAGTGACCGAAGATATCAATGCTTGAACCAGTACAAGCATTGTGGAACTTGTGTCTCTTGGGGAAACTGCTAGGTACATATGACCTAGATTGGCCACTGTTGGAAACAGAATACTGGGCTTGATGGACCTTGGTCTGACCCAGTATGGCATATCTTATGTTCTTATGTTCTAATGATAACATCTTCATGATCCAGACCCATAGGCAGGAAGGCCAAAAGAAATTCCACCAAGAATTTAACAAACACCACTCCACCGTCAATATGAGCCTAGAACAATCAATACAGCAGGTCCACTTTCTGGGTACCTCTGTGCAATTACATGAGGGATACATAAGAACCACATTATACCAGAAACCTACTGATAGCCACACATAACTGCATGCTTCCAGCTTCCACCCACAACGTACCATTAAGTCCATTGTTTACAGCCAAGCCCTATGGTACTATCACATGTGTTCTGATCCTTCTAAAAGGGACTTTCATCTTAAAAACCTACAACATACATTTTTACAACTGCAATACCCATCCAATGAAGTGAAAAACCAGAGCCAAACAAACACCCAGGAAAAATATGTGACACGAACATCCCCAAAAAGAACACTTCTGGTTGTCACCTACAGCTTCCATCTGAAATCACTAAAACATATCATAAAGGAATTACAACCCATCATGAAAGTGCTGAATTGGAGCTTAACACCGTCATCCTCAACTTGAACAAGGGTGATAGCTTTATGACTCACTACAGATGTGAATGAACATAACTATTCTCAGATCACCCTGTCCATAGTTTCTCTTACTCTTCAGAAATGCCAGTTAGTTAAACTATTTTGTTATTATCACTCCTTTCTATACCCTGTCCTGCACTTTTCAATGCTTTCTCTATACTCTGTATCATCCCCCCCAATCTATATTCATTTTTTTTATTGACCACCTCCTGTACTACACTGCACCTCATGCAGCTGATGAAGTGAATTGTCCTTGAAAGCTGGCCCTCAATAAACTGGTTAGTCTATAAAGTGCCACCTGCCTCTGTCATTTTTGTTACACCAGATTAATGTGGCTGAAAATTAAATAAGATAGATTACAGGTTGGATCCTTGTGGAACCCCCACAGTTCAGTATCCAAGATGAGGATGTGCACTAATGTCAGACAGGATCTGCAAATCACAAATACTTTGCTGCTAATACCTGTTTCTGCCAGCTATGTAAGCATGATATTGTGATCTACAGTGCTGAAGACTGCTCAGAAATCAAGCAGCACCAGCATCAAGGTGGACCCCCAACAAGGTTTCGGTGGAGATCACAGGCACGAATATAAGAACTGTCCACACCGAGGTCTGAAGCTAGAATGACTTGGATCTAGACAGCTTCTTTCCTTTAGTCAATCGTCGGGTTGCAATGCAGACTGTTTGTTCTATATGTTTTCCAGAAAAGTGATGTTTGACACTAGCTGATAATTTTTGAGTTTAAGTTCAGAATTTTAGTGGCTCCTTCACCTGCTAGCCAGATGTACTGTCTTTGCTGGGTGAAGGTCAAGGGGGAAGCTGGAGGCACTTTAAGATTTTTTTGAGCGCTTCCTGTGACACTTGATTGCGTGGGGGGAGTGAAGAGGAAATAGCTGGTGATAGGCTCAGTGGAATTACCTGTAGTTCCCAATGGAGACCTTTAATTCTGCTGGCGAAATCATTGCTGGTCAGTTCTGGCTAGGAAGGCTGATTCTGTTACTGGGATCACAATAGACGGTTTACTATTTGACTATTTCGAATTGCTGCTTGAATATGCAGCTTTTTTGATTAAGAGAAATATTGGGGCTGATATTCAGTGGCAGTGGCTGGGCTGATATTCAGTGGCAGTGGCTAGGCTATTGAAAGCACCTACGCCGCCTAGCCATGCCACTTTAAATAAACCTGGATTTTCAGTGCCGGAACCTATCAGGTATCCAGTGCTGTATATCCGGGTTCGCCAGGCAGTGGCATCACTATCAGGTTAGTGGTGATATAAAATAACAGTTAAAGTTAGGACAGATATTGAGGTTTCCTATTATTAACTGGTTAAGCTATCTGGTAAGTAGCTGAATATGACTGCTAACTGGAAAGCGACTTGCTTGCCCCTGATCCACCCACAGACCATCCTGTTTTTAGCCAGGCATTTTGTACATGGTCTGTGGGGGATACTCAGGTCTACTAACCCATTGATTTTTTGTGATACAGTTATAGCTTGATGCTACATTGTCATGTATTTTTTACAAGTGAGATTTATGCCATTTCCTTTCAGTTCACATCCGTAATGCTTAAGGATTTCTAGTTCTTGGGAAAACCTAGAGGGTGATTTGTGTGTATGGGCATAGGACCTTCTTTTGTAGGGCTATTTTTTCTAAGCTCATTGCTAATTGTGCATTCCAGAAGTTCATCTGCACTGATGCTGTGGTCTTTTATTCATCTACAAAAGGCCTCTAGGAAACTCTCTAAAGTTCAGATTTCTCTTGCCTCTAATTTATTTCCAGACTCTGGTAGGACCGTTATGTTTCAGGTTCTTTATAGAAAATGTTATCAGCACAATATCTGTCCATGATAGAGGTGTAATCTTGATGCCACCAGCCTCATGTTCAAAATTCTCTACCCCTTTACATAACACCAAATCTAGCACATGTCCCTTCTCATTGAATAACGTGTGTGAATCTTAGTGCTGCCATTGTGTCAAGGAAACAGGTAGTAGTTGTGTCTTGGGTTAAAGTCTCCCATGATCAATAAGGGTTACCTCTGTAACCTGATCCAGGTGTTCTTGCATAGGTGACATATTGTTACATGGAGTTCAATAGACAACGAACAGACAAATTTCCTACTCATCTCATCATTTTTATTGTTGAGGTTGATGAGGGATCATAGGGTTCTCTTGTTGTGCATGTATGTCAGAGAGAATTCAGCATTGATGCAAATTGTAGGGCCATTTTTAGCACTCTTGTATAATATGCCGTGAAAGTGATTGCGTACTGTGTACCTAATTTTGGTTGGGAAATAGCATATGTACTTTTTAAAAAATAACACGTACATGTTCTGTTTTGCTGTCCCATTATAAGTTCATCCTCAGGAAAGCCACTTTTTGATACAATTAAAAGTATTTCTTTCGAGGAAGCCAGGTAGAGAGTGGTCAATTTTCAAATAATGAATTTACCAGGGTTAAGGGATTTTAAAAATTGCCCAAAAAATGATGAGCTGGGGGTGTCAATGGATGCTCTTCTACCCATAGTAAAAACATGATTGCGAATGGATGACTGGTTAAAAAGGTATTTGGGGGAAGGCACACTTACAGAGGGAGTCAGACAGAAACAGAGACAGTGTGACCTTATAAATCTTGTATCCCGGTATGAAACTGTAATCTATAAAATCATAAGTTTTTGTATCATTGCATATGGTACATTTTTGTAGAAGAAAATTACTTTCCATTTGCCCTTAAAGCTAATTGCATTTCTAATAAAAAATGTACCATTGACTGAACATATTAAGAATAAAGTCGCTGTACCTTCTTTTTGCATATTTCCTTGAGTGTTGCCTTTTGTAGATTTGAAAATCACTACAGACAAGACTTTTCCAGCTGTAACATCAATGGAGCAAAGATATGGTGTCCAGTTCAGTTGACTGTCATATCTTCCCAGTCAATAACGGTGGTGCTTTCAACTGTTGCATATTGATTGCAATAAAAATGTGAGTGTTGCTTGATGTCTCACCAAGAGCCAGAAATGGTATTTCTATATATAATGCAATTTAATCTAATTTAAAACTTCTTATCTGCCTTTTCACCTCCAAAGGTCTATGAGGCAACTTCTGAGGACGTGTGTTTCCTGATTGCTGCATGATTGCAGATATTTATGCATTGTTACAAGACCACTTGGGCATTCAAGTTGTCTTTGCACGTTTAGTACATTTGGCATAACAAACAAGCCAATTAGGTCAATCTCTTGGGGTTCCTTGTTTCGAAAGGCTTTCTCTTTGGAAAAAAAAGCACATTGCATTTGAATTTCTTTGATAAAAATAGCTTTGTATAGTGTGTACTCATCCAACCATGCCTGATGGATTAGATCTAATTGGAATTACTTATTTACATTCTCTTATATACCGTGCTATTCTGCATCAGTGTGGTTTACATTGAACAGGACATTATAACTTGGAGATAACTATTTTACAGGGAACATGGGCTATGGAGGGTTAAGTGGCTTGCCCAAGACCACAAGGAGCACCTCTGGACTAGAAACCCCAGTCCTTCTGGCCCAAGGTTGATGTCCTCTAGTGGGCTTTGAACCCCTGACCTTCTGGCCTGAAGTACCTTGCCCCAACCACTAGGCCACTCCTCCATGCCACAACTTTTTATGTTCAGCAATTCAAATGATTTTGACTGTTGATAGTGAAGGTTATTGCAGCAATTATGAAGTAAATATTAAAACAGAGAAAGACAGAAAATGGCAGCAGATCAAGATTATACGGACTATCAGGTCTGCCCATCCATAGGAGTGATTAACCTCTACAATCCCTTCATCTCCCTCACAGAGTTCTCATCTCTACCACCTCCACTGAGAGGGTTTTTTTTTTATGCATCTACTACCCTTTCCATAAAGAAATATTTATTTATCCCTTTTCACCTTCATCCTATTCTGTCTCCTGTTTTCACGTGATAATCATTCTGTCCAAAGTTAAATAACAGAACTTTAATATTGCCCCTGTAATCGGGATCAATTACTCCCGCACCCACATCGATGAAATATTTAAGGGCTAATCCGGACCTTGGGGCTACTCTCCCATAGCATCCAATAGGTATTTCCACTTGGAGACCAGTGTCAACCAGGGCTCTCCCTTGGCTAGGTACAGTCACATTTTCTATGCTGCACGGGACAAACCCAGCAGCTTGAGGGGTTGCCCGCTTAGGAGCTTGGGCCTTCTCTGTGACCCTATGGTACTTTAGGACGAATGTCTGCTTTGGGGTAGCTTGGTCCTCTGGACGCTTAACCATCTTTTTAGCTGGGGTCTGAGGACTTCCAAATAAAGGCCCGGGAGCTATTACCATTAAACCTTCTCCCTCCTTCTTTCCTAGTCCTTCCACTAGACCCTGCTTAAATCTTGGCCAGTCTCTTCCTAGAACCAAATCAAAGGGTAGCCTAGGCACCAGTGCTAACAGGACTTCCTCTTCTTCCCCCAGGCACTTAACCTTTAGCCTATAGGTGGGATATGGTGTTGCAGCACCATGAATGCATCTGATGTGAACTTGGCTTTCAGGGGTTCTAGGCACAAATCCTTCTTGGGCCTCTATTCTCTTCCAAAGCCTTTTTGACATCATACTCTGGTCTGCCCCAGAGTCTAACAGAGCATTTGTGGTAATTCCCTGCACAACAACCATCAAAAGAAATCCTTCTTTGGGCTGTTTTAAATCCACACCCATTAAACTAGTGTGTGTCTGGCATCCCTTTTTTAAATGTCCCCATTTTCCACACTTGAAACATTTCTTTCTATTCCACTGTGTTATCTGGCTTGATACAGTACATTCATTTTCAGAAACATTTTTAATTATTTTCTTTTCTGATACAGCACATCTTGCCTCAGCACCAATCTTCAGAGGGCCACCCATTCTATGGCAAGCCTGCGTGGCTTCCAAGAATCTCTCTGCTAGCATGGTTGCCTCTCCAAGATTTTGGCAATTTTGCTGTATAAGGAAAGTGTGCAAATCTTTAGGCACCCCAGACATAAATTGTTCAAGCATTATAATATCTAATAACATTTCTACCGTCTTTTGCTCAGGCTCCAACCATTTTACAGCTAAACCTCTGATTCTCTGACTCAGAGCCCTGGGTGTTTCACCCACTCTCAATGTAGTAGCTCTAAACATTCGCCTATACTCTGAAATAGACAACCCTAGGCGATCTCTAAAAGCAGCCTTTACTTCCTTATAATTCAAAGCCTGGGCTGCTGGCATTGCTCTATAAGCTGCAAGCGCCTCTCCAGTTAATGAGGCTGCCAGCCTTACTGCCCACTGGGTCTCTGGCCATGCTAATGCTTGTGCCACTCTTTCAAAAGACTAGAAAATCATCAACATTATCATCTGGAGTTAGCTTCCCAAAACTAAATGCCTCAATCCCCTGATTGAGTCCCACACTGTCCACATGTGGTGTACCAGTATTTACTGCTGGTCTTGCATCTGTTCCACTTTGGCTCTGCAGCTGAACTAGGGCTTGCACCAGATCAAGCACTGGCTTCTGCTGGTCCATTAAGGCTCTCATAGCAGTGTCCTGAGCCTGCTGTGCTAGCTCCTGCTGCCTGCTGAACTGGGCTGCCATCCACTGAGCTAGTTCCTTTGAATCCATCTTGAACCCTGTAAGAAAATACAAAGAAACAAAACACAGTGCACCACCTTCCAAACAGGTGTTTTTTTTCTACACTCTTTTTTTTTTCAATTACCCCTGTGCTTACTCCCATCCACCACTAGACATGCCCAGGTACTTATTACCTTGTGCTAGTGATGAATCCAGCTCTGCACAGGGTCTTTTCCTCCTGGGACAGCTTCCTGGAACAACCCCTTTTCCTCCAAAGTGTAGTTGAGGGAAAATCTTTTTTTCCAGCTTTAAACTTGAACTGTAGTTGTAATCCTCAGCAAGTAAATCCCCTTTGTGCAAAAGCAATCCGAAAAACTACGCCATTTGTCAGACGGCTGCCTGGATGAGAATCTTCACACTCTTGGCAAGTGCATATTTCTATATAATTTGCAAGGTATTGTGGGCAATGTAGTTCATTCACACCAGACACAGCTGCTGACAATAATTTAGTTGTGCTCTTGGGTAAAGCCAATAAGATATTTATTTATGGGGTTATTTCTCCCAACACAGATATGCTTGGTAGCACATAAATTAGGTTACTTGCTTTCAGTGTTAACTTGGAAAAACAAAGTTAAAATCAGGAAAACAACAAATGAAAAGCCACAAAG
This sequence comes from Ichthyophis bannanicus, assembly GCA_033557465.1. Lineage (NCBI taxonomy): Eukaryota > Metazoa > Chordata > Amphibia > Gymnophiona > Ichthyophiidae > Ichthyophis > Ichthyophis bannanicus. The sequence goes on along the minus strand of CM066043.1, from coordinate 32,618,767 downwards.
CAAGAAACAAACTGTTCTTTTCAGGTTAACTTCTGATTACTTCCCACATAGATACAGAAGTGATTCTCTCCTAGCTCACAAGCAATTAGGTAAGGCTTAATTGCTAGCAGTCACCAGCTGAAACCCCTTAGCTGGCTTGCCTTCCACTGTGTGGGTCAAATCCTGCTTCAGGAGCTTTTCTGAGTAGATTAAAGAACAAATTTGTATTTCTTTGTGATGGTTGCTGTACTTTATAACAGAAAGTTACCAACGGAGTTTAGATAGAGAGCAGTCCATATAAACAGGATCCTCATCTGCTATTATTCCCCCTTGTTCAACAAGCATGGGTTCAATATCATGGATTGGCACAGATGAATCTATCAATGGAGCATTTTCAGGAGAATACTTGTTTCCCTGCTGTCTTTCAAGGTTATAGCTAGGGCATAGATCAGTGTTCATACCTGAGCTTCCATTGCTGCTAGAGTTCCTCTCTATATAGCCTGGCCAGTATGTAGTCCAGTTCTTATGTCCAGCCTTCCAATCCAGATCCCTGGACACTGGATCTCTCTTCACATACCTTCTGGCACGGGTCTTAGGGTCCCTTTCACGTGCAGCCGTCTCCCTCACAGGTAGCCTCTGGTGATCCCTAGCTCTGCAGCACCATTCCTCTGGCTTTCCCCAGTCCAATGGTGTATGCTGGCCCTTGGAATACCTCCCAGTATACGTACTGCTTTGGACTCTTCTAGACCTCTCAAAGGCTTTTCTCCTCTTTCTTCCAGAGGGTTTCTTTTCCCCTCTGTCCGTCCGGTTTGGCTTCTGCTTCTGATGATCCTTCAGATGAAACTGATGATCAAACTCAAGCTGATTCTCAGGATAAGGAGGACAATGAGGACAATTCTCTGGATATCCAAGGTGATCATGAAGATGGTCATCTGTAGAATAAACTCTACTCTTATTCTGCCTGGATGAGTGCTCCTCCCTAACACAGTGCAGCTGTGCTGAATCAGGCCCTGCCCTTTGAGATGAGTGCTTAGGGATTACCTCATAGCCCTCCTGATTGAACACACATTTCCCCACTTCAGCTCCTCTAATGGCTGTTGGAAACCTGGTGCATTCTGGGACTGGTAGTCTTTTATGGCAAAATTCTGTTTTCTCATTTCTACCAGCACTGACAGGTTGCTTGTTCAGAGACACTTCACTTTTTCTATAGCCCCTTCCTGAGCTATGATAAGCTTCCTTATCACAATATTAATGGTTTAATTTCAAGAAACGTTTTATCCTCCTGAATGATAATGGCTTTAGCCTACTCTCTTTGTCCCCCAGTAATATGGCTGGTCATTATCTCGACTCTCTTCTTAGAAGGGCATCTTCCAAATTCACCCTCTCTAATAGTTTATTATTGTCTTGATCTAATCACTATCTCGTTTCTCACTTTTGTTGAATTCCCCTTCTGAGGCATCTCTCATTCTAAAAAAAGCTTTTAGGAACTTGAAGACACATAGGGGATGATTCCATAAGGGGAGAAAGGAAACTTACAAGATAAGAACACACATAAGTCCTTGTTCTAAAGGTCTTATTTGTGTTATTGGGTGCTTTAGGTGGTTGCTTTTGGTTGTGTAGAGGGGTGGAGTTTGGGTGGAGCTTAAACGTACACTCTTAAGTTATAAAAGATGAACAATCTAGGCATGGGCAGGTGTAACTGCCGTGACTGGGTTAAAGCATATCTTTACCCTCATTCTATAAAGTAAAATTGCTTGTTGGCTATGGAGAGTGTGTCCAAGGTTGCAGAGCTTTGTGTGGCTAGCTTGCAGAGGTTGAGGGTTGTTTTGGCAAGGATGAGAATGCCTCCTCCTTTTCGGTGGGTGCATGGGCAGTAGAATAGAGTGTAGTTGGGGGATATGATATGGTTCAGGAAGACTGTGTCAGTTTACGAGAGCCAGAGCTCTGTTATACATAGAATGTCCAGGTTTTGCGTGAATAGGAGATCTCATATGGTGGGGACTTTGTTCTTTGCAGAGCGTGTGTTTATGAGTACGCAGCGTGTGTTTATGAGGGTTTTTTGATGGCTGCTGAGTTTGTGTGGATATATGGGTCATTGCTTATAGGGATGCAAATGAAGTGTTTATGATTGCGCAAACGGGGAGGGGGGAGGTAGGTGTATGCATTGAGATTGGGGTGGGGCAGGGGATTGTAGGGGTTGCGGAAGGGGGGTGAGGGTGATGGTAGGCTTGTGGTTGGGAGCTGGAGAGAGTCTATGCTTGTGGTGAGGATGAGTAAGGCAAGAATGGAGTAAAGGATGCATGTAGTTGGAGCATGGACCGGCTTCTTCTGTTTATGGTGGTTGTTTAAGTTGTATAATGAACCAGGTGGGGTTCTGCCGACTTTTGGCTGAGATTTAAGCTGGTGGGCTTCTGGTGGGGTGACAGCATTACCTCGGTTCCTGCCTAAGTTTCAGGCCTACCAGGTGTGGGCGTGCCTTATGGTGTACTGAAGTTAAATTCACATTGCGGTGGAAGGGGTGTGCTGGATTGGGTGGTGGGAAGCATTGAGGAGGAGCATACCCCCGCGCTTTCCAGTGTTTTTGGCTGATGAACTCTCGCTGTGATGGTCTGCAGGGCCAGAAAATCTTGAGACCATGTTAAGCCCCAGGGCCGTCCTCTTCCTTCAGAATTGCTCCTTTCGGTTAATACGGCTGGACGAGGTGAAGCAACAAGCAAGAACAGAGCTGTATAGTTTCCTTGGTGCAGAGATCTTGGCTGTTGCAGGTTTTCTTCTGTGGTTGGATTCAGTCCACTCCTAAAGGCCATGCCGAAGGCCCTCTAGGCACGGACCTGCCAGATGTTGGCCCACTTGTGGCATGCTGGATTTTAAAGTCCGAGTTTGCCGCGTTGATTGGTGGTTGAAGGGAGTGTGAGGAGCTCCTTCCCACTCTCACTGGTGGCGTTGGATCAGCAGCTTCCATGCCTGTCATGCGCTTGAGAAAACCAAAAGGCAGCTGGGTTGCCAGGAGTCGGCACTGACTTGATGACACTAAAAAAAAGAATGTGATTCCATCCATGCTCTGCCCATACGCCTTCTCTGAACAGGCTTACTTTAAAGTCACATGCATGCACATGTCTAATTGTACCCAACGTACTTGTACACATGAGATAATTTTAGAAGAGGACTTTGACATATGTGTACTGTTATGTATGCATAAAATGCTTTATAAAATTGCCTCCTATATGTGTATGAGCTGGTACTTATATGCATAGGTGTCAATCTTCACTACATGCACATATTATTATTAGAAGTTGCATGTCATGTATAAGTGCCATATTCTAGAAAACTCCATTTGCAAAAGCAGCAAATACAGAAGTCAAGTTCCTAGAAGTACATTTTATGGGGGCATATATAAAGCAATTAACACAATTAACATACCTGCTAACCACTGAGTGGGATTTTCAGTGGCATGTAGCCGGCTTATGCCGCTGAAGATCCCTCTCTAACGCTGCTAGATGCTTTGAAGCTAGTCACTTAGCATTGTGGTATTCCAGGGATGGTGTCAAAGATAACTGAGCGGTGATAATATTCAGCTACTGCCCAGTTATCTTAAAGTGCCTAAATTTAGGGAGAAACAGAAACATGACTGCATAAAAAGACCACATGGCCTTTCTAGTCTGCCCTTCCAAATCAACTACAATAGTCCTCTTTTTACCTTTAGAGATCCTCTGTGTTTCTTCCATGCTTTTTTGAATTCAGATACTGTCCTCGCGTCCACCACCTCCACTGGGAGACTATTCCACGCATCTACCACTCTTTCCGTAAAGAAATATTTCCACATATTACTCCTGAGTCTATCCCCTTTCACCCTCATCCTATGTCAACTCATAGCAGAGCTTGCCTTCAATTGAAAGAGACCCTCCTGTGTGTTTATGCCATGGAGGTATTTAAATGTCTCAATCATATTGCCCCTATCCCGCCTTTCCTCTAAAGTATGCATATTAAGATCTTTAAGTCTGTCCTCATATGCTTTATAATGAAGACCTCTAACCATTTTAGTAGCCACCCTCTGTACCGACTCCAACCTGCCTATATCCTTCTGAAGGTGTGGTCTCCAGACATGCACACAATACTCCAAATTAGGTCACACCAGAGATTTATACAGAGACATTATCACCTCCTTTTTTCTTCTGGCCATTCCTTTCCCTATGCACCCAAGCATACTTCTGACTATTGCAGTTGTCTTTTCTACTAGTTTAGTTTCTTTAAGATCATCAGATTCAATTATACCTAGGTCCCATGCCTCTTTTGTGGACAGAAGTACCTTGCCCCCTACACTGTACTGCTCCTTTGGATTTTTGCAGTCCAAATGCATGACCCTACATTTTTTAGTATTAAATTTCAGCTGCCACATTCTAAACCATTCTTCAAGCTTAGCTAGATCCCTCCTCATGTTATCTACTCCTTCCTGGGTGTCTAATAGAAACATAGAAACATAGAAATATGATGACAGAAAAAGACCACGTGGCCTATCTAGTCTGTCCTTCCATATCAACAACTACAACAGTCCCCTTTTTACCTTTAGAGATCCTCTTTGTTTGTCCCATGCTTTTCTGAATTCAGTTACTGTCCTCATCTCTACCACCTCCACTGGGAGACTATTCCACGGATCCACTACTCTTTCCGTAAAGAAATATTTCCGCATATCACTCCTGAATCTATCTCCCTTCACCCTCATCCCATGTCCCCTCGTAGCAGAACTTGCTTTCAATTGAAAGAGGCTCCGCTCCTGTTAATTTATGCCACAGAGGTATTTAAACATCTCAACAAATTCCTGGCAGAAAGTCAATAAACCTTTATTACGGTAGTCCAAGAGAAAACCACTGCTTGTCATTGGGGATAGGTAACATGGAACTGGCTGCTTTTGGGATATGCTACATACTTTTGGAAACAGAACACTGACTCACTATGGCAGTTTTTATGTTCTATATGTAATGAAGTGGAATAGATAGTACAACAGATTACCTGTGTCCTGCCATCTTCATAGCTGCCCAGCCTCAGACATCCAGCCTCGGCTCAGCCCTGAAGTAAGGCTCGGTGCCTCAGCTGATACATTTAAAAGGACTGGGGGGAGGGAGAATGTGTTTGCCCACTGCCTATATGTACCCGTAATGCTCCAATGGGCTGGATTCCCATGTATTGCACCTATATTATAGCTTTTCACTTTTACATTTTTATTTATCAGTATTCTTTATTCTTTACTCCATTTGATATATTTCTCTCACAAAAGCAACTAGGTGGTTTGCAATAAAAATGAGCTGTGAGGAAAAAGAAAAGGGAACAGCATTATATGATAGGACAGCAGAGAAATACAGAAACCAAAAGTCAGAGGCAAGTAAGGAATAAGGAAAGAGTTAAGAACAAGCCAGGGAAAGATCAAAGGCCAGTTGGAAAAGGTGAGTCCTTAATGATGCTTTAAATCTGGGGAATGATTGTTCTAATGGAAGTGTAGAGGGCAAGGAATCCCAAAGTGCGAAAGCCAGGAAAAAAAGTCGATCTATGTCCCCCTCCTGGGAGGAGGGAAATATAGAAACAGAGAAAAATGATGACAGAAAAAGACCACATGGCCTATCTAGTCTGTCCTTCCAAAGAAAGAACTACAACAGTCACCTTTTTTCCTTTAGGGATCCTCTGTGTTTGTTTCATGCTTTTTTGAATTCAGATACTGTCCTCATCTCAACCACCTCCACTGGGAGACTATTCCACGGATCCACCACTCTTTCCCTAAAGAAATATTTCCGCGCTCTCTCCCTGAACATTTATGCCACGGAGGTATTTAAACATCTCAATCATATCTATATCTATTGCAGATTTTGGTATCATTTGCAAACAAGCAAACCTTACCCAAGAGTCCTTCTGCAATATCACTAACAAAGATGTTAAAAATAATCAGACCAAAGACAGATCACTGTGGCACACCACTGGTAACCTCCTTCTCCTCAGAGTGAACTCCATTTACCTGTACCCTTTGTTGCCTCTCACTCAAACAATTTCTAACCCAATCAGTAACTTTAGGGTCCATCCCTAGGGTGTTCAGTTTGTTGATAAGTCACCTGTGTGGAACATGTCAAAGGCTTTACTGAAATCTAAATACATCACATCTAGGGCTCTCCCTCAGGCCAACTCCCTGGTCACCCAGTCAAAGAAATCAATCAGATTTTTTCTGACAAGACCTACCTCTGGTGAATCCATGCTGCTTCAGATCCTGCAATCCATTGGACTTCAGAAACCTCACTATTCTCTTGTTTAGTAGCCTGTCCAATAATTTACTAACCACAAAGGTTAGACTAACTGGTCTGTAGTTCTCAATGTCATCCTTATGTCTGCATGAATAGGAATGCCACAGTAAGGGCTGTTTTAACTTTAGCCACTTTGGATAACTGGACGGTGTTATCCAGCCAAACTAGATATTATATGCTGGTGGCTGCATATGACCCTGGTATTGAATATCCAGGTCTAAGTTAAAGCGGTGATGGCCACTGCTACTGAATATCAGCCCCTACATTTCTAAAAATACCTTTAATATCATGGGCCCCATATTCAAAGGATTTAGGACCCGAAATTCAGCTGCCCGGATTCCTGCCCAGATACCTGCCTAACTCTAAACCACATATTCAATGCCACGGTGATGGCATTGACTATCTGGTGATCGCTGCCAAAGCCGGAAGTTGCCGAAGCTAACCAGGCAGCAGCGATATTGGATGCTGCCCGGTTAGCTCTTGCTCCTTAAAGATAGGTGAGGGTTTTCCTTGTTTATCTTTAAGGTGCAGATCGCTAACCAGCGAGCATCCAATATCACTGCTGCCCGGTTAATGCCATTCTCCGCCTCCGTTCCACCCCCGAACGCCCTTATTGTCCTAACTTTGAGAGTTATGCTCCTAAATTAGCTTCTTTGAAAATTTAATAAGATGGAGTTTCTAAATGTTTTCTTAAAATTTCACTGAACTTATAAATTTAGGAGCATAAAAAGTGGGTGGCAGTGGGGGAGGATTCAGGGTGGGAGAAGTTAAAAGCTTAGCACTGATTTTCAGCACTAGGCTCATAAATCTAGGCAAATGAACATTTTTTAATGCTGTCAAATCAATGCTGACTCCTGGTGACCCAGCAGCCCCTGTGTTTTCTTGGCAAGGTATGACTCAAATTAGATTGCTAGGCCTTTTCTTCCGAGGCAATGGAGGGTAAAGTCACTTGCCAAAGATTGCAAGGAGTCCCAGTGAATTATCTTGCTGGATATAAAGGGGAATAGAATCCCACAGGGCTGGGGCCAGAAAGTAGAAGGCCGATTGTCACGTGGATTCCAGTTGTGCAACATTATTAGCTGGAAGCACCAGTTGATTATGATTTTAAGAATGTAGAGATCTAGAAGCTGTATAAAGAATGAGGGAATCAGAGAGATAAAGAGGAAGACCAAAGTAAAAAAGCTTTACATGCTAATAAAAGAACTTTAAACTTGATTTGATAGGAACAAGGGCGTCAATGGTGAGCTCTCAGCAAAGAGTGACATGGTCAGATATCTTGGAGTGGGTGAGAAGCTTAATAGTGATATTTTGGATCCATTGGATGCGTTTAATAGATGAGCTCCCCATTCAAGTCCTGGTATTGAGAGAATTACCACCAATGAGTTTTACCGACAGGGTTTGTGGATCACTAGCACCAACTGAGTATCCTGCAGTGATGCAAGCGGGGTTGGTGTGTCCTCAAAGGCAGAGGTGGGCTCCAGATGTGAGGTGGCATCACAGCCATTTGGAGACAGTGGAGTAGTGTCAGTGGTGGATGTTGAACTGAGCAGTGCCCTGCAGCAAATGGATAACCCATAATCTAGGGAAATTGGTGACTATCAGAGATTAAAAGACTGAAGAAGCCAGAGACAGTTATATTGGATATTATTTGGCAGGCCACTGTGCACCTTGAAAGTGCTGTTTTGTTAAAGGCTTGGTTTTGGAATCCAAAGCTGGGGAGTTTGCTCAGCAACTGGACATCATGGAAGATTCATTTAAGAGCCAAGATGGCTGATTGGCTAAACTGGAGAATGTACAAGATGAACAGCAGGTTGCCATTTAAGGATAGTGGGTGACTGTTTGGCCCTGAGATGAAAGTTAGAACTTTAGAGAATAAATTAATAACTTTGAACCTTAGGTTCTTGAACTTCCCTCAGGATTCTAATCTGGGCAAGAAGAACCAATCTAACCCTTACCATTCTGCAACCAGCTTCCCACAACACCTACGACGCTCTCACCTGCTGTATGTGGACCTCAATCATCCAGACAAACTTAAAAAAGCACTACCTAAAACTCAACTCTTCCTCAACTGTGCCCTTATAAACTCACGCTCTGTGCGTAATAAATGGCCAGTGATACCAGACTTGATAGAAGTGCATAACCTGGATCTACTCATGGTGACTGAATCCTGGCTCAAGGATACTGACAAAGCTATCATAAACCAATTAATACCTTCCAACTTCTCCATCCATACTTGCCATAGGACCAACCAAAAAGGAGGTGGAGTATTCATTCTTTCAAAAACAAACCTAGAATTTCGACTTCTCACATCCAAGAGCTCCTCCCATGCTGACTTTATCACCATTGCCAATAAAGACATCACCATAAACCTTATTTACAGATCCCCTTCCTCTCCTCCTGAAGTTATCTCTACATTTATAGACTTAGCCTGCAACCCAGCCGACCCACACAGCTCCAATTGGCTGCTTGGAGACTTTAACTTACCCTCCCTGCAACCCAACCAAGCAGATGCTTTCCTAGAAGCCATGCAAACACTCGGTTTTGATCAACTTGTAAACACTTCCACTCACAATAAAGGAAACCTACTGGACCTAATTTTCGCTCCCCACGCTGCATTCAACCAAAACTCCATCCTTAACACTACTATCACCTCCATTCCCTGGTCGGATCATAAACTAATTATGTTTCAGATGCCCACTCTTCTCTCTAAGCATCCACCTAACAACCCATGTACAGAATCCAAACCTACCTCTCAATTCAAACCATTGGATAAAGAGGAATTCATTAGGCAGGCCTTACCTCTACTCAACCCAATACATTCTGACCTCGGAGAAGCAATAACCAACTGGAACACCACATTAAAGTCTATTGCACAACTACCAGCTTCAACCAAAAGCTACAAGACCAAACAAAACAAGAGGCAGCCATCACCATGGTTTACACCGGATCTCCGTTCATCCCTCCTCTCCCTCAGGAAACTTGAAAGGAAATGGAGAAGATCTCACTCCGAAGTCAATAAAGTAATATACTTGAATCACCTCAAACTCCACCGTGAATCTATATATCTCAAAATGAGTGAATACCATGCTAATCTTCTCCTCCGCTCACTAAATAAACCCAAAGACCTTTTCAACATAGCAAAATCCCTAATTAAAGACCCATCATCTACCCAACTAGTTCCTATCCCCCCCAGTCCTACGCCGATTATCTCCAATCCAAGACCTCCATAACTGACACAATCTCAGTCTTAACACCATCACACTCTCACTCCCCATTTCCTGCAATCACAACATTTACAACACCCTCTGAAAAAAACATTCAAGATCTCATCACCTCCATCAACACTTCTACAGCTCCAAGTGATCCATGCCCAGCATACTGGGTCAGATCGCTACGTGCCGAATTGAGCCCAATCCTAGTCAACATCATTGGACTCTCCTTTGCAACAGGCACGTTCCCATCTCTCCTTAAACAAACCTCTATAAGACCTCTACTGAAGAACTCTAGGCTTGACCCACTAAAGCCTGACTCCTACCGCCCAATCTCGAGCATACCTCTATTAGCCAAAATAATAGAGAAGGTTGTTCAGAGACAGATACAACATCACATTGATACAGCCTCACCGCTTGATCCCAGTCAACACGGCTTCAGGGAATCACACGGTGTAGAAACCCTCCTTACTACCCTAACTAATACACTGAACAGAGGCCTTGATAAAGCAGAAAACGGCTTTGCTCTAATATTCCTAGATATCTCCGCTGCCTTCGACTCAGTCAATCATAATCTACTCCTTGCCCGACTCCTAGAAAAAGGAATCGAGGGTCTCGCCTGGGAATGGTGTAGGTCATACCTGTCTGAGCGATGGCAACATGTCAGAGTCGGTTCCACCACATCCACACCTTTCCACCAACACCAAGGTGTTCCGCAAGGATCGTCATTATCTGCACTTCTGTTTAATGTATACTTACAGCCGATCTGTGACATCATACGCACCTTCAACATCTCCTCATTAATCTACGCTGACGATGTTCTATTGTTTACTCCATTTAAAGTCAGTCAACCAGACTTCACCAACCTTATCCAATGCTTCAATGCCATCACAGACTGGTTAGCTTCTCAAAACCTCCGTATAAACTTCAAGAAGACCGAAGTTCTCTTCATATCAAGAAACAAAGCATTCTCACCACCATCCTCTCTAAAAGTGAGAGATGCGGATCTCCCCTGTAAACCATCTATTCGCTACCTAGGGATTACTCTGGATCAGCATTTTGAATTTAAGGAACATATTCGGAACGTCACAAAGGCTATCTACAATAAAATAAGAACGCTAAGACAACTCAGACCCATGCTACCTCACAACAACTTCCGGACCATTTTCCAGGCCCTCACACTACCTCATTTTGATTATGCTAATGTCATCTTATACGGTCTACCTAAAAACACCATTAATCCTCTACAACTGGCGATGAATGCGGCTGCTAGGGTGCTTTGTGGTCTATCAAGATCAGACCATATCACCCCGACTCTCATGGAACTACACTGGCTACCAATTAATTGCAGGATAACCTACAAAATACTCATCATCACTTTCAAGATCATCAACAATCTTGCCCCCACGTCTCTTAACGATCTCATCTCCCTCACCCCAAAAAACAGAGAGAGAAGGACAACAACGGACAACACACTGATTATCCCCAAGGAGTCCATCAAATGTACCCAATCAACCAAGAAAAGGACCTTTGCCTTCTATGCACCTAAATGCTGGAATGACCTCACACCTGAAATAAGAGCGATTAAAGACCTCTCTCAATTTCGTAAGGCAATCAAGCACCACATCTTCCTGATCCATTTTGCACAAGCATCCAATCCTCATCGGATCAACAGCCCCCTTAAACCGACTATCTCTCACTCTTCTCCCCAATTCCCTCACAAGTAATCTCTGCCCCAAGTTCTCTTATGTCCTACCTTATTCCGACCATGGTCTGCCTGTGAATACTAAAGAACCCTATATGTTTATACATAGCTCAGTTTTACACTGTTTTTGTACATAGTTCCACTGTGTGTACATAGTTATAGTTTTATTACCCCCTGTTCCAAGTTTAATTTCCCTGTTATAATGTAAGCACACCAGTGTTTTCTGATTGTGCAGATCTGTTACTTGTAAACCGCACTGAAAACAAATAGCGCGGTATATAAAAATGTTAAATAAATAAATAAATAAAATAATCTCGGCTCTACTGAACCTTTGAAACTTTATTTCAAGGACTGACTTTAAATATCTGCTGACATGGTTCCTCCATTGAATAAAGTATTTTATTTACCTGTAAGGAAGATACAAAGTGAGGTTCAACAAGGGAGGAAGGTGCTGCTAGTCCGGTTTGGGCTGACAGTCTAGACGTTATTGTGTTTTCAAAACTTTAATAGAGGTTCAGGATAGGGCCACCCTATTGGCAGCATTTGTATTTGAGAGTGATAAAAATTCTGTATTACAACTGTTTTTTCATAATAAACTTGTACCATGTATTGGCCAAAAAGTTTGGTGTTTTCTATACTTGGCCAAGGAGATGCAGAAGAGGTGTACGTTTTTTTCTCTAGCTCTGCCCAAGGATATTTGCTAATGTTAGGGATTTTTTTCTTGAGATATCCTGCTAAATGTTTAGTGAAGGTTTCAAATGTTTGCTACGTTTTCTTTGAGCCCGTCCCTTTAAAGCAATTACTTGATAGCAAATTTGCTGAGCAAGAGGGTGATATGGACTCCAAAGCGTTGTCTAATGTAAGCTCTGGTTAAATTGTCAGGATAGGGAGATTAGCCGTTCTTTTCGAACAGATTTTTCATTATTTCTTCTCTATTATTTTCTTCTCGGCTTCTCTCTTCTATCTTTTGGGCTTGATGGGTAATGGAACATTTCTTTTTCTTTTTTTATTTTGTCCAAAATAGTATATGCTATGATGGAATCATTTTATTTGTGGTTTATCACTATGTTATTTATTTTGCTTTCTGGCAAGATGATTCTTGTATTGTTTGTAAAAATTCATAAATACAAAAAGAAAAAAATCATGTACTCCCATGGAATATCCACAGTAGCTGCACTATTTCTTCAGTGACCTAATGAAGGGAGGGTAACTCTCAAAAGCTTGTCACAGAAATCCTGTAACAAAGTTTCTAAAATTCACATTTGCATAAACATATAGAGCCCAATACTTGAAGGGCAGTTAGACAGTTTACAGCCCTGTAAACCACGTAACTGCTGCTGAGAGGGATCTTCCCGATTATGGTCCTTATGCGCCCCAATGCTAACTGCTAGCATCAGGGTGTGTCGGGGTATTCCGGGGTAGAGCGGAGGTGGATACGATCGATAACAGGGAAGCAGCAATATTGCTTGCTGCCTGATCAGTGACCTGCACCTAAAAATAGGCAAGGAAAAACCTTGCCTATCTTCTAGGCATGAGAGCTAACTGGTGTCACCCTCTTGGTGGCCAGCCCAACGCCTAGGGCGCTGGGAGTTGGTCTGCCTTTGTATTCCTGACTCAGAGAGTGTGACCCTGCATTGGTCCTGCAAGGCCCTCTGGGAATGGTAGTCCCTTTTACCCTTTGAGAACAGAAGAGTTGTAGTCGAGTGTTTCAGGCAATGACAAGAATTTATTTTCCCTTCCCAACGGATTTCTGTGCAGGTAAATAACTTAGGACAAACTGCCATACAATTGGCTTGAGGGATATGTACAAGAACTCAGGTAAATTAGCCTTATCAGCTTCAGGCTCACAACGTGCAGTGCTCGGTACAAACAAACTATAACAGCTTCCTTCAGCAAAAGAGAATGTTCCCCATTCATTCTGTTACTTTACCAGCTTTCTCAAACTCGTGTTCAGCACAGAGACTCAACGTGGTCAGCAAAACATAACATGCAGTCCATCTGGTTATCCACTATTTCACTGCTATCAGAGTCAATTTGCATTTCTTCAGCGTCAGCAATAGCAGGGTGTGTCAGTGAGCTGCTATCCTGAACTTTAAAACAGACGTCTTCACTATCCCCACATGGCTTCTCTCGGTAGCACTCTAAAGGATAGGACTGTGAATTACCATATATACTGAAGTTTCTTTTTAGAGAGTCTGCTATATTCTGGCAACTGCAGGGAAATACTTTATAACTAGGTTCAAATCTATGTAAGTTGTGAAGCCTACCTTTCAGCTTTGGAGGAAAAGGAATTCTCAGCTCTGCAAAGTCAGACTGCTTCCCAAACACAGCTTGTGTTTGTTTGCCTCTCAGCCTCGTAGCTTCATCCTTAGAGGTTGTGATAAGGAAGCTTATCATAGCTCAGGTAGGAGCTATAGAAAAGATGATGTGACTCTGAACAAGCAACCTGTCAGTTCTGGTAGAAGCAAGAAAACAGAATTTTCACATAAAAGACTACCAGTCCCAGAATGCACCAGGTTTCCAGCAGCCATGAGAGGGGCTGAAGTGAGAGAATGTGTGTGCAATCAAGAGAGCTATGAGGTAATCCCTAAGCACTCATCTCAAAGGGCAGGGCCTGATTCAACACAGCTGCGCTGTGTTAGGGAGCAGCACACATTAGAACAGGATAAGAATAGAGCTTATTCTTCAGATAACAGCTACAGAGGGAGGAAGAGATACAGAGACAGCAACGGCTACAAGCACCAGTATCACCTGGAGAAACAGAAGCCAAGCCAAGCAGATAGAGAGAGAAGGAAACTCTCTGGAAGGAAGAGAAGAAAGGCCATTGGAAGGTCTGGGAGATTCCAAGGCAGTACTCATACTGGGAGGTATTCCAAAAGCCAGCAGAGTCCATTGGACTGGATTCAGCCCGAGGAATGGAGTGGCAGAGATAGGAATCACCAGTGGCTACCTGGAAGAGAGAAGACTGCATGTGGAAGGGACTTTCAGACCAAGGCCAGAAGGTATGTGAGAGAAGATCCAGTGTCCAGGGATCAAGATTGGAAGGCTGGACATCAGAATTGGATTACATATTGGCCAGGCTATACAGAGAGGAATAATGATAGCAGGAGAGGCTCAGGTATGAACACTGATCCAGACCCTATCTATAATAGAGAATGGCAGCAAGGGAATAAGCATTCTCATGATAGTGCCTTAATGAAAGACTCATCTGTGCCAATGTATGATATTGACCCTATGATTGTTGATGCAGGGGGAAATACAGCAGATGAAACTATTTACATGGACTGTTCTTTATCTAAATGCTATTGCTAGTTTTCTATGAGCAAACACATCAGCCATCACAAAGAAACCTAACTTTGTTCTTTATTTCCACTGCAAACAGCTCTTAAAGCAGGATTTGGGCTCACACAGTAGCAGCCAGCCAGCTAAAGGCTTTCAGCTGGTCCATTGATAGTAATTAGGGCTGCACCTGATTGTGTGTGTGAGCAAGGGAGAATCACTGCTGAGATGGGCGTGGAAAATAAGCAGAAGTTAACCTAACCAGCAAAGTTTATTCTTTACTTTGTGCCTTTGTATTTGGTAATTATTTGCTAAGAAAACATTAGCTAATTGCCTGACAAGCTGAAGGTTGTTTTCTGGTTTACTTTGTGACTTTTTGTTATCCATTTTAAACACTGCAAGCAAGTAACCTCATTTATAGTGCTATCAAGCATACATGTGCTGGGTGAATTAAACCCCATCAATAAAATAAGTATTTTATTGATCTTACCACTTGGTTTCACAACTCAAATTATTGTCATCAGCTGTGTTTGGGAGTGAATGAACTACAATACCCACAATACCTTGCAAGAATCATATGAATATATGCATCGTCAAAATTGTGTAAGTTCTCACCCTAGGCAGCCGTCTGACAAGGTAAAAGTATTATCATGCCAGCAGGTTTCTCTCTCTGGAGCATGTGGGTTTTCCCAAGCCTGCCTTCCAGGAAATATCTTCTCCTTCTTGCCTTTACCAGATGGCACCTGTCCTGTGCTGCTTCTTTCTGGTGTTAGGACTATGGCTCCCTTGGTTCTCACCTCTTGACACCTTCCTTCTTTCTGCTCCTCTCCTCCCTCTCTAGTCCAGGCTAGTGACCACTCTTTATCCTCCTGTTTCTCCGGGCTAAACTGTGCCCCTCCCTTAAACAGATGTGTCTCATTATCTCTTGAACTAGGGACTACGTCACAGCGTGGGAGGTCTTTCCAGCTCATGACTCTCTTTGTTTACATTCTCTCTGAAAACACTGAGCCATGTGCTCAGACTGCCTGTCAGTTTCTGCAATGGAATCCTCTTCTCTCACCAACTCCATAGGCTCAGAAGGGACTTCTTCATGACAATGGGCAGCATGAAATATCGCTGCTGCTCGGTTAACTACTGTGGCTTCCAGCATATCTGGCAATTCCTGGATATTCAATGCCAGGGCGCATATGTCCCCGACATTGATTATCCAGTGTTAAGGGTTGGCTAGCACGGTCACCATAGTGGCACATAGCCTGCCCAAGTGAATATCGGACCCGATATTCAAAAGGCATTTACACGATTTACAGACCTGTAAACTGTGTAAATGCCGCTGAACGGTATATTCAAAGGTTAACATGGTTAGTGCTGATGAATATCTTCAATCTTCTCCCCTCCATGCCCCGATGCTAACCGCTTAGCATCGGGGCATGTCATGGGTGTACCAGGGTGGAGCGAAAGTGGCAACAGTCGCTAACTGGATAGCGGTGATATTGCACCACTATCTGA
Source organism: Ichthyophis bannanicus (assembly GCA_033557465.1). NCBI lineage: Eukaryota > Metazoa > Chordata > Amphibia > Gymnophiona > Ichthyophiidae > Ichthyophis > Ichthyophis bannanicus. Next base: position 32,602,808 of record CM066043.1, on the reverse strand, counting down.
TTAGCGACCTGCAGGTAAAACTAGGCGAAGCAAACATTTGCCTAGTTTTACCCGTGGGAGCTACCCAGGCAGCGGTGCAATATCATAGCTACCCAGTTAGCGTCAGTGGCTCCGGGGCATGTGTGGCGATCCCAGATATTCAATACTGGGGCCACATATGAGCCCAGCATTGAATATCTGGTGTTAGAAGTCGGCAAGGATGGCCATGTGCCACAGCAGTACAAAGCCAGCTGAATTCAATAACTGGCCCATATATTTATTTATTTATTTACATTCTCTTATATACCGCACTATTCTGCATCAGTGCGGTTTACATTGAACAAACTGAAATTACATTGAACAGGGCATTATAACTTGGAGATAACTATTTTACAGGGACCATGGGCTATGGAGGGTTAAGTGGCTTGCCCAAGACCACAAGGAGCACCTGTGGGACTAGAAACCCCAGTCCTTCCGGCCCAAGGTTGCTGTCCTCTAGTGGGATTTGAACCCCCGACCTTCCGGCCTGAAGTACCTTGCCCCAACCACTAGGCCAAATATAGATTTCTGTATTCCCCTGTGTGCTCATGTTGTGGTATGTTCAAATGAATCCTATGTTGAGACTATGGGTCATATTTACTAAGCTGGGCTAACGGGTAGCAGGGCCTATTAGTATCTAGGTCCCACTGAATAACATACCAGCCACACCAGCTCTCTTTCACCGAACCTCTCCACTCTTAACCTCTGTCTCACCCGTGTTGTTACATGGATTAATGAAAACTTTCTCCACGTCAACCCTTCTAAATCAGCCGCACTTTGGCTCTCCTTTAATGTATCTCCACCTACCTGCTCTCCTCTCTTCCTTTCGACTCCTATTCCTTTGGTCTCTTCCCTCCACTATCTTGGAGTCACCCTTGATATTTCCCTCTCGTTTCATCACCATATTTCCTCGCTCATTCATCGCTCTTTCTTTTTTCTACGTCAGATCCGAGCTGTCCACCCTTTTCTCTCTTCCTCCTCTCTTACCTCCTTAGTCATTTCTTTAGTATTCTCAATATTAGATTATTGCAATATCGTTTTTGCAGGTCTTCCACAATATCAGCTCCGACATCTTCAACTGGTTCAGAATACGACTGCACGTTTGCTCACTTATTCCTCTCCCCATGATCACATCACTCCCCTTCTTCTCCATCTACATTGGCTCCCACTTAACTTCCGTTTCCACTACAAAATACTCATACTCGCCCATAAAGCATTGCACACTGGCTCTCCTCAGTATTTAGCCGATTCCATCCGTCTACAGCCTTCCCCCCACCTTCTTCACTCAGTACACGATTACCATCTCTATCTCCCTGCCCCATCCTCAGCTCATTTAGAAACAACACGTCACTCTGCCTTCTACTTTCTGTCCCCAGCCCTCTGGAATTCACTCCCGGTTGCTCTCCGCACTGAGCTTTCCCTTCAAAGATTTAAATGCTTATTCAAGACCCATCTTTTTCAACAGGCCTTTGATCTCCCAGACCCTTAAGACCGGTCTCTCCACCAGTACCTTGCTTGACTTACCTCTTTCCTGCTCTTGTTCTTCTCCACCTCTTCCTGTCCTGTCTAATTAATGGCGTTCTTTTCCTTTCCTGTTTTTATTAATTATATTGTACACCGCCCTGACGCACATGCCTGGGCGGTATATCAAGCAATGAATAAAAATAAAAAGATAAAAGATAAAGAACATGGGACCTAGTTGCAAATAGCCCATGCTGACTGTTAGCCCAGCTTAATAAACATACTTCATTCTCCATGTTTGTGATCTGAGCATGTTGGAGTGAGCATGATGGGGGAGTTGGTGTGAAGAAACAATTATTTTGAAGAGCAGAAGTATTTATTTGTCTACAACTGGCCAACATGAAGTGCAGTTGCTGTCTTTTTGACTGAGAAATGTGGATATTCTTGAGAGGCAAATGTGCATTCTTATGATGGGTTTTCCGGTCTGGATCTTCCTATGGTGGTCAAAAATATTAATACAAAGAAGTATCTCAACAACAGATAATGTGTGATGGAGGCTAAACTGATTTATAGAGAGACAGAGGATTCTGAAGGGGGCGGTGGAAGCAAAAAAAAAGGAGTGGGCTATACACAGTGGATTGACAGAGAGCAAGGGGAAGGAAACTAACATAGGGTACTTGAGCTCAAAACAGCAGTGAAATGACTTGCTGTACTTCTAAGAAGGTGTGAGGGAGCTAACTTACACAGTACTCCTTAATTACAATCCTAACCCCCTTACCGGACATCCTGGATTTATTTTATTTATTTAACAGGTCTTCTATACCGCCTTATCATACATTCAAAGCGGTTTACATGGAATAGTTACAGCAACGAGCTTTACATAGAACAGGGATATACAATTTGGAGGTTAGTTAGGTTATAACAAGCAATTAACAATTGCTAACTATATACAAATAAACTGTAGCAGTGTTTTATGGTCCATTTCGTTAGTGATCATAGGGGTATGTTTACTAAACAGCAATAACGTTGCAGTGGTGCAGTTTGTGTGCGATACGTAATGTTAGCGTGCGATAAAGTAACATTATCGTACGATAGCGTGAGGTTTTGCGCAAAAACGTCGCCAGCGGCGTTAAGGCACACAGAGGGTGGAGTAAGGCTCCCCAGAGGGCGGAGAGAAGGGGCAGAGAGTGGGCGGGGAGAGGCTTCATGCACACTAACACTGTGAAATGAAGGTCTAAAAATTAACGCCAGTGAAAACCTTGCGCTAGAGGCACATTTGCAGGAGAGAGAAACCAGTTCAGTCAGCAATGTACAGCAAAGGCAGGGAAACCAAGAAAAGTAGTGATACATATGCAGCAACATCATAGTGCCCAAGTACGAAAGGGCACTACAGCGAGGCTGCAAATGGGGTACAAGGGGCTGCAGGCGGGACATGCAGTGGGGCAGCTGGAGCACAGGGTGGACTAGGCAGATGCCTAGGTGGCACATAGGAACCCAGAAACTGCAAATCAGCAAGCCAGCAACTGACCAAGGTCAAACATGCCCACGAGTGTGTGCCCCACAGTGTCCCAGGGGACAGTACCCAGGAGGTACCCCAAAGGGCACTGAACATTGACAGGCAGTGCCAGGGGAAGTGCGGATGTCTATGTAGGCACCCCTATGCCAGACCCCACACCATAGGCAGCCGCTTATAGGCACACTGGATGGCCTGGGACTGCACACCACCAGCACCACCGGCATAAGGGCATGTCAGCATGGTGGGGGAGGGGTGCTGGTGGGGGAGGAGGCAGTGGCAGCTGCCCACAACAGACCAAGGCCAAGCCCTGTGTAGGTGAGTGGCATGCAGTGCAACAGACAAGGGCTGTCTGAAGAACAGTTATGGTATCCCCAGGGAATGACCTACCTCTGTGGCAACAGTTGGATGCAGTACACACAGACAGTGTGTTCAGGGGCAGAAGGTCACAGGTTCTAGTCCCAGCTGTGGCCCCTGCAGACAATGGCCTTATATTTTACCCTACAGCGTACATACACCATAAACATATGCAGTCCCTAGAGCATTGGCCAACAGGGGCACAAACACCCACACCCACAGGCTCCACTATCCAAAGCCTCCTGGAGAGGCAGGCTGTTGGGCCCTGCGCAGAGCAGCAGCTACCAAAACTAGCACCTGCATACCTTAGCAATGCCTGCACTGTTCCCAGGACTGGTGTGGCGGCCAGGGCTGCCAACCACCTCTATATTTGCACAATGCTGAAATAGGTTTGGGAGTGTGTGTATTTCTATCCAGTGTTATGTGGCTGCCTACACCATACTGAGCCCCCAATGCTTGCACTGTTTCCAGTGTTAGCCTGCCAATGTGCACAACGAGAAGCAAGGTATTGTGGGTATGGCCCGGACACAGCTGTCTGGGCAGGATGCATCTGCACAGGGCATAGGGCAATGGCTGGGACATTGTAGTGCCCGACCACCACCTGCACGGACAGGGTGGCCACAACATGTCATGCTGAGAGGTCACTCTCACCCTGACTGAGCAGTGACCATGGCATGGCTAGGTTCCCACATAGTGCTAAACAGTGTTTCTCTCAAGTGATATCTATGAGTCTTGTTTTCTGGGGCCTAATCACTGACATACCTGCTTGGTGTGTGTGTGTGTGTACATCCCACTTTTGGGGGCACACAGTTCCTCCTGGAACATGTACTAGCTAGCAGATTGTCTGCAGTTAGCATATGTATGGTTGGAACACCTTGCAGGGTGCAGCCTGACTGTGCCCTCTGATGGTGAATGTCAGGTTGTGGGGCGGGCAGCTGAGCTTTGCCAGGTCTAATGCCTGTCTGCCACTGGCCTATGTGATAGGTACAGTTCTGCATTACCTGCCATGGATGGTGTCCATTCACCAAATGGACTGGGTTTGCTGGTCTCATAGCCCCTCTTCATGTCTCTCAACTGCCTCCATTGCAAAGATGTAGAGTGTGGGTCTGTTGGGGGCAGATCCTGTCCACCACCTTGACTCAGAGAGTATGATACATGGTGCTACATAATCCACATGTGAGTCCAGACACACCCCTGCTCTTATGACCCGTTGCCCTGGCAACCACACTGGATATGCACTAGTCCAGGTGTGACATGGTTCACAAGGGCTAGACATGACTGGGGAATGCAGATGGACACAGGATTATCCTAGGTGTGTCTGCAAAGGCTACCTGCCACACACCAGCACTGATGGGGACCTGCAGCAAAGGCTATCTCACCCAACCCGGGTACTGCGGACCTGGTGCTGGACGACCCACCTCACCCTCAGGGTGAGCACAGGACCCGCACAATGTCACGGTCTGTAGCTACTCTGTGCCAGTCGCATACACGGTCAGTTCCCCCTACCAGGCTGAGGTGCTGTGGAGACGCATACTCCATTCTGTGATCAGATGTAGACCGCTGTTCTGCATGTGCAGTGCATCATGGGTACTGGTGCATCATGGGTACTGCTGAGGCAGAGGTCATGCGTTTGATCCTGCAGTGGTGTTATTTAAGGATGCATTTCCTTTTAAGTCCTGTAACACGCAGACACATCTCTACGATCTGTGTTGCCAGCCATAAACACCCTCACCTCAGTGCCTTAACCTATAGGGCACATTATAATGTGCCTTTTCAGCCAAGGCGCTGTATAAGGCATCCTATAAGGTGCCTCGGTGGACAGGGCACTTTATATTGTGCCCTATGGGGTGCCTTATAGGGCGCCTTATGAGGCACCTTAGGTTACGGCACTGAGGTATGAGTGTTTTTGCTGGCAGCACAGATTGTTGAGATGTGTCTGTTATAAATACCATGAAAAGAAATTGCCTCGGACAGCCTTATTAGATGGGCCCACTGAGGGATTGAACGTATGACTGCTTTCTTAGCAGTCATTGTATTAACCAGTGTGCTACACCTCTTTAGCTATTTTTGCGGCGCTGCTACGTAATTATGGTTACCGCACGCTAGCAACCCATGGCGCGCTCTCTATCACACGATGATGGCAAGGTGCTCTCTATCGCACGATGACGGCAAGGCGCTCTCTATTGCACGACACCCAGCTGTTGTTGCCTTGCCGCCGTAATGCCCACAAGCTTATATGCCATTCTTCACGTTAACACTGCAACTAGCGCCGGTAACATTAAGACGGTTTAGTAAACATACCCCATAGTCTTCTGGGGTAGCTCCAAAGTATTCTAGGAAAAGGTGAATTTTTATTGCTTTCCTAAAGTCCACTAGGTCTTTGATTGCACGTGTTGAGGTGGGGAGATCGTTCCACAGTGGGGTGCATACAGGGAGAAGGCTCTATTGCAGGTGGATTGATATGCTTTCCTGAAGTTTAGTGGGGTCTCTAGGATGTTGTTATCTGCTCCACTTCTTGTTCTGGTTGGGGGTGTCTTCCTGATCAGTGGTTGGAGAGTTGCTGGAGAAAGGTTATTTAATGTTTTGAAGATTATTGTTATGTTTTTGTATTTGGTGCGTACAGAGACAGGGAGCCAGTTTAGCTGATGGAGCATGGGGGTTATGTGTTTGTATTTTGCTGTTCCAGTAATGATTCTGGATGCAATGTTTTGCACCAGTTGTAGGGGGAGAGATGTTTTCTTTGGAAGGCCATGGTAAATTGCATCACAGAAATTTATTATAGGCATTATTATGGCTTGTCATACTGTTCGGAAGTTGTAGTCGGTAAGTAGTGGTTTGAGTTTGCATAGCATTCTGAGTTTGTGGTAGACTGATCTGGTCATCCTTTTGATGTGAGACTTGAAGCTGAGTTGCTGGTTAAAGGTAACTCCAAGGTATTTGACTTCCTGTTTATTGCTTATGGTGTGGTCAAAGATTTTATTGAGTCTGGTGGTGAGAATATAGTACTCCTGGTAATGTGCATCAGTTCCGATTTTTTGTAATTTATGAATAGGCTTTGACTGTTGAGCCATTCTGACATTCATTCAAGGCATGCTGTGATTTGTGTGTAGTCTGGATGTTTGATGTTTATGGGGGTGAATATCATGATGTCATCTGCGTATATTCTGTAATGGATGTTGAATTGTTTTATAATGAGGGGAGGAGTAGCCTAGTGGTTGGGGCAAGGTACTTCAGGCCGGAAGGTCGGGGGTTCAAATCCCACTAGAGGACAGCAACCTTGGGCCAGAAGGACTGGGGCTTCTAGTCCCACAGATGCTCCTTGTGGTCTTGGGCAAGCCACTTAACCCTCCATTGCCCATGTTCCCTGTAAGTATTAGTGTATGTGTCTCATATCCCCGCATCTTAAATGTATCCCCCACTTGTGTTGTGACCGCTTTGATTGAAGGATAAGACGGTATACAAAACTGTCTAAATAAAAAATAAATAAAATTAAATAGTAGTTCCGAGAGAGCTGAGCCTTCTGGGATGCCTTAGTATTGGGTGAGGGGTACAGACTGTTGGTTTTTGCTTCTTACTTGCTGTGTATGGTGGGAGAGGTATGAGAATAACCAATCTAGCACTGTGCCATTTATTCCCACGTCTCTGAGTCTTTGCAACAGAGTGTTATGATTTACTGAGTCAAAGGCAGCAGTGATGTCTATGAAGCATAATATAAAGCCGCGGTGTATATTGTCCATGCCTGTTATGAGGGTGTCCAAGAGAGATGTAATAAGTGTTTCTATGCTGTGGTTTTGTTTAAAGCCACATTTTGGGGGGTCCAGTGGGACGTAGGTGTCTATGTGGTCCTGTATTTGATGCTGTACATATTTTTCAATTATCTTGGCTACGAAGGTGATGCTGGATGTTGGTCGGTAGGAGTTTGGTTCATTTTTGTCAAGATTATTGTTCTTAAGGATTGGTCTGATAGATGCTTTCTTGAGTTGCTGGAGGAGGTATCCTTGAGTGAGTGAGGATTCAACAATAATTTGTAGATGGGGTATTAGGTATTCTCTTGTTTGCTTGATCCACTTTGGTCCTTGTCACTATGTTACTAAGAAATACTTGAGATCTTATTAGCCATAATGTTGTTTTGAGCTTGAAGAAAGCCCACGCAGTAGTCTGATTTCAGTGTTAGTTCTACAGGATGTCTAGTGGGTTGCAATCTATTAAACATAGCAACATAAACATAGTAAATGACAGCAGATAAAGATCAGTATGGTCCATCTAGTCTGCCCAGCAAGGTGGCAAGAGTAGGTGCACCTGCCGCTCCATGCAGGTCACCTCTCTCCATGTCTATGTTTAGGGGGTGAACCCACCGCTCCGTATAGGACACCCCTGTTTGTTGAGAAATTAGATAGTTTAAGTTTATTTTGATTTTATCTTCTTGCTATAAAGCTGTGTCTGTCCCATGCCATTTTGAATTCCATCATTGTATTTGCCCCCACCACTTCCATCGGGAGGGCATTCCAAGCATCCACCACCCTTTCAGTGAAAAAGTATTTCCTGACATTTCCTTTCAATTTGTCCCCTTGCAGCTTCATGTTATACCCTCTAGTTTTACAGCTTCCCCGTCTTTGATTAGCTGGATGAACTATTTTTTAGCCATATAAAAGATTAGGAAACCTTTGATACTATTCCCCTTGCTATTAATAAAACACCATAAACTAAAAAAAAAATAATAATACATAAAAGATACAACATAGTCAACTGTGTAATAACAAATACTGAAATGGAAATTAGTAAATTCTAAAGATTTTATTAGTGAAATGATGATAATTACAACACAAGCAGTTGCCATATTAAGTGGAAAAGCTGAAATTTGAGACTTAGTCCAAGAAGAGACCCAGGCTCCATGCGAAATCATAGTGAGACATCACCTGCCGCTCTGCAAGAGCTCGTTGTCGCATTGTGAAATCAGTATTTTGCTTACTGTATTGAAAATGTTCATTGAAAACTAAAACAATCCTAGCCATGTGACAGGATGAAAGTAGCTTTGTGATTTTGGAACAGTTTTGACGTGTTGTGTAACTGTCCAGCATCTGCCCTCATCTGAAGAATTACAGTGCACTCAATGAGAAATTGTACTTTTATGCACTGCCTTCTTCAGAGCATTTTTGACTTCCTTGTTTCTCAAGCTGTAGATCAGGGGGTTTAACATGGGAATCACTACAGCATAGATCACAGACGCCACTCTGTCCTGTTCCATGGCGTAGCTTGAGCTAGGCCGCAAGTACATGAAGACAATTGTCCCATAAAATAAAGTGACACAGATGAAGTGAGAAGCACAAGTGGAGAAGGCTTTGTGCCTTCCCTCAGAAGAACTGATTTTCAGTATGGTGGAAATGATATATGTGTAAGAGACTAATATGATGGTCAGAGAGCTCATTTCTGCAAACCCACCCAGGATGAACATCATCACTTCATTTATGCGTGTTGAAGTGCAGGAGAGCTTCAACAGAGGAGGAACATCACAAAAGAAATGGTTAATCTGATTCGATGCACAGAAGGGTAAACGAAAGGTGGAAATCGTATGTATCAAGGAATTCACGTAGCCCCCAGCGTAGGCTCCAGACACCAGCTGAATGCAGACTCTTCTGTTCATAATGACCGTATACAGCAGTGGGTTACAAATCGCCACATAACGGTCATACGCCATAACACCAAGGAAAAAACACTCTGTGGTCACAGAGCCTGCGAAAAAAAACATCTGTAAACCACAACCGAGGCGAGAAATCGCCTTCGTCTTTGAGAGGAAGTTAGCCAGAGTGGCTGGGCTAATAATGGTGGCATAAGAAAGGTCCAGGAAAGATAAGTGATTAAGGAAAAAGTACATGGGAGTGTGAAGACGAGGGTCAAGCCGAGTCACTACAATGATACCGATGTTGCCCAACACGGTGATAATATAAAAGAGAAGAAACAAGACGAAAAGGATAATCTGCAGCTTGGGATTGTTGGTCAATCCTAGAAGAATGAACTCTGTCACGTAGGACTGATTCTTTTGTTCCATTTATCCCAGAATCTGTCAAGATAAAAAAAATAGGAAAGCCCTTAGGCATAAAAGAACACTGACTCATTTATTACATTTGTAAATCGAAGGGGTCCATGTACTAAAGTGCACTAAGCAGTTAGCACACCAAGGGCCACTGTGACTGTTACTGCACTGGCATGGCAACACATGCTAATTTACACCCTGGCCACATACCATGTGATGGGGGAAATGGGTGGGGAATGTGCATGAACTCTACATTGTAGTTTGTGCACAGAATTGTCCTATTTAGGAGATGGTAAGTGCATCCATGCTGTCAGTAAACTTAGCAAGCGTAAAGAGATTTTTCTGAGGTAACTGTTTGAGACCATGATGAGAACATCCCTCCCTCCCCCTCCCCCCCAACAGTAAGAGACAGGCCTTGCACTTACCCTGTGGCAAGTTGGGTACTTGTAAAAGGATACTCTTTTAATATGGACCAAGAGAGTAATGTATTGTTATTAACTGACAAGTAGAACTTACATTGATCCAAGTTTTAGCAGACTTATTACTTAATAATTTAATTTAATTTAATTTAAAAACATTTATATACTGCTAGTATGATAAATCGTACAAAGCGCTTTACAAAAGTAAAAAGAATCATCACAACATGGTAAAAACAAAATAAAAACAAACCCCAAAAGGAAAAATTACTATTAAACTAAAAGACCTATGCCACCCCCATCCCTATTCCACCCTTTTCCACCCTTAAGTGGGTGACTTACTACTAGTACTACTACTACTACTACTATTCATCATTTATATAGTGATTAGTAATGGAAAGATGCATTGGACTTCTTTGTCAACAGTGAGAAAGCAAAAACTCAAGCTATTCACTATGGTTACACAATGCAAGTCCCACATTAGGAACTAACACCCAGAAAAAGGATTTAAGCATCATTGTGGATAATACATTGAAACCCTCCACCCAATGTGCAGCGGCAGCCAAGAAAACAAATAGAATGCTAGGTATCATAAGGAAAAGAATGAGAATAAAACAAAAGATATTATAATGCCTCTGTATTGCTTCATTGTGGGACGTTTGAACAGTACCCCTATGAGGAAAGGCTAAAGAGGCTAGAGTGGAGGAGAGATGGCTAAACGGAGATATGGTAGAGGTCTATAAAATAATGAGTGGAGTGGAAAGGGTAAACATAGACCATTGTTTACTCCTTTAAGAAGTAGAAAGACTAGGGGACATGCAATGAAGCTACAAAGGGAGAATTTGAGAAGAAGCTTGCTGCAAAAGCAAAAACGCGCAATAAAGACTTTTTCAATTATATTCGTAGCAAAAAACCTGTGAGAGAGTCAGTTGGTCCATTAGATCATAGTGGGGTTAAAGGCGCACTAAGAGGCGACAAGGCGATAGCGGAGAGACTGAATGAATTCTTTGCTTAGGTCTTTACTAAGGAAGATGTAGGGATGTTACCAATAACTGAAGTGGTATTTAAAGGTGTGGAAGAATTGAAGGAAATATCGATACATCGGGAAGATGTATTACAACTATTTGATAAACTGAAGAGTAGCAAATCACCTGGACCAGATGATATACATCCAAGGGTATTGAAAGAACTGAAATATGAGATTACAGACCTGCTATTAGTAATCTGTGAACTATCATTAAAATCATCTGTAATACATGAAGATTAGAGGATGGTGAATGTAACCCCAATTTTTGTGATCTGGGAAAATACAGACCGGTGAGCCTGATGTCAGTACCGGGAAAAATGGTAGAAACCATCATAAAGAACAAAATTACTCAGCATGTATATAGTCATGGCTTAATGGGAGACAACCAACATGGCTTTAGACAAGAAAGATCTTGTCTTACTAATCTGTTATGTTTTTTTGAAGGTGTGAATGAACAGGTAGACAAAGGTGAGTCGGTTGATATAGTGTATTTGGACTTACAGAAAGCCTTTGACAAGGTCCCTCATCAGAGACTTTTGGTAAAACTAAAGAGTCATGGGAAAGGAGGCAGTGTACTATTGTGGATCAGGAACTGGTTAAAAGATAGAAAGCAGAGGGTAGGGCTAAATGGCCAATTTTCCCAATGGAGAAAGGTGAATAGTGGTGTACCCCAAGGATCTGTGCTGGGTTTGCTGCTTTTTGACATATTCATAAATGACCTGGAAAAGGGAATAACGAGTGAGGTTATCAAATTCACAGATGACACAAAACTATTTAAAGTTGTTAAAACCCATGAGGATTGTGGAAAAATGTAAGAGGATCGTGATAAATTGGAAGACTGGGCATCAAAATGGCAGATGAAATTTAATGTGGACAAGTGCAAAGTTATGCACCTAGGGAAGAACAACCCAAACTATGGTTAGATGATGCAAGGTTCCACATTAGGAACCACCACCCAGGAAAAAGATTTAGGCGTCATTGTGGATAACATGTTAAAACCCTCGGCTCAGTGTGCAGCGGTGGCAAAGAGGGCAAATAGAATGCTAGGTATCATAAGGAAAGGAATGGAAAATAAATCAAAGGATATTATAATGCCTCTGTATCGTTCCATGGTGCGACCGCATCTTGAATATTGTGTGCAATTCTGGTCGCCGTATCTTAAAAAGGATATAGCGTTATTAGAAAAGGTTCAGAGAAGGGCCACCAAAAGGGTAAATGGGATGGAAGGATACCCCTATGAAGAAAGGCTAAAAAGGTTAGGGCTCTTTAACCTGGAAAAGAGATGGCTGAGGGGAGATATGATAGAAGTCTATAAATAGATGAATGGAGTGGAACGGGTAAATGTAGATCGATTGTTTACGTTATCAGAATATAGAAAGACTAGGGGACATGCAATGAAGCTACAAGGTAAACTAAGACTAAAAGAGAAAATATTTTTTTCACTCAACGTGTAATCAATCTCTGGAACTTGTTACCGGAGGATGTAGTAAACGCTGTTAGTGTAGCTGGGTTTAAAAAAGGTTTGGACAAGCTCCTGGAGGAAAGGTCCATAAACCATTATTAAAAAAAGACTCAGGATATCAAAGCACTGTGGAACCTGTGTCTTTTGGGGAAACTTCTAGGTACATATGACCTAGATTGGCACTGCTGGAAACAGGATACTGTGCTTGATGGACTTTGGTCTGACCCAGTATGGCATATCTTATGTTCTTATGTTAATATAGCACATTTAAGACTAATTGGAGAAAATAATTTTTCACTCAATGCGTAATTAAACTCTGGAATTCATTGTCAGAGGATGTAGTAAAAACTGCTTGTGTAGCTGCATTTAAAAGAGGTTTGCTCACGTTCCTAGAGAAAAATTCCATAAATCATTATTAGAGAGGACCAGGGTAACCCACTGCTTACCGTTGGGATACACAGCATAGAATCTATCTATCTTTTGTACTTGTGGCCATAAGTCACTGCTGGAAACAGGATAATGGGCTTGATGGACCTTTGGTCTGACCCAGTATGGAATTTCTTATGTTCTTAATATCTTCTTATCTCATCTCCTTGCTGATACCACCATCTCATTACGCTGACACACTGATGTTTCACTGACTCTATCATTTCCTTGCATACTAACTCCCCCCATTCCTATCATTCTCTGGAATACTGAATCCATTACTCCTTAAAAACTGGCAGCCCCTATAGAGTTTTCAAGATTCTGCTGAAGAGTTTACAAATTCTGTTGTGGATTCTGTCTAACTAGCAAAAAATGTATAATACTTGAAATATTACTGGGGTGTGTTTAGGAGAGGGTCAGTTAATGTTTCTTTTCAGCACTAACAGGTTATATTTAGGCAGCAAAACACAGCCACATAAATAGCTGTCCTAAATCTAGTCAAACTTCCCTATTGATGAAACATTTATTTTGCTGAAGAGCTAAATTTATCCACTCAGTCAATATTCTGGGTACGAGGCTTGCTGGGGGGAATAACTTAGCTGTCTAACTGAATTCTGAGTGCTAGCTAAGGGCCAAATTTACTAAATTGTGTTGCCACATTATCACACGCTAACACACACCAATGCATGTGATATGTAAATAGGTTCTACTGTGTATAGAATGGATCTGCGTGTTAATAAATGTTAACACATGGTATTGCGGGGGCATCTTTTAGTAAATCCAGTGCTGAGGCCCCTATTTACTAAAGTGCACTAAAATAGTGCAATATTTGCGTGCAGTAAACCTGCGTTCTGTTCCTTATGTTACTGTGCCTGGGAACACCACGGGTCTGCTTTGACCAACCTGCTTACTGTATGTCATAAAAAAAGTATCCATCCCCCTGAGGTAAAAAGAAAAAATCCCTGGTGGCCTGGTCTTCAAGTACAATTCCCCCAGCTCATCTCACCCCTCTCTCTAAGAGCACGTATAAAATATAAAATTCCCCTAAACCCTGGCCCTTTAGTAAAAACAAAAAAACTGCTCATGACCTCTCATTGGCCCATTTGCTTCTGAGTTTCCTCCTGAGTTTACTATGCCAGAGAAGGACAAGAGTGATTCCCAGGTATTCTTGCCCCTCAGAATGGCATCACCTGATCCAAAGAAGACACCTCCTTTCACACCCAAGAAACCCCCTGCAGGGTAAATGGAAATGGATATACTTTCCTTACTACCTTAATTACCTGATGTTTTCTTCAGAAAGCCTGACATTGACACCCTTGCACTAACCTACATCTGCAAATAGGACTTCATGGTTGAGGAAATGGCCATGCATTTTGGCCTTTGACGTACTAAAACTTCATGTGTACGCAGGGAAAATGATTCAAATGTAATATTAATGAGCTGCTCTAGTGCAATATCATGCAAAGTAACTTCGGGCTTATTCATTTTGAATTCAGCATGAACCATCATGTAACAAAGGCTTCATGTGCAAGTTTCCCCCAAAAAATATACCTACACCTCAATTTCAAAAACACTTCTGACGTAACCATCTTTCACTAATATAGATCCAAATGCATAACACTCTACTTCTCACTGTTTTCTCTGCTCGCAATCTCGAGGTCGTCTTTGACTCCTCCCTCTCCTTCTCCACACACATCCAACAGATAGCTAAAAGTTGTCTTTTCTTTCTCTATAACATTGGCAAAATTTGCCCCTTTCTTTCTGAATATATTACTATGACCCATATCTTTAGTCACTTCCTGTCTAGACTAATGCAACCTCCTCCTTGCTGGTCTCTCTCTAAATCATCTTTCTCCCCACTTCAATCTGTTCAAAACTCAGCTGTATGGATAATCTTCTGTCGGTGTCACTATGCTCATATCACCCCTCTTCTCAACTCACTTCACTGGCTCCTATCCATTTCTGCATCCCATTCACACTTTTCCTACTGACTTACACGTGCATTCAGTCTGCGGCTCCTCACAACCTTTCCTCTCTTATATCTTTGTACACCCCTCCTCAGGAACTCTTACTGGCAGATTCCTTCTCTTCCACTGCCAACTTCAGACTTCAATCTTTCCATCTTGCGGCTCCTTATGCCTGGAACAAACTACTTGAATCGATAGTCAGGCTCCATCTCAAGCCCTATTCAAATCCAGACTAAAAACTCACCTCTTCAAGGTTGTGTTTGGATCCTGATCAGCTTAGTCTCTTGTTCAACAACTATGGGTTTCCTTACCACTCCACCAAATATATCCTAGTTTCCAGTTCTTGTGTTGTCTGTCTTGACCAAACTGTTAGCTCTGATGAGCAGGGACTGAATCTTACATGGCTCTGTACAGTGCTATGTATGCCTTGTAGTCCTATACAAATAATTATTTGTAGTAATAGTAGGACACATCAATAAAAAAATAACATAAGGATAAGTATACTGAAAAAAGTTGTAG
The DNA here is from genome assembly GCA_033557465.1 of Ichthyophis bannanicus. Classification (NCBI taxonomy): domain Eukaryota; kingdom Metazoa; phylum Chordata; class Amphibia; order Gymnophiona; family Ichthyophiidae; genus Ichthyophis; species Ichthyophis bannanicus. The sequence continues at coordinate 32,587,611 of CM066043.1, read as the reverse complement.
AACCATCAAAAAATCTATCAGTAGTTATTTCTGCAGATACATCATTGGGAAAGGGCCAATGTATTGGTTTGTAGAATTCCTTACATACATTAAATTAACTTAGTATATAGGTCTCTCTAATATGTTCTAAGTCTAACTATTACAAATCAGGGTGCTGCTGTCATTGATTCTGATGGGCAGGGACTGTCTCTTGTATGTTGGCTACCTCTTGTTAGGCCAGCTGTGCAGCGCTGCGTGCGTGGCGCTTTACAAGTGATGAATAGTAGTAGTAGTCATTTTCAGTCTGAATCCTGTACTAATATGAAACACATACCACACACGCATATACATATGATGATTTATAGTCATATTGGTAGAAAAGATGGAATAGAAAGTCTTGAGATAGATTAAAGGTATGCATAGAGGCATGTATACTAACCACAGTAGCCTTTTGCAGCTATCGCACTGTGGTAAGTGCAGCATGTGTTCCCAGCTCTCCCCTGTAGATACTGCAGTGGTGTTGGATTTACCGCAGGGATCCACAATACCTGCATCGACAGGTAATGTGGGAAGTCCCACAGTGCCTGCCAATGCAGGTATAGCAGGTCTCCGCAGTAACGCCAAGGGGAGGACAGGTAGCAATCGGGTGCACAAATCTCTCATTAGCTCTGTGCTCTGATCAATACCGTGCTCCTCTATGCCTCTATCGCCCCTCCCCTGATGTGACAATATTGTCGGTGATGTGGATATACAGATCTGTGATACCGTCAATAGTAAAAAAAGTGCCTTCCCACCTTCAGCACTAATCCCCATGGACAGCTCCTCATCCCAATTGGGAACTGTTTTTTTTTTGGGGGGGGGGGGGGATCAATGCACCCCCAATCAAGCTCAATACCTGGCTAGCCAGTTGGAAAATGCTCCCCTCCCCCCGATCATGCACCCAACCCCCTCTTCTCTCCCTCCCCTCCAAAAACGTTACTCCCAGTTAGTCAGTCATCCTATTTGGGGCCCTCATGTCTTCCTACCTCCCCAAGAGCCTACCTTTAAGCAGTGGTGGTCCAGTGGCAACAGAAAGCAGGAACTGTGATTATGGGGTCCTTCTCCATAGCCTCATGCTAGTGGGCATCACTACAAGATCATGGTCATTTTAATTAGTATTATTGAGAAGACCAGGAGCGCTTCCAGCCTCAATAGTGCTAAGAAAAATGGCTACTATCTCACAGTGCTGCCCCCCTAAAATGAGGCTAAGGGGCAGGTTCACATGATCTTGGCCATTTTGAGCAGCTGCTATGCAGGGGACAGGACCGCTCCTGTCCCCTGTTGCCATTGGAAAAAACACAGTCACAGGCGTGAGGGAAACGGAAAGACAGAGTCCTTTATTAACCAAACGGCCACTCGACACAGGCAGTGTTTCGTACCCTTTGTCAGGGGCTAGCCAGGCGAGAAACTAAAAACAAACATATTCATTATAAAAACAATAAAGGAACAAACAAGCCATCCTGTAATAAAACATTACAAACACTAATAAATTAAAAACATGAAACAATAAATATTTAAAAACAATAAATCTATAAAAAAATGTATATACGAGCATAAAAACAGTCATATAACCATAAATACAGATGCTGGAATCAAAATAAGTGCTAGTAAACCAAACATAAAATGTGCATAAATGAAATTAGAATACTAACCTCTGTTGCAGTTCGTAAAGAGAATTTAACTTCACACTGTTGTGCTAACATATAAGTTATATGCTAATGCTAAAAAATAAATAGGTACAATTAAAAGAACATGTAAAGAATTATGACTGGCAGTTACTAACCAACTAAGAAGGAGAACACAGGAGGAGGACATAAAACAGAGTATATAATAGAATGCCAATAAAAGATACAGTTAAAATAATAGGAACATAAGGCAACTAATAACTAGCAATGTATCACTAAACCAATAAAGAAAAACACAGGAGGAGGACATGAGACAGGATATGTGCAAACGTCAAGAGTCAATGCAACCATGGCATTATACTAAAAAGAAAGGGAGAAATATTTAAAAACAAGAGGAATGAGTCAGTGAACCATCCGATGTAGAGGAACTCTTCAATAAGTTGTAATTCTGACCTTATCATATCAAAAATCGGCAGTGGTACCAGTATGTGGATATAAAAAAGGGGCAGCACAGGAAATGTCAGCGTATATAAACTAACTGTACACTCGGAGGATGTGAAACATGAGAAATAATGTAAGCATAACACCCAGAAGTGGCTATTGATGGTGATGCGCTGGTATTTGCAGTCTAAACTGAAAAATATAAAATATCGCCAAAATTACCATTTGCTTGCAAAATGCAAAATCGCAATGTAAGGGAAAATCAAGACGTATCCGTAGCCCTGTAAAAACGAAATGGGGAAAGTGAAAGTAAAAGGCATAAAGAGTTAAGGTAAAAGGAAGGCAGCCATACCTTCGAAAAACTGCTGTCAGTGCACAGTCGTCGCGCAGCAGGAAAGAGGGACGCCCACACATGCGTACTATGAGACAAAGGAAGGGGGCGGAGCCTCCAATGGCGGGATGCATGTGATTAAAAATAAAAATAATAAAAACGGAATCAAAGCATTTAAACTAACACACAAATGTGGTCCAATGTAAACCTCAAAAAAAGAATGATGAATAGAGGCTATTATAGTGAAAAGCTGAAGAAGTCCGTGTGACCCATAGAACTCTATTTTTTACTGCCGGCTCGAAACAAAGGTACATTATAGATAAAAAGCCTCAATAAAGGATATATGCCTCATAAAACAACTCAGGCACAGAAGTGGGGTCCATAAAAACAAATTTAGCCAGGAGTAACCTTATCAGAGGGGAGGGAGGGAGGGTGAGTATGGTTGGTTGCCTGACTGGCTAATTCAGATTTTGACTTGTAGATCAAGAGGAAGGGAGGAAGGAAGGGTTGCCAAACTGGGTTTCCATCACAACTTCAAAAGACTCTACAAAATAAGCTTTCTAACTTTACTATTTGACTGTTTTTTGATATAAAATTTCCTTGCCTATTAATTAATGGGGTCATTCCGGGGAGGTTAGATGGGGGCAGAAAAGGGGATTGTGGGTGTGGAGTTAAGGTGGGCATTGGGTGGTCTGCAGCCCCGGATGTACAGGGCCAATTCCAATGCCGGCCCTGTACATCCAGGGCCGGCAGACTGAATGGGGAACTTATTCCACCTCTGAGGTGGAATAAGTTCTCCTAGGTGGTGGGAGACAGCTGGCCCAGGCAGCGGAGGAGGTAGGAGGGGGTAGAGGAGATTTCCTGCAGCCTGACCCTGGCCTTGGGAGCCCAGATCAGGGGTCGGGCTGCCGGGAATGAAAAATCTTGTCGGCGGCCAGGGATCGCGGCTCCTGAATGGAGCCATAGTGCCATGGCAACTGGACGCCATGGCGCCACGGCACCATTCAGGAGCCTCGATTGAGTTAGCTGGGCTAGGCTTGTACATGCAAGCCAACCTGGATTAGGTTCCCGGCCTGCACATACAGGCCTGGACACAATTCTGATCCTGTGGGGCTAGACGTGCCCCATAGGATCAGAATCCCGTCTTACTCTGTGCGTCCGGTTCCAACTGGGTGCAAAGAAGGCCAGTATAGAATCAGGCCCTACCTATTTTATTTTCTTATCATGCTACTTAGACACTGTGGCATGTTAAAGTAACACACTAAGAGAGGAGTACAAACACAAAAGAACTTAAAAAAAAACAAAAAACCTTGCTCTTCCTATCTTTCTGTCTCTATCACATTTCTATCTGTTCACAGCCAACTTAATCTACAGCCTAGAGGCAAACAACCTAAATTTTGGTTATAAGTTTAGGAAAATTTAGCTTGCCAACATTCCTTGCATAGCCTTTTAAAATCAGAAATCTGAGTCTACCCTCAGTTCATATAAGGTCTACTGGCCAGGGACACTTAAATTCCCACCCACCCTACCCCTCACCCCACCTACACCGGGGTTGCATTGCCTATATAGTTGTCATATAGATTGACATCTGTCCTCCAATCAGGTGTAACACTCACCTTTTCTCCTTGTCCTAGAACTGCTTAATAACTGTCTTAGCCAGCATGTCATGCATTCAATGCAATAGCTGTGTCACCTTCATTCTAAGAAAAAGCATTCGGAGCCTAAGAGTTGGCTCTACATGTCTCAAGTTATTTGCTATGCATAAACAACTGATTCTATTAAGGGATGAATTAGCTGCAATTAAAAAGACATCCTCTAGGGTACAAATTGAAAAAAAATCCACCACTGCTCCCACAAAAATCAAACAGCCCAGTTGATGTCTATGGCGTACTTGAAAGCTTGGCAAGGAAAGCTCATCTCCAACATGAAGCAGGACCAGAATGTTCAGTCTGAAACATGGCACGTTCGTGTGGTTTGATGGCGTTTTAGCACAAATACAAGATAAGTGATTAAGTATTTGTGAATCACTGTTCTTATAGATATTATTAAAAATTAAAAGGGAGCTGCTACAGCGAGGGGATAAGTTTATTCTTTACCATCTTTTATTTGAAGCTCCAACATACAAATATATTAGCATGGTTTGCTTGGTGGCATTCTATGACTGTGACCCCTTTTGTTTAAGGATTTCACTAAATGAAGAGGCCGCGGGCAGGGTCCCGGCGACCGACCGTAACCGGGCGCGCGGCCGGTGCGAGGGCCCTGCGCGTGGCCGCGGACACTTTAAAGTCATTGGCTCCCGGCGGTGGCAGCCGCGTGGGAGCCAATCAGGGTGGTTCCTGGCGGCGTTGTGGGTGGTGAGGGCCGGCGTGCAGCCTCCGCATGGTCATTCGCGGCGGAGGCTGCTCGGGGGTGCCGGCTTCCTGCCCACCCGCCCACGTATATTTATGAGGGTGTGGATTATGGGGTGTTGCAGCTTGGGGGGGGGGGGGTTGGCGGGATCCCGGAGGTTTCCGGGGTCCGGAGCCGCAGGCTACACTTGGGCGGGGGCGGGGTGCCCCTGACCCGGACAAACCCTGGTCGACTTTTGCTAATAGCATGGCGAAGTCGGGGGAAGGGTTAGGTAACTTGCCGGGGGGGGGCAAGTTATGGCGTTAGCGGTGGCAAGGCACTTTGCTAAGGTATGGCTGGTGCGGGCCGGGTGCCGCTAATCGATTGATAAGGTGTAGCATGTTGGCATATTGTGAAATTGTTAAAGGTTAATAAAGCTGCGACCAGTTGTGTTCCAAGAAATGTTGGTGTGGTGTCTTTTGTGGGGTGGGGAGATTGGGGGGTGATGGGGGGATGGTGGAAACGGGCCCGAGGCACCAGGTCTGCCTGCCTCGGTTACTGGTCACTGGTTTAATTTTGGACATATTTGGTTCTATTGATGTCAGGTTCACCAGTCTGTAGTTGTCCAGATCACCCCTGGAGCCCTTTTTAAAAATTGCCGTTACATTGGCCATTCTCCAATCTTTAGGTATTACAGATGATTTTAATGATAGTTCACAGATTACTAATAGTAGCTCTGCAATTTCAGTTCTTTCAACATGATTGGATGTATACCATTTGGTCCAAGTGATTTGCTATTCCAGTTTATCAAATAGTTATAATACATCTTTCCGGTTTATCAATATTTCTGTCAAGTCTTCTGATACATCACCTTTAAATACCATTTCAGGCACAGGTAATTTCTCTACATCATCTTCAGTAAAGACCAAATCAAAGAATTCATTCAGTCTACTATGGCTTTGCCCTCCGTAGTACCCCTTTTACCCCTCTATCATCTAATGGTCCAAGTGACACTCTCACAGGGTTTTTTTGCTATGAATGTACTTGAAAAACTCTTTATTATGCTTTTTTGCTTTCAAGGCAAGCTTTTTTTCAAATTCTTTCTTTGCCTACTTTAATTCCTTGCATCTAACTTGCCAGTGTTTATGTTGTTTCCCGTTTTCATCATTTAGCTCCTTTTTCCATTTCCTGAAAGATGTTTTTTTGCTACAACAGTATCTATGAACTCACCTTCAAACCATGCTGGCAGTTTTTTGCACTTTCTTCCACTTTTCTTAAAGCGTGGAATACTGCTGGTCTGGGCTCCAAGATTGTTTAAAAATACTATAACCATGCTTGATGTAAATATTTAACCTTTGCAACTGCTCCTTTTAGTTTTTTCTTAACTATTTTCCTCATTTTATCATAGTCTCCCTTTTGAAATTTAAAAGGTAGTACTGTAAACTTCCTTGCCGTCCTCCCTCCATTTATTAAATCAAATGAGATCATGTTATCATCACTATTGCCAAGTGGTCCCAACACCCTTATCTCTTTCACCAGATCCAGTGTTCCACTAAGGACTAGGTCCAAAATAGCTTCCCCTCTTGTCAGTTGATAAATCTGCTGCTCCAGGAAGCAGTCATTTATTTGAACCAGTCAATACCGGGGTAATTGAAATCACCCATTATTACTGTGTTGTAACTTTTGTTAAAACTCTCCTCCCAGTGTGCAGCAGCTGCCAAGAGAGCAAATAGAATGCTAGGTATGATAAGGAAAGGAATGGAGAATACAACAAAGAATAATATAATGCCTCTGTATCATTCCATGCTCGACCGTACCTTGAATATTGTGTGCAATTCTGGTCGCCGTATCTTGAAAAGGATATAGCGTTATTAGAAAAGGTACAGAGATGAGCCACCAAAATGGTAAATGGGGATGGAAGGATACTCCTATGAAGAGAGGCTATAAAGGTTAGGGCTCTTCAACTTGGAAAAGAGACAGCTGAGGGGAGATATGAAAGAGGTTTATAAATGAATGAATGGAGTGGAACGGGTAAACATAGATCGATTGCTTACATCATCAGAATATAGAAAGACTAGGGGACATGCAATGAAGCTACAGGGTAAACTATTTAAGACTAATAAGAGAAAATATATTTTCACTCAATGTGTAATCAATGTGGAATTTGTTACCGGAGGGTGTAGTAAAAGCTGTTAGTGTAGCTGGGTTTAAAAAAGGTTTGGACACGTTCCTGGAGGAAAGCTCCATAAACCACTATTAAAAGGGACACAGGATATCACTGCTTGACCCAATGCAAGCACTGTGGAACCTGTGTCTTTTGGGGAAACTGCTAGGTACTTATGACCAAGATTGGCGACTGTTGGAGAAAGGATACTGGGCTTGATGGACCTTGGTCTGACCCAGTATGGCATATCTTATGTTCTTATGTTCTTTTAGCGTTTCATCAGTCATCTGTTCATTTTGGCCAGGCGGTGGTTGGTACACCCCAACTGCCATCGCCTTCTCCTTTTTACATGGAATTTCTATCCATAGAGATTCTACAGTGTATTTTGATTCCTGCCCAACTTTAATCCTATTTGACTCAATGCCCTCTCTAGCATAGAGCGCAAACCCTCCACCCATTTGATCTACCCTATAATTGCAAAATAGTTTGTACCCAGGTATCACAGTGTCCCATTGGTTGTCCTCCTTCCACCAGGTCTCTGAGAGGCCAATTATATCAAACCTTTCATTTAGTGCTCTATATTCTAATTCTCTTATCTTATTTATTTAGACTTCTGGCCTTTGCATTCAGGAATTGTAGAGGTTGTATCTTTTTTCATATTAGTCTGGTTATCAGTTGATAGGAGTAATTTTGAATCTTTAAGCTCTGTCTGCTCTGTATTGGAACCTCTGTATCGGGATGCCATAACTTCACTCTTTTGCTGGTATCCTTCAGGGATACATCCTTGTGAACTATGTACTCTTGGGATACTGTCGGTTTCCCCTCTTATCTAGTTTAAAAGCTGCTCTATCTCCTTTTTAGAGATTAATGCCAGCAGCCTGGTTTCATCTCGTGGGTCTGTATATCTGCAGCACTACCAATAGTCTGATCAGGGGGAGGGAGGGCCTGATTGGGGTATTGGGGGCCGCAACATCATGTTAACAGATTGCTGTCAGTCAACGCCGCCTCCTGAGATGGCATTATCTGCAGCCACAATCAAGCCATTTTGGCAGCCATCGCACAAAACTATTTTCGCACGGTGGCTGCAAAAAATAGCTATACCTATTCCCTGCCCCCACCCCTTCAATGCGCAAAAGGCAGATATTGTGGAAACATGCCAGCGATATCTATTAATTTTATTATTTATTTGCAATTATTTGTTATACCGCCTTATCATCTGAATATCAAGGAGGTTTTACACAACCAGTATAACACGGACACTAACTAAAAACAACACAGAAAATACAGCAAGACAACAATAGTTCCAATGTCACAACAGAAAAGAAACAATATTTAAGTACAAATAAATAAAATAAAATAATTGCGGCTAATGCCCTTTAGAAGGCATAGTATGTAAGCAGTCAAAGAGGGTCCTTGGGGGTAGAATTTTAGATTTAGTTGTGTAAGGGAATAAGAAGCTAGTGAAGAAAAAGAGACACACATGCCAATCGTGGAATATAGCGAGTGAGAGAATGGCAAGCTGCAGCTCTGGGAGTGAGATGGGGAGGATTCAGAGAAGGAGAAACAAGACCAGCGAGCAGTGAGTCAGAAAAATAAAAATGGATTAGGGATCTGTCAGCTGGAATAGAGAGAAGGAGGTAGACTTTAAAAAGGGTTAAAACATGAGAGAAACAGACGGTGCTCTCCACATACTCTTGGCAATAGCTTAGCTGTAACCACGTCAATATTATTGTTCATCATTTTCGTGATTCAGTACAGCCCATGAAACATATGTGTTTTCTTTCCTAGTTCAGTTTATATGACCCTTCCCAAATCTCTCCCCAGTTTGCACAATTAGGGATCTGTTTATTAAACTCTGACTGCACTTACTGTGGGGTTTAACGCACAGTAACAACCTGCAGTCAAGAGCAGTCAGCGCAGTAAAAATCCTGTGATAACTGCTCCTAACACTTCGGGCTAAGATCAGTGCGAAGAGTGTTGCCACACACTAGCTGTCAAGAGGTAGTGCTTAGTGCAGTTGTGCTACCGTCGGTCTAGCAGAGTAGCCGCTGTCCGGCATTTAATGAAATATGCAGTGGCCATGGAACTGCCCCACCCCCCATTGCACAGTCACCTGCCACAGCACAGACTCCCCTCAGCCCCATCCCCCTGTAGCACAAATCCAACCCCTCAATCAAAACCCCCTTCAAATATTACCCCCACCAATCTCCCATAGTTTATAGTTTATTAAAAACTTGATATAATGTTTTTCAAACATCAAAGTGGTTCACAATGTTAAAATCATAAAACTTGAAAAGAAATAGGAATTCCATTAAGTGGATAGGAAAGTGGGAGAGAGAGAGTGGGTGGGAGGAAAAAAGAGAGATCAGGGTTAGTATGAGAGGGAGAGGAGAGGGGAGGTAGGGAGGGGGGAGGACATAACCGGGAACAGTCAGACTAAAACATAGAAACATGATGGCAGAAAAAGACCACATGGCCTATCTAGTCTGTCCTTCCATATCAATCACTACAACAGTCCCCTTTTTTTCTTTAGAGATCCTCTGTGTTTGTCCCATGCTTCTTTGAATTCAGTTACTGTCCTCATCTCCACCACCTCCACTGGGAGACTATTCCATGGATCCACCACTCTTTCCGTAAAGAAATATTTCCGCATATCACTCCTAAATCTATCTCCCTTCACCCTCATCCCAAGAGGCTCCCTCCTGTACATTTATGCTGTGGAGGTATTTAAACATCTCAATCATATCTCCTCCATTCCACTTTTCCTATAAGTGTACATATTAAGATCTTTAGGTTTGTCCTCATATGCTTTATAATGAAGGCCACTAACCATTTTAGTAGCCACACTCTACACTGACTCCAATCTATTTATATCCTTTTGAAGATACGGTCTCCAGAATTGCACACTACACTCCAAATGAGGTCACACCAAAGACTTATACAGAGGCACTGTCACCTCCTTTCTTCTGCTGGCCAATCCTCTACCTATGCACCCAAGTATCCTTCTAGCTTTCGCCGTTGCCTTTTCTACCTGTTTAGCTACTTTAAGATCATGAGATACAATCACACCCAAGTCTGCTGTCTTTTGTGGACAGAAGTACTTCACCCCCTATACTGTACCACTCCCTTGGATGTTTGCAGCCCAAATGCGACTAACAGGATGGCTCAAATGCCAGCTTAAAAAGGTGCATCTTTAAAGCCATTTTAAACTGAGGGTAAGAGGATTCAAGCCTGGCATCAGGAGAAGGGAATTCCATAAACAGGGACGGAGGAAATAAAAGGCTGCATGTGGTGCTTTTATAGCAAGCTTGTGATGGAGAAGGCAGGTGGAGACAAAGGCCATGAATAGATTGAAGAAGCCTTGGGGGGGTGCATGCAGAATGAGATGGGAGGAGAGATAATTGGGAATTCTGGAGTGCTGGGCCCTATGGGCGAGAACGAGAATCTTAAATTGGATATGTTAAACAACAGGTAACCAATGCGATTTGATGAGTAGAGGGGATACACGGTCGAACCTAGAGGCATTATGTAAAAGAAAGACTGCTTTATTCTGGATAGACTGTCAATACTTAAGCTGATGTTGCGGCAGGCCTGCATAGACAACATTGCAGTAGTCTAGCCTACTGATAACTAGAGTAAGAATTAATATAAGAAGCGAGGAGTCAGGGAGATAAGAATGAATTGATCGGATTTGTCATAAAGTATGGAAACAGAACTTCACTACAATGCTGATATGGTCTTGAACGGGAAGAGATGTATATAGGATGACTCCAAGATACCACAGTGAGGACACAAGAGGGCTGGAGAATGCACCAAAAATTGGAGCAATGGTGGATGGTGATAATGACTCAGTTAGGCAAAGAACAGAAGTCTTAGTTGGGCTTAATTTCAAACAGTTCCTATGCAACCAAGCTGCTACAAGATAGAGACACTTGTTTAAAACTATCAGGTCCGGGACTATGGGATCATAAGAATATAAGAACCTAAGATATGCCATACTGGGTCAGACCAAGGTCCATCAAGCCCAGTATCCTGTTTCCAACAGTGGCCAATCTAGGTCATACGTACCTAGCAGTTTCCCCAAAAGACACAGGTTCCACAATGCTTGTACTGGGTCAAGCATTGATATCCTGGGTCCCTTCTTAATAATGGTTTATGGACCTTTCCTCCAGGAACTTGTCCAAACCTTTTTTAAACCCAGCTACACTAACAGCCTTTACTACATCCTCCGGTAACAAATTCCAGAGTTTGATTACACGTTGAGTGAAAAAATATTGGACTGATTATGTAAGCAAGATGACGGGGAGGTTAATAAATGGGAAACTACAGAGAATAGCTTCTTAGGGCAATTTTCTGCGCGGGATTTAGAGTCGACAAAATATTGTCGTTTGGCCTGAGTGATAGCAGATTGATAGGAGGAGTGAGAATATTGAAATGCCAGCATGTTGGATTGAGAGCAGTCCCTATGCTAAAACAGCTGTTTTGCGGAGCTGGCGTTGCATAAGAGAGAGTCCTGAGTGATACCAAGGATTCCAGTGGCAAGCAGGATTGGCACTCACCTGGCACATGAGGCAATCCTATCTAAAGCATCATGGAGATTCTTATCCCAAATGTTATCCTGAACATCAACAGATAAGGCGTTGAACTCAGAGGGGAAGAGAGAGTCAGCAGGCGGAAAAGCAGAAAGAGTTGCCTCAGAGATATAGCGTCGCGATGCAAAGTCTGATGAACTGTCACAATTAGGGGCATCAGGAAGACAGTTTAAACCTAATCAAAACGTGGTCAGTCCATGGGAGTGCAACAGAGATGCACATAACGGATCAGGCAATGGCAAGGATAAGATTTAAGGTGTGTCCGGCAGCATGAGTAGAATAGGGGTCATGCTGCTGAAGAGAGAGATCACAGATACTGTAAGAGAGAGGAAGTAGTGATCGCAAGGCCTTGTGGGGTTGTCAACATGGAGATTAAAATCCCCAAGAATTAAAACACCATGGAATGAGGTGGAAACTTCCGTTAGCATAGATAGTAAGGAATCCCAAAGATCGGATGATATTGAAGGGGGCACATATTACAGAAGCATAGTGAAAGCATGAGAGGTGGGAATACAGGTCAGCAGAGACTCTGAATAATAGAGAGGAAAAGAAGGTAATTCAGAGATACCGAGATTATCCTGGAACGAAAGAGCAATGCCCGCTCTGGCGCAGGAGGCAGAGGTACAAAGCCACTTCTTTGCCACTCTAGACCCATGTTTCTGTAAGAAACAACAGGTCAAGGGAGTGTGTCAAGAAGAGATCGAAGATTAGCGCAGTTTTGGTGTGAACTGAATGACAGTTTGAAAGAGAGCAGGAAAGAGGGGGAAGGTTGTGACAGTGAAAAGAAAGGAGGGGGAGGGACATCTGATACAGAGCAAGGGGTGAGAACCCGTGAATGGATGAGAGAGATTCTAGGAGGCATTTGGGGCCTATGACCCAAAAACATTGGAATAGAAAAGGTCATAGGGGTCAAAAGTGCAACACAGTAAATGAATATAATAAGACAGTGAATAAGCACTGGATACGACCTGGCTGACGCGCATTCGACGGAGACTTCTCCTGGACAGAATGGACCCTGGTGGAGTTGCCCCAAGGAGCTCACCCAAGGAGCAGGACCTGCTTCTTGGGCGAGCTCCTTCGGCACGTGCAGAGGTCTGGAGTAGTGCTTGATATAGGCAGTGCTTGGGTCACCTGGTGGGTCACATGATCTGATGCGGCTGGTTGACACGGAAGCGCTGGACTGGCTCAAAGGTACTGACTGGATTGTAGGCTGTAGGGAAGAAACACAGGAACTCACATATGAAGTATAGAGGGGGCAGAATACACACTAAAACAGGAGTAAGCACAGGGAAAGGTGCATCAGAAACCTTCCCGAAGAGCACAGTCCCTATGCCATTCCTTCAGGCCACCCCCCACTTCAGAAAAAGGTGGTACTGTTAATGCCATGTCTCTCCCAGTCTCTCTCAGACATCCCCCTGCACTCACAGACATAATCCTGACCCCCCTCCCTTCCCCCTGGGGCTTTACCCAGGGCACCCCTAGCCCCGACTGGTCTTTGGGAGGGGATATTCCCCCCATTCCTGTCCCAACTGGTGATGGACTGCTAGGGGTTATGACTTTCATTGTGCGACCTTTGCCAGCTGGGATAGAAATGGAGGGGGACTACTCCTGCCCCAAAGACCACAAGGGGCCAGGGGTGGGTCAGTGTTACAGATGTGTGATGGGTTTGTTTGAGAAGATATTGGGAGGGGGGCTGGAGGGGGGTTGTGCTATCCAGGAGCAGTTCTGAAAGGGAGGAAGATCAATGGAGGGGATCCTTTGTGGGTGTTGTGATGAGGGGGGTGGGTTTGTGCTACAGAAGATAGAGGATCGGGGTGCAATGTCATTGCCAATGCTGCTTGACTTTGTGTTAGACAGTGGCGTCATTCCCTGCCACGTCAGGTAGCACAGGTGCCAGTAATGTGGCCCGTGCAGTGTCTGCCCTATTGCATGATAAGTGCAGGACTGATTCTGGGCATGTCTCCTGTCTTTACTGCACGGGCTTTCTCAGCTAAAGTGTGATGACTGCAAGCACTCACCGCACTATAGCATAGGAGCCCCTTAGCGGGAATATCCCATTGCAGGATCTAGCTTATCTTCACTCACGTGTCTCAGTGTTTTGTCTATAGGGAAAATTTTAGTGATTCAGGATCTTAGTCTCACTTTCAACTAGTACACCGAGGACTAACTCACCTTAGAGTAACTTCGTGAATTCGTTTATAACTTATACAAGACAACATATAATTTCTGATTACATGCTTGGGCAATTTTCAAACTGTCCACAATTGGGGCAAAGAGCACACACACTTTTTAAATTATATCCTGCATCAATTTTCAAAGAAAAAATGTGGTTGTACTTACAGTATACTTTCACACTGGCCTGGGGTGCAAAGTACTCAAGGCCTTTTAGATAAGTAGTTTTAGCATGAGAAATAACGCTCATTGAGGTGGAAATACAATCTGTGTGCATTATTTATCTCCTCCGACCTAAGCACATTCCAGCAATGTTTCCTCTAAATGTGCCTACAAGTGTGTACTGTGGGAAAATGTAATTTTAGCCATATTGAGGGTGGCCGGTTTAACAGGTAAATTGCTATTTCTGTGGTGTACACTTAGGCATTCCCAAGGTTGTCATTTGGATAGAGCAGGGCTGGATTTGCATATATTTTATAAAATATCGTATGTACATTAATAAAGGCACATTTTACAAAGGACCTTCAAGTGCGATCTGGGATGTCCAAGCCAGAACATCTGAAAAAAGGCAGGCATAGCCAAGTTCAGGCACAGTTTCGCAGATGAGGACATGCCCGATATGAACGTCTACAAGGACATCTACATTGATGTCACCGGAATGATGTTGCTGAACGGGGACATCTAACAGCCTAATGCTTAGAATACAGGGCAAGGACCGAGAGAGCCAGGGTTCAAATCCTACCACTGCTTGTTGTGATCTTGGATAAGTCACTTAACCCTCCATTTTCACTACACCCTATGGATATGTTTGCAGCTGAAACAAGCCCTTTCCTGATGCCTGTTCATGACTAGAACTGATATAACTTGAATGTCCCTGCAGACAGCCACAAGGTATCTAAGATCGAGCCGGGGCATCTAAGAACCTTGCTCAGCCCCAGACACACCTCCACCATGCCCCTACCTATTTGGACGTACACACATGGGAGACATCTTGAGATGCCTCTGTGATTTAGATGCCCAAATCACGACTAAGGCTTTTAAAATGACCCCTCTGAACAGGTGTAAATGAATGTGAGAGAATTTGTGTATTATTTATTATACCATGCTCTTTAGAATCAGTGCCATTTATATATATACTAACAGGTACTTTTTATTCCACTGTCCCCAAAGGGCTCACAATCTAAGTGTACCTGAGGCAATGGAGGGTTAAGTGGCTTGCCCAAGGCCACAAGGAGTATCCATGGGACTAGAGACCCCAGTCCCTCTGGCCTGAGGTTGCTTGTCCCCATGTGTGAATTTAACCCCTGGCCTTCTGGCTTGAGATAATCTGTCCCAACCACTGAGCCACTCCTCCATTACCTGTATTCCTTTTTTTTAAATTAAATTTTACTACTAACCTCTGCTGCATATACCTGTAATAATTTTCATGATAATTTTCCTTACTTTAGGAGTCATTGCAAGAGTTTAGTTTATAAGTTTTTATAGTCTAGACATATAATAGATGTTTTTTGGAAATTTTACATAGCACCATTATGAACTTACTCCTACTGTAGGAAAAACTATTCAATATATCTGGCCCTTTGATTAAAAACATATATTTCTCCATTACTGTCTGCCTATTCCAAGTAATCTAACACCCTCGCCTATCACTGAATCTGCTGCTTATTCATTATGACGCGTTTGAAAGTAGCCACCCATGATAGGTCACCTCTGTACACCGAGACCTTCTGGAGCAGTAGCTTAATGGCTAGAACACTGGCTTAGAAACCAAGCAGCAGGTTCAGTTCCCTATGGCTTTGGACAAGTCACTTAACCCTCCATTGCCTTGCAAGAAAGGTCTGGCAACCTACTTTCTCTCACACTGCCAAGAAACCCAGGAGCGGCTGGGTTGCCAGGAGTCCGCTTTGACTTGAAGGGACACGTTGCCTGTTATCCATATAGACACTAGTGTGGCAGCCCAGTTTACAGGTGAAAATAATCATATGTATTGTATAATCAGTACAACATATTTGTATTTCTATTATTATTTCCTGTATAGTAATTACTACTAGATATCGTAAGCAGTACTTTGCACACACACACACACGCAAATATATCTATATCTATCTAATAGAGCCACTGTTTTTTGAAGCTTACAGTGCAGTAAAGCACACGTCTAGGAACAAATAAGAGGCTTTGGAGCATGTTTACTGAAGGTTTTAATGCACTTTAATGCACATGAGCTTCATTAACTTGCATTACTTGCCCACAACCCTTTTATTTCTATGTGCACAGTCACACTTAACATGCGATAGTTTCATTGATGCACGTTAACCTTTAGTAAACAAGCCCCTTTGAGTTAATGCATCAAGGCAGAAAGGAATTGGTTCTTAGACTATTTATCACAGAGCCTTCAGTACCATTGTGCTAACATAAGACCCTGCAGTTCTTTGTTAGAGTGTCACATTCAGTTGTAATTTAATTTTTAAGAGAGAGCACTATCCAAACTATCTCCAAGCATTCAATACCATGTAAATATATATTCCCTTCTGGTTCATTATTCAGTTCCTATGGTCAGTGCAGACATTCAGAAGCCCTGAATATACCGATTCACTGCTCACTGCCACTAGCTACACGTATAACAGCAATATTTAGCCATGTGGAGGGTAATTTTTACAAAGGATTGCCTAGTTTAAGAGGGTTTTTAGGCACCTAAGTATGCGCCATTTTATAAAGAAAAGCTGACACATACTTTTTAAAAAAAATAAAATGTTAGTTTAAGTAGTAGAAAATGCACTTTGCAGGCAGCCAAGCAGATAGAACTTACTATATGTAATTTACACACCTATGCATAGAGATTAAGGCAGTGGTTTGGATCCCAGTCCTATCGTACCCCTAGATAGTTTGGTTTTCAGGATTTCCACAATGAACATACATGCAAATCTATCTCATGTATATCTTTGCGGAGATCCTGAAAACCAGACTGGCTAGGGGGTACACCAGGACTGGATTGAAAATCGTGGTATTAAGGCATTTTATAGTCTGTGCAATGTACTATCACTCTTCACCCATGCTCTGCCCAAACTCTCCATGTGCACACCCACAGTAAAAGTTCTTTTACACTGGTGTCTGTAAGAGGATATTTATGTGTGAAAATGAATAAAACAGCCCTTTTCACACTTAAAGTAGGTATCTCCTAGTAAAAATACCCCCTGTTTAATTAAGATCATGTTTTACCCAGCTAAGTTTAAGGGGCGATACTTAACAAGCATTCATATGCCTGAGTTCAATCTGGTACTGAAGAAGATAGTTTAAAGCTGGCATTGTGATAGAGTTGGGTTAATGGTGCGGGCTACAATTGAGTTAGGATGTCTTTATTCATGACTGAGTTTTAATCTTTCATGCTTAAAGTAGATGTCTCCTTATAAAATTGCCCCTGCATGTATAGTCAAATGGTTTAATTAAGACCATGTTTTTTTCCAAGTAATTTTAAAGGGCAATAGTTAACATCTAATATCTAAGTTCTGATAGCACTTAGCTATACGGATAGCGGGTGAATATCACCTCTGCACATATATCTAACCGTTCTGCTCTCGGTCTGTCCTAACTCTACCCTGGCAGTATCTGAATAGTGCCCTTATGGTTAAAAGGACTTTCACTAGCACTCTTTGGATAGTGCTGATAAAATTTCTTGAATATGGGGATTTATACATTTAGCAGTGTCTTCTGAAAATTTGGTTTGAATATTGACTCCTAGCTCATAAATTATAAACTTTGTTCATTTTGTTCCTTAAGTATGCAACCTTACAATTTTCTTCGCTGGAATGTATCCTACCACCCAACTCACTGCCTGTTCCTTAGTTTTGTCCTAATTCCAGATGAATAAATTAATTAAGACTGGTATTAGCGGTGTGCATTTGTGAGAATACATTTGGTTTCTCTTGGCACCTAAAAATGTACAGTGCATGCAGATTGCTTGGTCATCTGTATACCTCTGAATTAATGCACACAGCTGATTGCACACTTAAAAGTTCTTACATGCATGCAATGCAATGAACATAAAAATCTGCACAAAATTCCTTTTAGCTGTGCATATCCCCTACTTATTGTGTAGAACAATGTTAAATATTTGAGCAAAGATATTTAATATTAAAACTATTTTTGCTATCTGCCTCCCTGTTGGCAGTCTAAAATAGTTCTTTAGACAAGTTTACTATCTGATAAGCCTGAACCCATATTGCATCTCTATATATTAACTTCACTTCTGGTAGAGTAATAAGCAGCAAGACTAAAGTAGAGAGAGGTCTGTGACTATCTGAAGAGAGGGAGTTGCTCCTTTAGCTCAGTGCTGGAGTCCTTGCTACGGATCCAGGAGATTGCAGACTGAAATCTTGGCTGCCCAGTTTCAGAAACGGGCTGCAATGACAAAAATGTCATGTCTTGAAACCCAGTGATGGTACAGCTTTTCCTTTCCTGTAACTTTGATACCTTTTCATTTCCATCACATGAAATAATATCGTGACTATTAGCAACCTAACCATGGGCTGCAGCATTGCCTCATGTAAATCTTCACTATCTTCCCTTTTCAGAGGAAAAAAAAGGGGTAAAACAGAAATAGTGGAATGAAGACCCAAGACAGTGAAAGACAGGCAGAGAATGAGAATTGGCATCACCCCCACAAAAACACCGACCTTCTAACAAGGCAGCAAAAAGACACAAATCTCAAAGTCCCAGTGTTACTAAACACGTCTCATTATCATAGTTAGGAATCACAGAATCACTCCTGTGAAGAGAACATTAACTTTAAACTTTCAGCCTGCTTGTAGTGCTATGCAGCTATACAGTCTTCAACCTGGCTACAACACTATAGAGTCTCTTTTTGTAAGTGGAGCCCACAAAACCTCCATAGTGAAAGCTTTATTAATGACGCAGGTTGCCTACCTCAGCTATCTGGAGATAATTGGAGATCACTCTCTTTTTTAACCTAGTTACTCATTTTCCTCTTTATCGATTCATTTTGGCTCATAATGTCCTCTTAATTTTATATGGCATAGGATAAATCTCGTAGCACAGCCTGCTATTGCAGGCTGCAAAGTTTAGCATTGCTACAGCTGATGTTCAGTATCACTGCCCAAGACAAACAAATTAGGGCTGCATGAATTTCGTGCTCTCTCTTCTTTTCTCTGCCTTCCCCAACTATCTACTAAGTCATGAGGTTTTCGTGGACCCCTTAATGCCTGAAGATCATCCGCAAAAATATTTGAAATTTCAATAATTACATACAGTAAATGACAACAAATAAATACCAATTAACCCATTCATTTTCCTCTGGTTTTCTATCATTTTGGAGAGAAGAGTATTTAAATTCTCACACTAAGGAACGGTTTTCATCCAGCCTTTCAGCCCTGTTCTTACCACTGCCTTCTATAACTATCCCAAGCGTGTTTTTGTTGATGTTAGGGTTATAATCATGGAAGCTCCTTGGAGGTTACCACACTCATCTTAGAAGCCCAATACAGCTGTAATACTTGGATTAAGTGTCATCATGACCAGTTTGTGCAGGTTACCCCAAGCTGTTCATAAGTGTAACGCACCTCTATACTGCAGTGCTACCACTAGTGTTTCAACCATTGCTACTCCGTGTCTGCAAATCCGACTGTCTTTAGAGCCTGATGCTGTTGGACCTATAACCATTGCAGCCCCATGCAGGTTTCATCAAACATTTTAGAATCCTGAAGCCATCACTCTTTTCCCATTAGCTGCTAATTTTCCCTCATTAGCCCTTCCAAGTTTCAAATGACTGAGTAAATATTCAAATCCCCTTCTTCAATTTGCTCTACTTCTTATCTTGTCACCTGCCTTACCGCTGCATTCTGTGTCTTTCCCAAGCACATGTACGTTTTGTCACAGTTGATCACCGTCAACTCTGCTAGATGGCTATTCCAGACATCTATCAGTCTCTTGCTAAAAAAGTATTTTTTCTGCTTTCCTTTAAACCTTCTTCCTTTCATCTTCAAATACTTTGATTAAAAGTGTATTTATTTATTGTTCTTATCTTCTTATATAACATTCCTCCCTGCGGGCTGCAGAGCAGTTTACAACAATACACAATTTCGCAAATAACCATTTCAACACAATCATAAAAAAAAATTAAAATAACAGCAATATAAAATCATCAGTCACTGGAATGCAAGTGAGTGCAACCGTGCTTTATAATGCTTTCGCCAAGCAATAGGATTCTTCATGTTTCCCAATGAGGGAATGATAGAGGAAAAGGCTCTACTAGTGACTTGTAACTTAATACCCGCTGGCAAAGTTAAACATGCGTGACCTGCAGAGCACAAATTTTGATTGGGAACATAGCTATGAAGCTGCGCTTTCAAATAAAACGGTGCTTTCCCATGAAGGGATGAATAGATCAAAACATAATTTTAAATGAAATCTCCTGATACGTAGGTAACCAATGCAAAGCTTTCAAAACGGGTTTACCACGATCATAGCGCCTTCGATTATAAATTAGTTGGACTGCCACATTCTGCAGTTGCCGAAGTCTTCGCTGATGCAGCTTTGGTAACCAAATATACAATATAATGCCGTACAATAATCCCAACAGGTAAGAATGGCGGCACGTACAACTACTTGCAAAGCAGCTCGATTCAAGTTATCAGAATTAAGAAAGGAGGATTGGGTTCAAACGGGTAATGAAACAAAAAGAATAGATCAGGAGATAAACCACTCCTCATTCACTTTAAACATATCTGAGGAAAGGACATTAGCAGTTCTGAATGCTTGCATCTCCAAATATTCACGATGGGGGGTCGGGGGGATATTCAGTGGTTACGGCTAACCCTGCTAACACAACTAGTCATTGCTGCGGAAAGCTAACCCCAGATATTTAATGCCGGGACATATCCGGCCCCTGGCATTGAATATCTGGGACGCTGCAGAAGCCGGTAGCTAACCGGAAAGTGGTGATTTGAGCTTCCGTGGGTAAAGTTAGGCCAGCCTTGGCCACATCTTACTTTACCCAAGAGTCACTAACCGGGCAGCAGCTCAATATGCCAAGTATATACCTTTGAATATCCCTTCCTAAGTTTCTAAGCGTACCATTCCTGGCAGACTAGATTGCTGATAGTTGTTCTCAGGAAACTCTCTTTCTTCATCTATCATATGTAGCTTGAGGTGCTGCTGGCAGGAACAGTATTTAGTAACTAGTTACTGCCTTTGTGTCATATAGTGCATCTATTTTCGCAAAGTCTAAACCCTGAAGCGCCGTACCTACCTGCACGACAAAGGCTGCCTGCGTTCTGCGTTTCATGCTCTGCTTATGCCAGGCTTTATAATATAAGCATCAGTCCCTCTGAAACCAAATCCCTGGAGCAGCCACTACTTCAGAGGGCAAAACACACAGACAACAGGGGATTCAAAGTCTCATGCTTCAAATATCAACAGATTTATATTTTAATTGAACACTTGTGGACGGTAATTTGGTAAGGGTGTGCTTGATAAATAAGAGCACAAGGGGGCATTATTAATAAGAGGACAAGGGGCATTATTAATAAGAGGACAAGGGGGCATTATTTTATAAAGAAAAGAAGGTGTAAAGGGATTTAAAAATAAAATAAAATAGGGCAAGTTGCAAAAATCATGCCTCAGTGAAGAAGTGGACACTTACACCTGCTTATTTTATTTAGCAATTCCTTTATACCGCTCTATATAATAGTCAAAGTGGTGTACAGTAAACTTAATTCAACTTACAGGGAACTTTTAACAAGTTTTAACAACTTTTAAAATTACCCCCAATGGTAATTTGGCCTAAGATGCAGAGGTAAATAGGTGCTTATTTCTAGGCTACTGTCTAAAGACACATAAGCGCTTATTGTCTTTATAAGCTAACAGAAATTGTGGTTAGAATGAAGCCCTGAGAATGTTCATCTGCTCAGGATCAGCTGTAAAGATTTGTGCGTAAGAGGAACACACAGTGTCTCTTCTACTAAAGTGCACAAAGCGGTTCACTTGCATTTTCATGCGCAGTAACTGCCTGCTCTGGACCATAGTTGCTGTTAGTGCGAGGACATGATAGTTACCACATGCAGATTCAAGCGCTAACCCACTCGCGGGGAGAGTGCAGCATGGGTAAGGCTGGTGACGACTTTGAAATTTGCCATTACCAAGGTTGCACCCGACTCAATAAGTGGAGTTAAGTGTACCCAGAATTATAGTGCCTTGTGTTAAGTATTTAATCCACGGGTTAAATGTTGGGGAAAAATGCAGGTCATGCCCCCAACAGCTGGCACAGAGACTTTGCTCTTTTTTTTTTTTTTTTTTAATAAATTTTTACAAATTATACCAAGCAAAAAAAAACGCTTATACAGTAAAAATGCTAGTTGTGAAACAATAAAAAAAAACACATAGAAGAATCGAAAAACAATCAATAGCATCATTAGTTCACACAAGGGGGAATAACTATCTAGAATTCATTGAGGGAAGGAGAACCCACAATATCTTAAGGAATCACTTAAACAAACAAAGACGGCGATAATACATGAAAGTAGACCTAGGAAGGCGAGGATGTTACAGCGTGGGTAGTAATAAAGGAAGACAATTCGCTAGGTTGAAAAAAAAGCAAATTTCTATGAATGATAAACAACAATGCATTTACATGGGAACCTTAACACAAAAGAAGCCCCCAGCTGAGTCACCCCAGATCGCAACAGCAGAAAAGATTTACGCCTTTTTTGCTTTTCTCTCAATACATCGGGAAAGATTGATATTTTTTTACCAAAAAACAGACTAGCTCTTTTTTTATAGAACAATCTTAAGAGCCAATCTCTGTCAGATGACAGAGCAAAGGAAACTAACAATGTGGAAGCTAAAATCTCATCCTCCTTGGGAGACTGGAGTAACGCAGAGACATCTAAAGAGTCCAACTCTAACTGTCCAATAACCGTTTACCCCTCTTTCTTCCCCGCAGGGATATAGTAAGCTTTCACTATTTGAGGGATTAACTCTGAGGGTACTAACAAGGAATCTTGAAGATACTTCTTGAATAAATCCAAGGGGACCACCATTGGAACCACGGGAAAGTTAAGTAAACATACAATCGATGCCCTGGTAGCATTTTCTAAAGCCTCCAACTTCATTTTTATTGCGATATTAGCTTTCATCAAGGAGAAAGTCAAATCCAAAACTTGCGATAGTTTCTGGTCAGATAGCTCAGCTCTACCTCTTGTTTCCACAATGTCATTAGACAAAGAAATAACTTTCTCCTCAAGTTTAGCAACCTTCGAAGAAGAAAGAGCCAGCTGCTGATTAACTGCCGAAGCCAATTGATTAATCACTTCCCAAATGCTCTCGAGAGTCACAACCGAAGGACGGGTAATAGAAAAAGAAGAAGGTGATTCAGACTTAGCTGCTTCGGATGAGTCCTTCACCATACCGACACTCCTAGCCTCGGCCAGGTTTTCACCTCCAAGGACTGTAGCCACCATCACAGACAGCCGACTTTCGAGACCAACAGTCTGAACCTTCTCGGGTGAAAGTGCCAAACCGGTCATCAGAGGGGTCTTTGATGAACCCGATAGAACCGGAGGAATCCGCTCTTCAGGGGAGAGAGACAACTCTAGGGTGGAAGACGCCAACACCTCCTCTGCTGACGCTGCCAAGCCCGCTCGAATCTCCCGTCTCTGGTCACCAGTGAATCGAACAAACCGATCCATTGGACCGTCAGTCGCAAGCTCCGACTCTGCGGGAAAAGTCCCTTACGCTTAGGCATAGTGACTCAAACACCCGCTGTCGCCATCTTAGAATTAGCCACTCCCCCAAATCTTTTCAGACTTTGTTCTTAACACATGTTAGTTTTGGCATGAAATGTGCGCTAGGTGCAGAAACCTTACCCACTTTAATAAAAGGTCCCATAGCAACATCATAAAGGACAGCAGGTGAAGAACAGCCTGGCCTAGCTAGTCTGTATATAAAAAACATAATGTTCCTCTTTCTATATTGGGATTCTCTGTGCTTATCCCATGCGTATTTGAAGTCCGACACCATTTTTGTCCTCGCCACCTCCACTGGGAACACATTTCAGGCATTGGCCACCCTTTCCATGGAAAGCATTCTCTGATGCTGTTTTTACATTTTCCTTCTTTCAGCTTCATTCCATATCCTCAGGTTTTATAGCTTTCTCATCTTTGGAAAAGGTTGTTTGCTCATTAATACCTTTCAAGTATTAAAACATCTGTATCATATCTCCCCTGTGACTCCTTTCCTCTGAAGTATACATATTCAAGGTTCTTCTAATACAGCTTTTAGTGCAGTCCCACATCCCTTGGGCCACTTTCCTCTGAACCGATTTGTCTTTTTAAATCCTTATCAAGATATGGCCTTCAAAACTGAACACAGTACTCCAAGAGAAGCCTCACCAACAACCTGTACAGGAGACTTCGAGGCACGGTACTCTCATGGTTTTGTTCATTCCTTTCGGATCGTTCCTTCCAGGTCCGTATCTGTGACTCACTATCAACACTCTTTCACCCAAGCTTTTTAATGTTTTTCTTTGTCCTCTTGTCTCAGTCATTCAGAGTGCTGGTATTTCTAGTTTTGTGTATGCAGATGACATCCTGTTACTATTCTCCACCAATGAACTCTCACAAGAATTATCTTCTGGTTAACTCTTGTTTGGACTCTTGTTTGGACCAGAGCAGCGAGAGAAGGACAAAAGAACACCCGGCACCCAAGGAAGCCCAACACAGCAGCCCAGTCCTACCCCAGGACTACCAGGTACGCCTACAAGTCATGCCACCATTCCTGGCTCCAATTTACCTCCAAACACCGCCCCCAAACAACTTAGCCTACTATCTCATTACTACCAGCACACACCCCAACCACCCCACTCCAAGCACCACAACCACCCAACCTACAAACATCACCAACCTCCCCCCCCCCCTACATGGGGCAGCACTCACATACCACCCATACCAACCCACACCCCCAAACCCTCAAACAGCAACCCTCTCTCTATCACACTAATAAATGCTTGCTCAGTCAGAAACAAACACCTCATGCTCCAAGACCTGATTACAACCCAAAAGATCAACATCCTCTGCATAACCATAACATGGCTAACAGACACCGACACAGTGCTCATGAATCAACTAACACCTAATGGATACAGTCTTCACAACTGTTCCCGAGCTCATGCCAGAGGAGGAGGAGTAGCCATCATTGACAAATCCAGCCTCCACCTCAGAAACCATGCATCAGAAACAACCAACGAAGCGGACATACTCACCCTCACCAACAAATACCTCTCCATATGCCTAATCTACCGAGGGCCCACTCCATGCACCGATCTATCAGACATACTAAAACATATATCAGAGAGCGCCATCTCCACCAAAGAACACCTAATCCTCGTTGACTTCAACCTCCCCTCACCACAAGATAAACATGTCGAAGCCTTCATCAATGCTATGGAAGCAATGGACCTGACCCAGATCATACACGAGCCAACACACGAAAAAGGGAACACACTTGACCTGATATTCCTGAACTCTCAAAGTGCCACCTCATGCAAGAACCCAAAGATCATATGTGTACCATGGTACGACCACCACCTCATCAACATTACCCACATCTACCAACATACCAACGTCAAAGAGAACAACCAACATACAAGAAGATTTAAACCATTTAGCAAAGAGGACTTCCTAGCGCAAATATTACCTAAACTCCAAACAAATTCCTCCAATGTAGATGATATGATCAACACCTGGAATACTACAATCTCTTCTGCATCCTGTGCAACAACCAGCAGTGCCAAAACCAGATCAACCACAAGAGCCCGGTGGTTCACCCCCGACCTATGGAGACTAAAGACCCAACTCAGAAGAACCAAGAGAAAATGGAGAAAGACCAAAAGAAGCAGATAAAACAAAATACGAGTGAACTAGACACCTACCACACAGAAACCGACAAAGCAAAAAAGACCTACCACTCAAGAATCCTAAATACTTCAATAAACAGACCACGTGAGCTCTTTGAGATTGTCAAGAAGCTAACAAAAACACCCAGCCACTCCAACCAGCTTCCGAACATCCCACTAGAACTACTAGCATGCCAATACAAACAGCTCCAACAACACACCCCGCTACCAAAGACACAAACTGGAGCACATTCGAAACCGTCACAAAAGAAAAAATAGAATCCACTATCTCCTGCCTAAACACCACCACCTCTCCATTAGATCCCTGCCCTGCAGAGTGGATAAAGAAATCAAAAGAAGACATAAGCGCACCCCTAACCCACATTGTCAATGAATCACTCAAGCAAGGACACATGCCAGACACCCTCAAAACCTCCATCATTTGACCAACCCTAAAAAATCACAACCTGGACCCCCTTGATCCCGCCTCCTTCAGGCCTATAGCAAGTCTCCCGTTCACTACCAAAATCATTGAGAAGATAATTCAACAACAACTCCAAGACCACCTAGATACCAACAACATACTGGACCCGCAACAACATGGATTCCGCCCATTCCATGGAGTCAAGACCCTCATGACATCACTACTGAACACCCTTATCAAAGGCACACAGACCAAACACTCTGGATATGCTATGATCTTCCTGGACATATCTGTGGCCTTCGACGCCATCTCCCACAACATCCACCTACACAGACTTCAGGAAATTGGCATTAAGGACATCGTACTTCAATGGTTCCGCTCCTACCTGACCAATAAACAGCAACTGATCCGCACAAACATGGCAACCTCCCCCCCCCCCCTTTCAACAGCATCAAGGAGTACACCAGGGCTCCACACTTTCCGCCATGCTCTTCAATATCTACCTGAAACCACTCTGCGCGATCATACAAGCTCATAACATCAACTACCATATCTACGCAGACGACATAATGCTCTATGGACCGATTACAACCATCAACCCAACAAACAATCACCTATCAGATTGCTTCATTGAGGTCTCCAGGTGGCTACAAAGGAACAATCTATCCATCAACATAGTAACCAGGGACCCTAACTTCACCCCACCACCATATCTCATCTTGGGAAATACCCAAATACAAATTCAACCCTACACAAAATATTTGGGAATCATCATCGACCAGGCGCTCACATTTAAGCAACAGATTAAAAAGACTATCAGAACAATATTCCACAAAGCAAAAATGGTGCAATGGCTCAGACCACTCATTGATCCACAGGACTTCAGAACAGTCATGCAGGCTATTACGCTCCCCCACCTGGACTACTGCAATAGGGAGGAGTGGTCTAGTGGTTAGGACAAGGTACTTCGGGCCGGAGGGCCGGGGGTTCAAGTCCCACCTGGGGACAGCAATCTCAGGCCGGAGGGATTGGGATTTCTAGTCCTATAGGCACTCCTTGTGGTCTTGGGCAAGCCACTTAACCCTCTATTGCCCATGTTCTCTGTAAGTATTAATGTATGTGTGTCATATCCCCTTGTGTTAAATGTATCCCCCAATTGACCGCTTTGACCTGGTGAAAAGTGGAATATAAATACAGCTAAATAAAAATAAATAAATAAACAATATAATTTATCACAGACTACCTGCCACCCATACCAATCCTCTATGAACTGCCTTAAACACCACAGCAAGAATCATCCAGAAAGCAAAAAAACATGATCACATCACTCCAGTCCTGAGAGAACTGCACAAACTACCACTCGAAGCAAGGATCAAATACAAATCTGCCCTGCTTATCCACAAAGCCCTCTATCAAATGCAGACTACCCAACTCCTCTCTCTACTACCCCAGTCCACCCTCAACAGGACAACCCGACAGACCAATAGCAACACCCTCACTATCCCCCATGAACAAACTAAGTACAATCAGCGGACTTGCAACAGAGCTTTCGAACTGTATGCACCCTCCCTCTGGAACTCCCTGCCGAGCCAAATCAGAAACAACGGAGATCTTTCCACATTCCAGAAGCAACTAAAAATCATCCTGTTTCATGAATACCTTGGACCAGAAACAGACATCCATCACTGACAACTCTTCAAACCTTCTGACATATCCCCAGAACTACCTACTAAAAGACTCATGTCAATTGTCTAAGTCATTACTTTCTGTTCAGATCATCAATGTTGGCCCCCCTGGTGATGGCCTCCCCCTCTCTGTGAATTGATTACTGTCCTCCCCCCTTTCTTTGTTAAACCGCTTTGACCCAGTGAAAAGCGGGATATAAATACAGTTAAATAAATAAATAAAATGTTGCCACATGGCTGCAAAGCAACTCATTAAAACCTAACCCATTTAAGACCATGGCCCTCTGGTTTACGAGTTCTTCACAGACCCCTGTGTTCACTCCAATGATTGAAGGGGTACCTGTGACCCTACAATCCACCTTAAAATATCTTGGGATAGTCTTAGATTCTCAATTATCATTTTCTCCACAATTGGCCCGACTTGTCCAGACCTCTTTTTGTGCACTCTGACGTTTGTGCACTGTACAATCTTTTTAAAATTCAGCAGCTCAAATTTCAGTTGTACTTCATACAATAATGTCCCTGGTAGAGTGCTGCATTATTGCTTATTTAGAGCTCCCTCGATACAATTTCAAACTTCTTCAGACAATACAGAAAACAGCCATATGCACCCTCACTCTTGCACAAAGATATGACCATGTTACCTCACTCCTTATGCAATATCACTGGCTTCCTGTTGTCTCCTGAGTCCTGTTTAAGGTTCTAACTTTTGCATATAAGGCTATTCATGATCTGGCCCAGAATATCTTACTTTGATCACTCTTTATGCCCCTACCAGGACCCTTCGTTTCCTTCATGGGTTCTGTTGACATACACTATCTCCCCCCTTAAACAAGTATGAAATGACTCAAAGATCCGCCTTCTCTGCCATGGTGCTGGCCTTGTGGGATTTGTTTCCTACCACACTACTGATAGAACCTAGTGCACATTTAAGACCTCTCACCAACTGGGAGAAAATCATACATGTGACACTCAATGCAAAAGACTGGAAATACACAGTACTGCCATGAGAGGAGAAGTGCTACTGATAGATGATTTCAATATGTTGGATAAGGATTGACACATCCCTGCTGCAATGTCATCTAGAAGTAAGGAGATCCTGGATTCTCTACAGGGAAAACTATTCTGGCAACTTGTAATAGAACCCACGCGTGAAGGGGCCATACTGGACTTGTTGCTTACCAATGGGGAAAGTGTTTCTGATGTTATAGTGGGAGATCATCTCGCATCCAGTGATCACCAGACGGCATGGTTCAGTATTAGGACTAGAGATGATAAAGTCCATTCAAAAATGAAGATCATAGACATTGGGAAAACTAACTTTGCCAAGATGGGACAATACCTCAAGGAGTCATTAGCGGGATGGGAACAGGTGGGTGATGTAGAAAAGCAATGGACAAAATTGATAGGGGAGATTTTAAGGGCAACAAACCTTTTTGTTAGAAATTAATACATTTAAAAGGAAAAGGAGGCCACTATGGTTCTCAAAAGAAGTAGCTGAAAAGGTGAAGAAAAAGAGGGTCTTCATAAACTACAAGAGATCACAGAAGAAGGAAGACAAGCATAGAGAAGCTAGGGATGTAGTCAGAAAAGCAAAGATACAAAAATAAGAAATAGCCAATGCAATAAAATGGGGAGTGCGATATTTTTCAGATATGTTAGAAAGAGGAGGAAGTGCAAAAGTGGTATTGTCAAGAATCAAGGGTAAAGGGAGGAATATGTACAAGCTGATGAGGATAAAATGGAATTGCTTAACAAATATTTCTGTTCTGTGTTCACAGATGAAGGGCCAGGAGCAAGACCTCAGAAAACACCCACAAAGAGGAACAAAAGTGAAGGGGATCTTGTATGATTTTAAAAAGACTGTGTTCGTGGGGAACTAGCTAAACTAAAACTACATTGGAGAGTATTGAAGGAATTTAGATATGCTCTAGTGGCTCCAATGTCTGACCTTTTCAATGCTTCTTTAGAATTGGGAGTGGTCCCAGAGGACTGAAGAAAGGCACATTTGGTCTGCTTACACAAAAGCAGAAGTAAGGATGAGGTTTCAGAACTACAGGCCGGTTAGTCTGACTTCTGTGGTGAGTAAAGTAATGGAAATGCTGCTAAAACAGAGGACAGTGTGTTTTCTGGAGTCAAATGGATCCGAGGCAGCTTGGGTTTACTAGAGATAGGTCTTGTCAGTCAAATCTGATTGATTTATTTGACTGGGTGACCAGCTGGACTGAGGGACAGCCCTATATTGGTGTACTTAGATCTCAGTAAAGCCTTTGACACCGTTCTGCACAGGCGACTTATAAATAAATTGAGCACCCTAGGGATGGACCCTAAAGTTACTGACTGGGTTAGAAATGGTTGAGTGGGAGGCGACAAAGGGTACAGGTAAATGGAGTTCAATCTGAGGAGAAGGAGGTTACCAGTGGTGTACCCCAGGGATCTTTCCTTGGTCTGATTCTTTTTAACGTTGTTAGTGATATTACGGAAAGGCTATCAGGTAAGGTTTGCCACTTAACAGATGATACCAAAATCTGCAATAGAGTAGACACCCAGGAAAGATTAGATGACGTGAGGAGGGATCTAGCTAAGCTTGAAGAATGGTTGAGAATTTGGCAGCTGAGATTTAATGCTAAAAACTGCAGAGTCATGCATTTGGGCTACAAAAATATAAGGGAGTGGTACAGTATTAGGGGTGAAATACTTCTGATCATGAAAGAAAAGTGAGACCTGGGGGTGATTGTTTCTGATAATCTTAAAGTGGCTATACAGTTAGGAAAGGCAGCAGTGAAAGCCAGAATGCTTGGGTGCAGAGGGAGATGAATAGCCAGCAGAAAAAAGAAGGTGATAATGCCACTGTATAAGTCTTTGGTGAGACTTCATTTGGAATATTGCGTGCAATTCTGGAGACCGCACCTTCAAAAGGATATAAACAGGATGGAGTTGGTGCAGAGGGTGGGACAGACTTAAAGATCTCAATATCTATGTTAGAGGACAGGCATGATGGAGGAGAGATATGATAGTGATGTTTAAATACCTTCATGGCAAAAATGCACAAGAGGAGAGCCTCTTTCAAATGAAAGTAAGCTCTGCAACGAGGAAACATAGGATGAGGGTGAAAGGGAATAGAATCAGGAGTAATATGTGGAAATATTTCTTTACAGAAAGTGTGGTAGATATGCGGAATAGCCTCCCTGTGGAGCTGTCTTGTTGATCGAACTTGCTGCTGCTGTTTGGTGTTTCATTATGCGCAGTCCTAAATCCTCCTCACACTGTCATCTTTATTTCTCCCTTTTACTCTTTGCATCCTCTTTTCTACCCTCCCTGCTATCCTCAGCCTCTTTCTGTATCAATCTCTCCTTCTCCAAGTACTTCAGCCCTCTAAATACCCTCTTCAACACCCTCCCCCACTCCTGCCCTTTCTCTCACATATATCATCTTCTCTCTGTGTGTGTCTCTCTCCTTCCCCAAGTGCATTTGTATTGGTGTTAGGGTATGTGTGCTAGGGTATATGTGTTTGTGCGAGTGGGTGTATGTCTCTGTGCTAATGTTTGTGCCAGTGCCACTGTGGGTGTGATCCTGTGCCAAGGCTGGTGGTGATAAATGCTGGGGTGGTAGGTGGTGGACAGTGCCAGGTGCTTTTGTTTTTTATGGAAACCATGAATGCAGGACAACAATAGCTTCAATATCTCCTGGCCTAAAGGAGAGAGAGAGAGTAACAGAGGAAGAGGAAGTACCCACTACAGAGGGTACATCAGCCCAGAACACAGCTCCAGGATATCACAGAGAAGCAAATACACTCAATATTTTGTCTTCCCTGAGAGTGAAGAGCAGGAACATGAAAAATAATGACAGAATTTTCATTTCTTTTCATTTCAATCAGAACTTCAAGAGACTACACACTCAGCTAAGGCTTTCAAACTTTACAATTGCCTGTTTTTTTATAAACCTTAACTATTGAATATAGGTTTTTAGGAATCTTCAGCCTGCCTAAATTCCTTGCATAGATTTTAAACCATATATTTGAGTGTGCCCTCAGTTCAAAGAAGGTCTACTGGCCAGGGACACTTGTGATATATAGCTACTTGGAATAGAAATATTGCGACGCTTCCGCTGGGGCCCGAGAGCTTACCAGCTGGAAGTGGCCTTTGAATGTCCTCTTTTGAATAAAGCTATTTGTATTGTTGCCAGTGATTCTGGGACTTGTAGTTTTGCTTATTTCCTTAAGGACAAAATTGTAGTTATGACACGAGTGCTTCAAGGCTGCAAGAATATTTATTGTGGGGAATTTCCAGCGCATCAAAGCTCAAACACAAACAAGCATAAAGGATGCATCTCCAACATATAGGTATTTCAGGAACAGAAGAAAAACATAACAGAAATATCTCAGCACTGCTCAGCTGTTTCTCAGTCCCATCAACTTTCCACAGGACACTGCCCCGTGTGGTTATTCAATGGAAAACAATTAAACTGCAACAGCTGATTTTCTTTCTCACAGCACGGCTTCTTATCCTCAGAAGACATTTAAGCTTATTAAACATAAAACAAGCCTTTCCAATTCTTCAGCAGGTATGGCAAGTACTCTATATTATTTCATACAGTTTAAGTTCTGTTCAACAATGCCTTCTTCCTTTAAACATAAAGAGCAATCCATGGGAGAAGATTCACTTGCTAAAGCTGGCAAACAAGAGTCTATTTGCATTCTTTCAACAGTGTTAGAATTACTGGCATCTCTATCAGGTTTAACAGTTCTCCCTGACTTCCTTTCCTCCAGAAATTCCTTGAACTGGTTCAGGAGCAATTCAGCATGTACAGGCACTTTAGCATTAGGAAAGAAAATTTTTCCTTCTGACAACAGCTTGCTTATAGCTTCTAACTCTGAAGGCTCAGCTGTCTTGCTTTTGTCAGGGTTATAACTTCCCCTGTATGTAAGACTCTCCCCCCACCTATTATCTGTTAAAGGTGTTAGGCCTACCTTCTGGAGAGTAGCAAAGGCAAATGGCTTCTCTAACAATGATTCTGCATTAGAAATGCTAGCTTTACCTTTGGCAGGGTTTCTTAGACAATTGCTGAGCCCTTTTCTCCTGCTATCCTCCAGGTTCTGGAATTCAGCTTCCTTATGTCTATTTCCAGTGCCAGTTAGGTACCTGCTCTGAAGAGGCTTTTCTTCCTTCTTTCCTCTACAGCTGCTATAGTCCTGGTTGCTGTATGTCCAATTGCCGTCTCTCCAATGGCTTCCCTTGCTAGCCCTCTTGCTCCAAGGTTCTGCCTTGCTATAACGTCCCTTCCAAGGCTCTCTCTCTCCTTCACCTTCTTTGTAAGGTTCCTTTCTTGCTTGCTCTTTTCCTTCCTCTCCACGTCCTTTGCACCTTCCCGTGCTTGTTCCCTTGCCTTTTCTCGCTCCCCCTCTCTGCTCTGTTTGTGGATTTAAAAAGCATTTGCTTCCTGGCACTCCCTGTCCTTCCCCCAGGTGTGACCAATCAGTGAGGAAGCCTGTCGCTCCCTCTGATCTGGGGCATGGCCTGAGCTCAGCAGAGAGCTGTGTTTTTTTCTTATCTGGCTTGGAAATCCTGTGCACAAGTGCAGTGTCATTTATTTCAACAGGATTTTCCTCCAACTCCATCTCCTCCTGAGGACTTTCACCATTACAATATACATTGCTTTTAGACTTGTAGAGACCTGGTCTTCTACTTAGGTCTCCTACTTAATTTTGCAGCAAAGGTATAATTTTAAGGTTACAGGGACCTTTGCATAGTGGGCTGATACACAGAAATAAGATTTCAGTTTGAATATTTCAGTTTCCATTGTGTTACAAGCCTGCTTCACAGGGTGGGGCTAATTGAATTGAATCAACTCTGCAACTGACCAAATACCTGAAGCAGTCTGCTCATCAGAACTTCAAGAGAGGCTACACACTCAGCTAAAGCTTTCAAACTTTACAATTGCCTGTTTTTTTGTTAAACTTTAACTGACTTCAGTAAAATGGCCAAGTACCTAAAGGAAGAGTTGGGAGGGTGGGAGGGAATAAGGGAAGTGGAATTGCAATGGGCTAAACTAAAGGAGGCAATAAAAGGGGCAACAGATACATACGTAAGGAAAGTAAATAAAAACAAGAGGAAAAGGAAACCTATTTGGTTCTCCAAAGACGTGGCTGCACAAATAAAGGCAAAAACCACAGCTTTCACAAAATTCAGAAGCTCGCAAACAGAGGAACACAGAAAAGAATATAGGATCAAACTAAAAGAGACAAAAAGAGAAATAAAGATAGCAAAATCAAAGGCAGAGGAAACGATGGCTAAAGTTTTGAAATGTGGCGACAAACCCTTTTTCAGGCATATTCGGGAGAGGAGGAAAATCAGAGGTGGAATTGCAGGACTCAAAAGTGCTGGGAATGGATTCATGGAAAGTGATATTGGAAAAGCGAAAATGCTAAACAAATACTTCTGCTCTGTTTCTACTAGAGATAATCCTGGAGAAGGACCATCTGTGATTGTCAAATATACAACTGAGAATGGAGTAGATACCACACCATTCACAAAAGATGATGTGTTAGAACAGCTTGCAAAACTGGAAGTGGACAAGGCTATGGGACCAGATGGGATACAGCCCAGGATACTGAAAGAGCTCAGAGAGGTTCTTGTAGGGCCTTTAAAGGATGTTTTTAATAGATTCTTGGAGACAGGAGAAGTTCCACAGGAGAAGGGCTGATGTGGTACCTCTCCACAAAAGTGGTAGTAGGGAAGAAGTGACAAACTACTGGCCAGTAAGCCTTACCTCAGTGGTGGGAAAAGTAATGGAGGTGCTCCTGAAAAAGCAAATAGTGGACTTCCTCAAAACCCACAGGTTGCATTATCTGAGGCAACATGGTTTTACCAAAGGACGATCTTCCCAAACAAATCTGATTGAGTTCTTTGAATGGGTGACCAGAGAAATAGATGAAGGGCATGAGATGGATGTGATCTGCCTAGATTTCAGCAAAGCCTTTGATAATGTTCCTCATAGGAATATTATCAATAAACTCAAAGCTTGGGGATGGGTCCCAAAGTGGTGAACTGGATAAAAAATTGGTTGACTGACAGACAACAGAAGGCAACGGTAAACAGAACTCACTCAGTTGAAAGTAAGGTGATTAGTGGTGTGCCCCAGTGTTCAGTCGTAGGACTGATACTGTTCGATATATTTTTGAAGGATATTGCTGAAGGGCTGAATGGAAAAGTCTGTCTTTTTGCAGATGACACCAAAATTTGCAACAGAGTGAACTCCCCTGAGGGAGTGGAGAACATGAGGAAAGATCTTCAAAAGCTGGAAGAATGGTCTAATGCTTGGTAGTTAAGATTTAATGTAAAGAAGTGCAGTGTCATGCATTTGGGAAGCAGAAATCCAAGGGAATTGCATGCGATAGGGTGCGAGAGATTGGTGTGCATAGACCAGGAGAAGGACCTCGGAGTGATTATTTCTGAGGATCTCAAGGTGACGAAACAGTGTGACAAGGCAGTGGCAAAAGCTGGAAGGATGCTGGGCTGCATACAGAGAGGAATTACCAGCAGAAAGGAAGCGGTACTAATGCCACTGTAAGTTGCTGGTGAGGCCTCACTTAGAATATTGTGTCCAGTTTTGGAGACCATATCTAGCAAAGGATATAAAAAGACTGGAAGCAGTTCAGAGGAAGGTGGCCAAAATGATTTGGAGCCTGTGTCAGAAGATTTATGAGAAGAGACTTGAAGACCTAAATTCGTACACTCTGGAGGAGAGGAGGAACAGGGGAGATATTATTCAGACTTTTAAATACTTAAAGAGTATTAATGAATAAACAAATCTCTTCCAAAAATGGGGAATGTAAAACTAGAGAGCATAACATGAAGCTACTACTACTGTTACTACTATTGAACATTTGTATAGTGCTACAAGTCATACGCAGCGCTCCACAGACATGTAAGAGACAGTCCCTGCTCATCAGAGCTTACAATCTAGTCAAGACAGACAAAACAGAAGGTGTAGAGAGGGATAACACAAGGGGGAAAGGTAAAGAAACAAAGAGATCAGGTGAGTCAAGATCCAAAAGCAGCAGCGAAGAGGTGAGCTTTCAGCCTGGATTTGAAAAAGGTCAGAGAAGGTGCCTGGAGTACAGACTCAGATGGTTTGTTCCAGGTGTAAGGTGCAGCAAGATGAAAGGAGCGAAGTCTGGAGTTAGCAAAAGAAGACAAGGGCACGGATAAAAGCTGTTTTCCAGAAGAGCGGAGTTCCCGAGGGGGGGGGGGGTTGTAAGGAGAGATAAGAGGAAAGAGGTAGTGAGGAGCTGCAGAGTGAATGCATTTATAGGTCAGAAGGAGAAGTTTGAACTGGATGCGGAAATGGATAGGGAGCCAATGAAATGACTTGAGAAGAGGGGTAATATGGGCATGGTGAGGCTGGCGGAAGATTAGCCACACAGCAGAGTGTTGAAGGGGAGAGAGATGATTCAAAGGGAGACCAGCAAGGAGTAGGTTACAGTAGTCAAGATGGGAGGTGATTAAGGAGTGGATAAGTGTCTTAGTAGTGTGTTCAGAAAGGAATGGGCGGATTTTGTTGATGTTATAGAGGAAGAAATAGCAGGTCTTAGCTATCAGATGAATGAGTGTGGAGAAAAAGAGAAATGAGTCAAAGACAACCCCAAGGTTGCAAGCCAAGGAAACAGGAAGGAGTAGATAGTTTTCCACAGAGATTGAGAAAGGAGGAAGAGGAGAGGATGTTTTAGGGGAAAGGTAAGAAGTTCAGTCTTGGCCATGTTCAATTTTAAGTGGCGGTGAGATATCCAAGCAGCAATGTCAGAAAGGCAGGCAGAGATCTGGGTCTGGACTGCCGGAGAGATTTCAGGTGTAGAGAGGAAGATCTGGGAGTCATTGGCATAAAGATAGTACTGAAAGTTATGGGAAGAGATGAGTGTACCAAGGGACTGGGTATAGAGACAGAAAAGGAGCGGACCCAAGACAGATCCTTGGGGTACACCAACTGAGAGTGGGATAGCAGAAGAGGAGGAGCCACCAGAACTAACACTGAAAGAGCGATGGGAGAGATAGGAGGAGAACCAGGATAGTACAGAGCCCTTAAAACCAAGCGAGGACAGGGTATCAAGGAAAAGGCTGTGGTCAACAATGTCAAAAGCAGCAGAGAGGTCAAGAAAGATGAGGACAGAGTAAAGGCCCTTGGATTTTGCCAGGAACAAGTCACTTGAGACTTTGGCAAGAGCCGTTTCAGTAGAGTGTAAAGGACGAAAGCCAGACTGTAAAGGATCCAGGAGGGCATGAAAGGAGAGGAAGTCAAGGCACAAAAGAAACACACTTTCAAGTAGTTTAGAAACGAAGGGAAGGAGGGAGATGAGTGGATAATTAGAAGGACAAGTGGGATCAAGTGAGGGTTTCTTGAGGAGAGGAGTGACCACAGCATGCTTGAAGGCTGCAGGGACAGTTGCAGTGGAGAGCGATAGGTTGAGAATAAGAGAAATGGAGGGGACAACAGTGGAGAAGATGGGACTTAGGAGAGAGGTGGGGATAGGATCAGAGGAGCAGGTGATGAGTTTGGAGGAAGAAAGAAGGTGTGCAGTTTTCTCTTCAGAGATAACAGGAAAGGAAGAGAGGGTAGCAGAGGTGGGGGGGGGTGGGAGAGAGTTGGGAGTGGAGAGGGGGAGGAGGGGAAGTAGCTGAGTTTGTGGGGAATTGGAGGGTGATCTTGTGGATGTTGTCATAGAAATAGTCAGCCAGGGTTTGGGCAGAAAGGGAGGGAGTGGTCAGAGGCGGACGAACTTTGAGGAGAGAGGTGAGAATAATAAAGAGACGGCGAGGGTCAGAGGCGAGAGAGTTAGTCAGATGGACATAATAGTTTTGTTTGGCAAGAGCTATGGCTGACTGGAAAGAGACAAGCATGAATTTGAAGTGTAGAAAGTCTACAAGGGAGCAGGATTTGAGCCAAGCACCCTCTGCAGAAACTGCAAGGGGATAAACTGAAAGGCAACATCAGGAAATACTTTTTCACTGAAAGGGTGGTGGATGCTTGGAATGCCCTCTTGATGGAAGTGATGGGGGCAAATACAGTGACAAAATTCAAAATGGCATGGGACAGACACAGTGGATCCCTTTATAGCAACAGAATAAAATAAAAATAAACATAACTATCTCTTATGTCTGAACAAATAGTGGTGGGTACATCCCTAAACAAAGGCATGGGGAGGGGTGAACTGCATGGAGCGGCAGGTGCACCTACTCTTGCCACCTTGCTGGACAGACTAGATGGACCATACTGGTCTTTATCTGCTGTCATATACTATGTTACTCTGTTAGAATTGTCTGAGCAGTCACACTTTCCGCAGGTGCTTGGGACTATAGATTCCACACACATTGCTATTAGGCCACCTACGGGAAGAGAGGCAACATAATTGCAACTGCAATCCTTTCACTCCCTCAGCAGGCAGATGGTCTGCAATGTGTCACACATCAAAGCTACAATAAGGCACAGAGACAGACCAGGGGCATAACAGAGCAAACATTCGGAATTCTGAAAAGTAGATTCAGGTGCCTGGACAGGTCAGGGAGCAAATTTCTCAACACCCAGCTAAATCATGTGACATATTTCTTCCTTGCTACAAGCTGTACAATCTTGCCCTCACCCACAAGATGCCAGAAGCAGGGGACCCTCTGCTGTTAAACTCAGAGAGTGATGAGGAGGTTGATGCTCCGCTCCTCTGGCAAACTGCTTCTATCTATGCCCCGCTCTCTTACTGCTAGCTCCAGACTTCGCTCCTTTCACCTGGCTGTACCTTACGCCTGGAACAAACTACCTGAGTCTGTACACCAGGCTCCCTCTCTGGCCCTCTTCAAGTCCCGGTTGAAAACTCACCTCTCTGCTACTGCCTTTGGATCTTGACTCACCTGATCTCCTTTTCTCTCCCTTGTTCTACCCTTGCCCCCACCTTCCGTGTTTCGTATGTCTTGTCTTGACTAGATTGTAAGCTCTGATGAGCAGGGACTGTCTCTTACATGTCTGTTCTGTATAGTGCTGCGTACAACTGGTAGCACTATATAAATGTTGAGTAGTAGTAGTAGTAGTAGTAGATGCAGCAGCACCTTGGGACTTGACTCTCCTACATGCCCATTAGTATGCAGTTGCAACTAGGAATGAAGTTGTACTTGCAAATGTCTTGCCCAATGGCAAATGTGTTTATTATGCCAAGTATTGCATAGTGCATTTGTTGAAGTGCCCAGACATATGCACCAAACAACCTTTCTTTGCAGTGAGTGGGGACTTGCCAAGACTGCGAGAAAAATGCTGGAGTGAGATGTTGTGTGGCTAAGATGTTGAAAGGAGGCTTTTTCAGATTAGTGATCCTTTGATTCCACATTCTGCTTCAAGTACAAGGCAAAAAGCTAGACACAGCGACTAGGACCAGTAATTGGAGTTGAACTAAGTTGTTGCAGCAGTGAATGTTTGCTGTGAATTTGCGGAAAACATTTTTACAGAGCTACCAGATAAGTATGATTGCATCATGTTCCCAAGAGTATGTTGCGGAAATCTATATATCCTGAACATACTGGAGTGGCGTGTGTATTGCTTTGGATCTATTGGTGTTTACACCTTCCTGAAGAGAAGCTCATACTATAGAGATGAGAGATATTTTTTATATGTGTATGTTTTTAGCATGCGTATGCCTCAGGGATGCTTCTGGTGTTGACCTTGCTACCGTTGGTGAGTTGGGTCCAGCACTGGTCATCAGGTTCAGCTGGGATGGTGTGTGCCTGGTACAGGACCCTCAGCTTGTCCTGCATCTCCTGCTGCTCTCCTTACATACAGTACTTGTGACTTTTTAGGCACGTTTAGCTTCGTGCAGCACCTCTTGTCAAGGGTTCACTTGCAGAATTTATTCGCACATGCATATGCAAGCTTCACCTGCGAAGGAAGAAGAAGAGAGAGAGAGACCACAATGGTTGCCAGGAGGGCTGTCATAGCCCACAGGAGAAGTGTCTCCCAAGGGCAGAAGAAGAGGTTGCAATTGTGGGCAGGGCTGCTGCAGGAAGAGGACCTGGAATCGGACAGAGGCAACAAAAGTAACAGAAATGTAAAAGTGCAGTGGGCATGAAGAGGAAGATGAGGGTGGGGAGGATGGAGGGCAGGGGTCAGAGTACAAGGGGAGGAAGAAAGGGCTGGAAAGGGGATTAGAGACTGGGGGGGGGCAGAGCCTAGAGAAGCAAGAGAAGAGTGTAAGATGAAAAGTTGAATGTATGGGGAGAAAAGGCCACAATGAGCATATGCCAAAAGACACAACATTCTCCCCCTCAAGACACACAAGCACCCCACCCTCACAACACATGCGTACACAGTCAGGATAAATAGTGGGACTTATACAAATTGTTCTCTGTATACCGGAACATCAAAAAAATTCTCAAAATACACATCATACAAATATTAATAATAAATTTCTAACAAAAATTTATTTTACAAGATGTTTTTAGCTCTTTACAGTTTTTAACCATTTTTATTTCACTATACTTCTTGACAGTCGGGAACTCAAACCATGGATTTTACTGGTACAACACTCTGTAACCAAACAATCTGGTCACCTTCATCATCGTTCCCATAGCCTCGGAGATGGAATAAGTCCCCTGTTTCAATGGCCGACCCCGGACGTACAGGGCTGACTTCAGAGTCGGCGCTCTACATCTGGAGTCAGGTAGCTGCCTACTCCCCACCTTCACTCCTCCCCGAGAACACCTCTCCTCGCCCACAAACAGACCTCCCGGCAC
Organism: Ichthyophis bannanicus; assembly: GCA_033557465.1. Lineage (NCBI taxonomy): Eukaryota > Metazoa > Chordata > Amphibia > Gymnophiona > Ichthyophiidae > Ichthyophis > Ichthyophis bannanicus. Next base: position 32,547,165 of record CM066043.1, on the reverse strand, counting down.
AAATGGCCTATACGTGCCGGGGGCTCTGTCAGCAGGATAGCCATCCCAGTGTTTAGCGGGTCTGGACCCCCAATGTGTTTACTGATCCATCAAAACTGGAAGCCTTTTTGAATGCTTGAGAATAAATATTGTGTCTACTGTCTAATCCTTCTGCTACTTTCTTCTTTTCTTGATGTGAGGTTTTGCCTTTTTGATAGCTATTGTCAACGGCTACTTTCATTTATAGTAGATCTAAAATTGGTCCTGGTGTGTGGGGAGTTTTCTTCCCTGCAATATGGACTTCAAAACATGGATATCTTTTCTTCCTTTGCTTTACGTACTTTTGTAATTGGACAAATGTGAATAGTTTTCTTATTGTACCTTCTTTTTTAAAAATTTCAATAAAGATTAAATTATAAAAAAAAGAAAATATGTCTGCTCTCCTCTGTGTCTATACTACAGTACATGATTTGCACCATTTGTATTAATGATGGAATGCTAACTCTTTGTACAATTCGTGAAAAATAATCAATGCTGTACAATTTTATATGATGGGTAAATTGCTTGGTTCTCTTAGCATTTTTGAGTTATGAATTACGCTGTATACTTTACATTGAGAAATCATCTCAATCCCATGTTGTTTATGATACAAACGTTACTATGTCAAAGCTGGTATAGTTTTTAGTTCATTCCTTTCCATTAGTAGTTCAAGGTGAGGTAAATTCAGGTTCAGTTTGCATTTCCCTATTCCCAGAGGCTTGATAAACAATGAAGAGTTAAGTGGGATTTTAACCTTGGCTTCCCAGGTTCTAGTTTGCTGCTTTAACTACTAGCTTACTCCTCCACTCCTGTCAGATAATGTATTTATCATTTTCCTCAGGGCTTCTTTTACATCCTTGTTTCTCAGACTGTAGATCAGAGGGTTTAGCATGGGGATTATAACTGTGTAAAAGACAGATGCTACTCTATCCTGATCCATTGAATACTGGGAACTAGGCCGCATGTACATGAAAATCACAGTGCCATAGAACAAGGTCACACAGAGAAAGTGGGAGGCACAGGTATTGAAAGCCTTGTGCCTGCCCGCCGCAGAGTGCATTGTCAGGATGGAGGAGAGGATAAAAACATAGGAGATCAGGATGATCAACAAGGAGCCAACTTGAATACTGCCAGCAAAAACAAATAGTAAAATTTCATTCAGCGACGTATCGGAACAGGAGAGTTTTAGGATGGGTGGAATATCACAGAAGAAATGAGTAATCTCATTGGATTTGCAAAAGGACAAACTGAATACACTGGCAGTATGTATGAGAGAATTGAGGAAGCCACCAACATAGGCACTGATTACCATTCGAATACAAACATCATTTGTCATTACAGTTGTATAAAGCAGTGGGTTGCATATGGCAACATAGCGATCATAAGACATAGCAGCAAGAATCAATACTTCTGATCCTGCCATTCCAACAAAGAAAAACATTTGAACTGCACAGTCAAGAAATGCAATGACTTTCCTCTCAGATAGGAAATCGACTAGTGTTTTAGGGACAATAACTGTTGAGTAACAGAGATCTACAAAGGATAGATGCTTGAGGAAAAAGTACATGGCAGTCTGAAGATGAGGGTCTCTAGTAATGACCACAAACATTCCAGTATTGCCCAATACTGTTATTATATAGACCAGTAAAAACAGAATGAAGAGGAGAATCTGTAGCTCTGGATCATCGGTGAGGCCTAAGAGAATGAATTCAGTCACTGTGGAGTGATTCCTGATGTCCATAGGGTGATTCAAAATGCTCTCCTATGATTAGAGGGAAAAGAAAAATTCAGTATTTTATTATCCTTTGTAAGACTCTACAATTCCGATACAGCATAAAATTACCTATACAGATACATACATACAAGGTATGCCAAAAAAGAAATGAGACTGTCCCATAAATGTTTTATTACAAAATCTACAGAGAAATTATGCATTGTCCCCTTCAAAGTAATCGTCCCCAGAGTTAATGCACTTCTGCATTCGCTTCTGCCATGTACGGAAGCACTCGGTAAAGTCCTCCTCCTTGAGGTCCCTCACTCCCTCATCACAGTGGCCTTGATCTCTTCTACAGAGGCAAAATGAGTTCCTTTGAGCACAGTCTTTAGCCTGGGGAAGAGCCAGAAGTCGCACGGTGCGAGATCTAGGGAATAAGGAGGGTGATCAAGAGCTGTAATCTGTTTGTTGGCCAAGAACTGCGGGAGCGTTGTCGTGGTGGAGCAGCCATGACTTGTCTCTCCACAGAACCCACCTGCTGCGCCAGACCCAGTCATGGAGGCGATTGAGGACCTGCTGGTACAAGTGCTGATTGAATCTCTGACCCTCAGGCATAAAACTCATGATGGACCACTCCCTTCCGGTCAAAGAATGCGATCAGCATGATCTTGATCCTTTATTTGGACATGCATGCCTTCCTGGGTCTGGGTGACAGTCGAGTGTTCCACTGCAGGCTCTGTCTCTTGCTTTCAGGGTCATACTGGAAGACCCAAGTCTTGTCTCCTGTGATGACTCAGCCAACAAACTCTGGATCTTCTCCGATCTTCTCTAGCAAGTCTCGACAAACATTGACACGGTGCTCCTTCTGGTCATCCAATAAAAAGCTTGGGCACCATCTTGGTTCACACCTTCTGCATCCCTTGCTCCTGCACCAAGATGGTCCGCACTGACTCCCTGTTCAGGCTGAGCACCCTCAATTTGTGATCACTCCGCACCAGCTGGTTCACTCTGTCAATGTTCTCAGCCGTCTTTGTTGTGGAAGGCCATCCTGACTTGGGGGTCATCCTACACCTCCTTGCGGCCAGTCTTGAAGCATTTGTGCCACTCAAAGACTCGCAGCCTTGACATTGCATTTTCTCCATAATCCTTTTGGAGAAGTTGGAGACACTCAGTTGGGCCCTTCTCCAACTTAACCAGAAATTTCAAGTTGATTCTTTGCTCCATATTTCTGCCACCTCTAGCTGCGTGACAAAGCAATGGAGCAGTGTGCTACAAAAAACACTGAAAAACAGAGTGAGAGAGATGAAAAATATTATAGCAGAATAGTGGCGAGATGTTGCACAACACAGTTATGTTCCATGTAAACAGTTAAAACACACTGCCATAAATTGTTCTATGTAAACCGTCTTGACTTGTAGAAAGACGGTATATAAAAAATTGTTAAATAAAATAAATTAAATAAATAAATAAGCGGTTAGTCAAATGGCATTGAATCATGGGCATGACTGCCACAATCTTGTTTCTTTTTTGTCACACCTCGTATGCAGTGAACAAGTATAACTTTCATCTTAAGAGGTCACTTCTGGTATCTTTGTATGACTGAAACTAATATAATAGGGTGACTACTGCATGATCCTGGCCTTTTGACTGCCATTTGAAACCATTCTAGGAGTTTCCCCATTTGCAAACAAGACCACCAGTTTCTTAAGAGAGCGCCACTGAATGTTCTTGTACTGCCTTGGCACATACAGAGACTGCACTTTTTGCCTCTGTGCACTTCGCTTTTTCCTTAACTGCATTTACCTCTTTTGGCTTTTGCCATCTGAGCAAGACTTTGCTTAACAAAGACACTATGTTGTCACCAAAGGCAAGTCTGCTATTACTGAAGGACAAACCAAAGACTTGTACACATACTTTAGTTACTCTGTACCCTCTTCTAACCCCCACGAACCAGAATGGCCTTAACTCAGGCTACAAGCTGTTTGCCAAGATCTGTGTTCACAAGGCTTGAGCAGCGTGAGGGATAAATCCTCCCTTCCCTACAGAACAGCACCATACCTCAGCTAGACCTGGAGCTGGCCTCTGTCCAAAGCTGTAAGGAATTAGTTTTAGCATTTCCTCTTGGTTGGTGGGGGGGGGTCGTCAGACACAGGGATTCATTGTGCTTTCATGAATGCAGAACAGACCATGTGACATGGTAATTAGTCTTAAAAATGTATTATCTGTTTATAGTAATATAATAACATAGTAAAATATAAAATTATGACAGGTAAAGACCAGTATGATCCATCTGCCCAGTAAAGTGGCTGGAGTGATTCTCACTCTCCGTGCAGGTTACTCCTCAGCCTTGTACTGTACAAGCTGCTCCGTGCAGGTCATCTCCCTCTATTAGTTGAATTCTGTCACTGTTTTTGACCCTACCACCTTCATCAGGAGGGTGTTCCAGGCATCCACCATCCTTTCAGTAAAAAAGTATTTCCTGATGTTGCCTTTCAGTTTACCTCCTTGCAGCTTCATTTCATGTCCTCTACTTTTACAGCTTCCTCGTCTTTGAAGAAGGTTTGTTTGTTCATTAATACCCTGCCCGGCCTGCCCTTGCCCCACTGCTGCTTTAACTGTTCTCTTGGTGGTGGCAGCAGAGGCAGCGAACCTCCTCCAATAAAAAAAAAAATGCCGGTCTTTGAAACTCTGCGATTGCATGACTGGTCCGGTCCCTCCCTCCTCTGACACGAGCAAACGTCAGAGAAGGGAGAGATCAGACCAGCCTTGCAAGTGTAGAGTTGGAAAGACCCATATTTTTTTGTTAGGAGGAGGTGCACTGTTGACCTTTCCCTGGTAGGCTGCATCATCATTTGTCTGAGCAGCTATGATCTTCTTACTTCTTTCTAGATCTACAGAAGGAATACTCCAATCCACATCTACATCATTTCTTCTTTCATATCATTTATCAAGTCTCTATCCATGTCTCTGAGCGGGAGGCCTGTGGACTACAACAGTATGGATGGTAGTGCCATCTCCTCTTTCCAATACAATCCACAGTGCTTCTTTTCCCCACACCCCCTGCATTTCAGCTGCGTTAATACTATTTTTAGCATAGAGGACTCCGACTCTTCCTTCTCTGCCCTCTCTACCCCTTCCAAATAGATTATATACAGTTATGGCTATATCTCATTCATGAGACTCATTAAACCATTAAACGACTTATAAACAAACTGAGCACCCTAGGGATGGACCCTAAAGTTACTGCTTGGGTTAGAAATTGGTTGGGTGGGAGGCGACAAAGAGTACAAGTAAATGGAGCTCACTCTGAGGAGAAGGATGTTACCAGTGGTGTGCCCCAGGGATCTGTCCTTGGTCCGATTCTTTTTAACATCTTTGTTAGTGATATAGCGGAAGGGCTGTCTGGTAAGGTTTGCCTCTTTGCAGATGATACCAAAATCTGCAATAGAGTAGACACCCAGAAAGGTGTAGATAACATGAGGAGGGATCTAGCTAAGGTTGTTGAAGTTGTTGTTATGGAAGGACAGACTAGATAGGCCATGTGGTCTTTTTCTGTCATCATGTTTCTATGTTTCCTAATGGCCACAATGTCCAGGTCTATTTTCACCATCAGAGCTTCCAGATCAGGAACTTTGTTGGCTAGACTATGAGCATTTGTGCCAATTGCCTTCCAGCAAACCTTTGGTTGGCTTGCTTGTATTTTCCGTGGAATTTATTCCCAACTCCTCTTCCCCTTTGTTATTGTTGTGTGAGTGAAGATGATGACTCTTTTGGTTTGAAAGTTTATTTAAATGCTTTTGCTTTTGCTGGGGGTGATGTCCTGAACTTGTTGTCTTTCATCAGTAGCCCCTTCCCCAAGTTTAAATTTCTGTCTGCATATTGTCTGAATTTTTCAATTACAGTAGGATCCTTTTTCCTGCCACAGAGAGATGTAATCTGTCAACACAATACAGCTTCTGTTTATCTTAATCCTTCTTGTCTATGCTAAGTTTGGAGCTACATCTGATGCAGACTTTCTTCTCTGATACTATAAACAGATAGAACTTCTGAGAATACTATAGTGTTGACAATTGATTTAAGTTTCTCTCCCAAAATTTGAAAGTCTCGTTATATTGTAGAGGTATTGTTTCTAGTCAGTTTATTTATTCCCAGATGGATAAGAGGACAAGAGGAAAAGGTGGACAGAGAGTTAATTGAAGACATACGCAGCATTGCTAGGAAAGGGGAAGTGCTACTGATAGATTTCAATATGCAGATGTTGATTGGCACATTCCTGCTGCAGTATCATCTAGAAGTAAAGAGATCCTGGATTCTCTACAGGGAGAACTATTCAGGCAATTGGTAACAAACCCCACACGTGAAGGGGCCATACTGGACTTGGCGTTTACCAATGGTGAAAGTGTTTCTGATGTTGCAGTGGGAGATCATTTTGCATCCAGTGATCACCAGATGGTGTGGTTCAGTATTAGGACTAGGGCTGTTAGAATCCATTCCAAGGTGAAGATCTTAGACTTTAGGAAGACTAACTTTGCCAAGATGGGCCAATACCTAAGGGAGTCGTTAGTGGGATGGGAACAGCTGGGGGATGTAGAAAAACAGTGGGCAAAACTGAAAGGGATATTTTAAGGGCAACCAACCTTTTTGTTAAAATGGTAAATAAAGGTAAAAGGAAAAGGAGACCATTATGGCTTTTGAAAGAAGTAGCTGAAAAAGTGAAGAAAAAGAGGGAGGCCTTCATGAAATACAAGAGATCACAGAGAGAGGAAGACAGGCATCTATATTTGGAAAAAGTTAGAGAAGCTAGCAAAGTAGTCAGGAAGGCAAAGATTCAAAAGGAGGAAGAAATAGCCAATGCAATAAAATGGGGGGATAAGACGTTTTTCAGATATGTTAGTGAGAAGAGGAAGGGCAAAAGTGGTATTGTCAGACTCAAAGTTTCAGGGGAGGAATATGTACAAGCTGATAAGGATAAAGCAGAATTCCTTAACAAATATTTATGTTCTGTGTTCACAGATGAAGAACCAGGAGAAGGACTTCAGAAAACACCCACAAACAGGAACTGAAGCAAGGGACATCTTGAACAATTGTCATAAGACTATGTTCGTGAGAGACTAGCTCAACTTAAAGTAGACAAAGCGATGGGACCGGAATGGATACACCCTAGAATACTGAGGGAACTTGGGGACATTCTAGCAGCTCCACTGACTGACCTTTTCAATGCCTCTTTGGAGTTGGGAGTGGTGCCAAAGGACTGGAGAGAGGCTCATGTGGTGCCTTTACACAAAAGTGGAAGTAAGGATGTGGTTGAAAACTACAGGCCGGTTAGTTTAACTTCGGTGGTGAGTAAATTATTGGAAACGCTGCTGAAAGAGAAAATAGTGAGGTTTCTGGAGTCCAGCAGATTACAGGATCCGAGGCAGCATGGATTCATCAGAGGCAGGTCTTGTCAGACAAATCTGATCAATTTCTTTGATTGGGTGACTAGGGATATGGACCGAGGGAGAGCCCTAGATGTGGTGTATTTAGATTTCAGTAAAGTCTTTGACACTGTTCTTCACAGGCAACTTATAAACAAACTGAGCACACTAGGGATGGACCCTAAAGTTACTGCTTGGGTTAGAGATTGGTTAGGTGGGAGGCGGCAAAGAGTACAGGTAAATAGAGCTCTCTCTGAGGAGAAGGATGTTACCAGTGGTGTGCCCCAGGGATCTGTCCTTGGTCCGATTCTTTTTAACATCTTTGTTAGTGATATAGCGGAAGGGCTGTCGGGTAAGGTTTGCCTCTTTGCGGATGATACCAAAATCTGCAATAGAGTAGACACCCAGGAAGGTGTAGATAACATGAGGAGGGATCTAGCTAAGCTTGAAGAATGGTCTAGAATTTGGAAGCTGGGATTTAATGTTAAAAAATGTAAGGTCATGCATTTGGGCTGCAGCAATCCAAGGGAGCAATATAGTATAGGGGGTGAAGTACTTTTGTCCACTAAAGAAGAGCGGGACCTAGGCGTGGTTGTGTCTGATGATCTTAAAGTAGCTAAACAGGTAGAAAAGGCGACGGCAAAAGCTAAAAGGATGCTTGGGTGCATACGGAGAGGAATGGCTAGCAGAAAAAAGGAGGTGATAGTGCCTCTGTATAAGTCTTTGGTGCGACCTCATTTGGAGTATAGTGTGCAATTCTGTAGACCGCACCTTTAAAAGGATGTGAACAGGATGGAGTCATGCAGAGGGTGGCTACTAAAATGATTAGTGGTCTTCATTATAAAGCATATGAGGACAGACTTAGGGATCTTAATATGTACACCTTAGAGGAAAGTCGGGATAGAGGTGATATGATTGAGATGTTTAAATACCTCCATGGCATAAATGTTGAGGGAGAGACCCTCTTTCAATTGAAAGCAAGTTCTGCTACAAGGGGACATGGGATGAGGGTGAAGGGAGATAGATTCAGGAGTGATATGCGGAAATATTTCTTTACGGAAAGGGTAGTGTATCCATGGAATAGTCTCCCAATGGAGGTGGTAGAGATGAGGACAGTAACTGAATTCAAAAAAGCATGGGACAAACACAGAGGATCTCTAAAGGTAAAAAGGGACTGTTGTAGTTGTTGATATGGAAGGACAGACTAGATAGTTTTTCTGTCGTCATATTTCTATGTTTCTATGATAACAACATCAGATTTAAAATGTGTACATTCCTTTCTGACTTTACTAACAATTTGGTTTCTGTACCTGCTGGCTGAAGGTAGACACATAGGTGTATGTTGTGATAAGGAAGCTTATCCTGGTGCAGGAAGAAGTGATATAAGAGGTGAATTGGCTCTGAATAGGCAGCCTGTGCTGGCTGGTAGAAACACTAAAATGGAGTGTTTACATAAAGGACTACCAGACCCAGAATGCACTAGTTTGCAGAAGGCCTCTAAGAGAGCTGAAGTAGGGAAACGTGTGTCTAATCAGAAGGGCAATGATGTAATCCCTAATCACTCATTTCCTAGGTCAGGGCTTGATTCAAATCACCTGGTGGGTGCTGAGGTGGAGCGGCCATCTGAACACTTTAAAACTAGAAGAAAGAGGAATGAAGAGACAGATCAGCCTGGAAGAGAGCAGCGTGGAAGACAGCAGCGTTGAGAACAGCAACGTGAGCTGGAAAGACTGATCCTGAGCAGAAGGAAGAACAGCCAGACGTCCAGAGGGTCTAAGAAAGGAGCCCAAGGCAGTACATATTGTGAGACTATACCCGCCTTAGGCGCCCGCCTAGACAGGGGTATAGCCTGGGTTGTTAAAGGAAAACTCTGTAGTCGTGTCCAAAGTGTAAATTAAAGCTGGGATTTATTCCCCTTCCCTTGAGGATTGCCTTGAATACATCAAATGAGGATAACACAAAATAAACTGTTGCTTCACAGGTAAATAAAAGTTTCTCCAAATGATACTAAAGCTTCTTCTTGCTTCTTTTTAACAAAGAGATTCTATCTCATCCGAAATGCATAAAGCACACTCCATCGGTTCTGGAATGACCTCTGGGTTTGAACTTTCCCACTGCATAACCTCAGGACCTGGTCCTGCATATGGGCACCATGTTTCTGTATCACTGCTTTCAGAACCTTGCCCTCGGTAGACCTCAGCTTCTAGGAGAGGAGACTGCTTTGTGCAGTCAGAGATACAAGGAGCTGTGCTTGGGGTTTCTTCCCACCACCTATTCCAATAGGGGTTTTCTAGCACCCTGTAAGCTTGGCTTTTTCTAAAAGGACCCACTTCTTTCCCTCCATAGAAGACAGGGTACTTATCTTTCTTCTGGGTGAAGATTGTTTCCAGCCCTTCCTCCTCCAGCCAAGGATTCCTCTCTGGGGTGCAGACTGCCTTTCTCCGTGAGTACCAGACACTGGGCTTAGCTGAGCTGAAATCACTTCCTGGTTTCAGTGAGCTTTCCTGGGTGTGACCTTTGCTCTCTGCCTGCTTGGTTGTTTTCCTCTGCACGAGGACCCCTCTGGCTTGGAAGTCTTTGGCACTGTTCTTCCCAGCCCTCTCGGGTTCAACAGCCTGCTTCCCTTCAGCCCTGGTTCTCCAAGACAGCGTGTCTCTCTGTGTTTTCTCCGGAGTCCTTGTCTCTATTCCCTTCTGAGACTGACTCCTCTGCCTGGACTCTCTGCTCTCCTTGATCTCCCCGATCTCCCTGATCTCCTCTTGTGAGATTTCCCACCTGGTTTTATTTCCCTGCTTGTTAGACGTAGAACGTGACTCTTCCCTCAGGTGAGCCTGATTGGGATTCTGAATTTCTACTGCATCACTAATGCCATGAGGAAAGTTTGTTTCTCCATTCCCTGCTCCCCTGCAACGTGAATGTATTTATTTATTTATTTATTTAACTGCATTTATATCCCGCTTTTCACCGGGTCAAAGCAGTGTAACATATAACATAGGGGGGGGGCAATTTTTCAGGGTGGGACCATCACCAAGGGGCAACAATTAATGATTTGGGTAGACATGGACATGTATACTTCTGCTGAATCTAAGTATTAGGTGGCACATGTGGCTGTGAGGTAAGCTCTTCTTTTACATTTCCCTTTATTATTTCAGGCTCAGTGCTGTCTGCCTCATGACAGTATGCTGGGAGAGATTCCTGGGGCCAGCATTCTTCATTGGACTGGAAGAAGCCAGAGGCTTGGAGATATACAGCCAGGAATCCACAGACCTGTGAGGGAGACGGCTGCAGAAGGAAAGAGCTCTGATACCTATTCAAGGAGGTATGGTAAAAGAGACATAAAGTCCAGGGATTCTGAGTGGAGAGCTGGGCACAGAAGCTTTAATACTTACTGGCCACAGTACCCAGAGAGGAAACCTAATGGCAACGTGATCTCAGGTATGAACTCTGATCTGTTCCCTAGCTTTGCACAAGGAAGACAGCAGGGAAGTAGTTTTTATCCTGGTAGAGATCAGTCAGGGAAATCCTCTGAGCCAGTGTTTGGAAGTGATCCTATGATATTTCAGGAGCAAGGGGAAATATCTGGGGAAGAAGCTGAGTATATGGATTGTTCTTTGTCAAAGCTGCTGTTCTAAAAATAAACCTCAGATAAGGATCAAACACCAAAAGGAACTGCACTGACTGTTAACTTTCCAGGAAAGTTTCTTTTAGAGAAAGCTTTGGAGGAAAGTTTGAAGTCACGTGAAGAGTGGACCAGCAATGATTAAACACCATGGAACCTGAATGGTGTTTGGCCCTCCAGGACTGCATTTGGGAGACTCTGCTCTAGGTAATGCGCCTGTTTATGGTGTCTTTGCTCTGTAGGGTAAAATGTAGGTGTTTTGGGCATGTTTACGTCATCTGCAATAAACGTTCTGTCTGTAGTAACACGTTTCAGTTGTGGGTAAAATATGGGGACTGGGTTGGCAGGCACCATAGCTGGGACTTGAACCTGTGACCTTCTGCCTCCAAACACACTGGTTGTGTGCACTGCACCACCGTGTTGCCACAGAGACAGTGCATTCCCTGGTGATACCATTACTGTTTGTCTGGCAGGGCCTGTCTGTCGCAGTGCATGGCACCCACCTACACAGGGCTATGCCATGGTCTGCTCTGGGCAGCTGCCACTGCCCCCTCCACCACCAGTACCCCTCCACAACCATGCGGACATGGCCTTATATTGGAGACAGCATAAAACCTGAATGATTTCTGGCCCTCCAGGACTGCATTTGGGGGACTCTGCTCTAGGTAATGCGCATGTTTCTGGTGTCTGTGCTCGGTGGGGTAAAATATAGGCATTTGAACCATGCGTATGTTCTCTGCAATAAAGGTTTGTCCATACTATCACGGTTTAGTAGCGGGTAAAATATGGGGACTGGATTGGCAATAGCCCCAGCTGGGACTTGAACTTGTGACCTTCTGCTCCTAACAACACTGGCTGTGTTCACCACACCACACTGTGCTCACAGAGACTGGGCAGTCCCTGGAGATACCATGCTTGTTTGTCAGACAGAGCCTGTCTGTTGCAGTGCATGGCACCCACCTACACAGGGCTAGGCCATGGTTGGCTCTGGGCAGCTGCCACTGCCCCCCTCCACCACCAGTACCCCTCTGCCACCATGCTGACATGCCCTTCTGCTGGTGGTGCTGGTGGTGTGCAGTCGCAAGCTATCCTGTGTGCAGGTAGGCGGCTGCATATGGTGGGTGTTCTGGGGTAGGGGTGCCTGCATAGGCGTTCTCGCTTCCCCCCAACACCGCCTGCCAATGTTCTGTGCCCTTTGGGGTACCTGCTGGGTACTATCCCCTGTGACACTGTGATAAACACTCTCGTGCCCATGTTGGGCCCTCATCAGTTGCTGTCTGGCTGCTGTTCAGTTTCAGCATTCCTAAGTGCCATCTAGGTATCTGCCTAGTCCGCACTGTGCCCCAGCTGCACCACAGCATGTGCCGCCTGCAGCCCTCTGTATCCCCTTTGCCAGCATCCGTCCAGTTGCCCATTCCGACATGCCCGCCCTGCTGTTGTGGAACATCTGCATGCCATAGGTAACCTGTCCAATGGAGAGGGAAACCCTGATCAGTGCTATTTCACTGTGGGATCATTCACCTTGTATGAGGACGGAGCGTAGACCCTTCCAAAATTCATATTTATGTTTGGGGCTTTCTTGGGAGTGTTTTTTGATGTTTCCCATTACTATCACTATTGCCCAGCTTGATTATGATTTTTTTTTATTTTGTTGGGGTCCTTTTCAATGTTTATTTGTACTTTTGTTCTGTGCACATGTATCACACTTATCACTTTTTTGTAGGCTTCACTGGTTTTGCTGTACATTGCTGACAGAAATGGTTTCTCTTCCCTTTAAATCGGCTCTAATGCGAGGCTTTCACTCGTGTTATTTTTGGCCTCGAATTTCACCTCGTTAGTGTGCGGGGAGCCTCTCCCCTTCCACTCTCCACCCATTGATCCCCTTCTCTCCGCCCCTTGGGAGCCTTCCTCCGCCCTCCGGGAGCCTTTCCCCGCCTTCAGCGCTCGTGTGCGCCGCTGCGCGCATGAGCGCGCACTAAAGCACATTTTTGCCCCATAAAGCATCATTAGCGTGCACTAAGGTACCTTAGCACGTGCTAAGGTACCTTAGCATGCACTAATTGTGCGGTGCGCACGTTAAGAAAGTTTAGTAAACATACCCCAAAGACTGGGCATCATATGCATCACCGAGACCTGGCTTGCAGACACAGACCAGGTCATCCCAAACCAAATCATCCCACCAGACTACTCAGCCTTCAACTCGCTCAGGACATACAAGAGAAGAGGTGGAGCCCTAATACTGGCCAGAAAATACTACAAATTTAAAATAATATCCATAAGCAACTCAATGGATACCAGCACGATCTTCATATCCAATAAATACCTCAGCATATGCCTTACCTACAGGCCCCCTAATTCCAAGGCTGAACAGCTTTCAACAATGCTTGAAACAGTAGATCGATTGTTTACATCATCATAATATAGAAAGACTAGGGGACATGCAATGAAGCTACAGGGTAGCCTATTTAAGACTAATGAGAGAAAATATTTTTTTCACTCAACGTGTAATCAAACTCTGGAATTTGTTACCGGAGGATGTAGTAAAAGCTGTTAGTGTAGCTGGGTTTAAAAAAGGTTTGGATAAGTTCATGGAGGAAAGGTCCATAAACCATTACTAAAAGGGACCCAGAATATCACTGCTTGACCCAATACAAGCATTGTGGAACCTGTGTCTTTTGGGGAAACTGCTAGGTACTTAAGACCTATATTGGCCACTACTGGAAACAGGATACTGGGCTTGATGGACCTTGGTCTGACCCAGTATGGCATATCTTATGTTCTTATGTTAATATGGGCACACAGCGCCCACCACAAACCGCTCATTGCCTTAGGTGACTATAACTTAGGCTCTGCACCCTCCAAAGAGGCCAGAGCATTCATCAAAGCCATGGAATCACTGCAATAAATCCAAAAAGTCAACTCACTAATGCACCAACATGACACAACTCCGGATTTCGTTTTCATACCAAAGCAACTAATAGAACAAGACCATGTCACATTTCCAACAGTCACGCCAGTGCTTTGGTTGGACCACCATATATTCACTTTTTACTAAGCAATCAACCTCCAAAGAGCTCCTTCACTCTCGGCACCTGCCCTATGGAACTCCCTTCCTAATGGATTAGGAGCCCTAAAGGACATCAAAGACTTCCGGAAAGCACTCAAGACCCTCCTGTTTACAGTACACTTCGGATACGTAACATAACCTGCAACAAGCAGCAGAACACCACCCCAAATGGCCCTCTCACAACACAAACAATCACATAAGAACTAGCTGTATAACTTTTTTTTTTTATTAGCGCCATCAAGTCAGTGTTGACTCATAGTGACCCAGCTACCTCTGGGTATTCTTGACAATGTATCACTGGAAGTAGATTACCAGCCTTTTCTTCCAAGGCAATGGAGGGTAAAGTAACTTGTTCAAGGTCACAAGGAGTGCCAGCAGGAACCAAACCCCCCAATCCTCTGGGCACCAGGCAGCTGCTCCAACCACCAGACTACTCCTCCAACCTGTACATAGTTTGTATATATGTTCATGACCTTACCCCACCCCATATGTTAAATGTATACCAACAAGTTTGCTGTCAAACACTTTGATTGAAGGATAATGTGGTATATAAAACTGGTCAAATAAATAAATCTTATATTTATTTATTTTATTTATTTATTTATTTATTTCACATTCTTATATACCGCCTTAACTGGCAATCAAGGCGTTTTACAATTAACAGAATAAGGTACATTAAACATAATTAACTATGTACAATAACAGAATTAACTGTAAAACTATTTACATTAGTTGGTCTGAGCAGGTTAGGGGATGCAATGTTGATTTAGGACTTGAAGGGAGAAGGCTGGAGGGAAAGCTGTGTAATATTTGCGTTGGGGAGGTTGGAATATGGAGTGTTGTTAAGGCACCTTCTGGTTTGTGGTAGGGGATTCTGGGTGGGAATGTCCATAATGTTCATTGAAAAGGAATGTCTTTAATCTTTTTCGGAAGTCAGTGAGGTCTTTTATTTCTTTCATATCTGGAAGCAAGGCTTTCCAAAGTGTTGGGGCATAGTGTGAGAAGGCTCTTTTATTTGTGGTTTTGGTTGCCTTACGGAAGTTGTCTGGGTGACATAGCGAATTTTGTGTGCAGTTCCTTCTCAGTCTGGTGTTCTGGGTTTTTGATATTAATGTGGTGATGTGTGATGGTGTTATGTCATTTAACCGTTTGAATATGATCCTTGGAGAAGCTTGTTTCATAGCTACCATTTGCTGCTATAAATCATTGTTGCCTTATCCTTGCATTCTTTGTAATAGTTTGTGTGAGTGTGACTTTTCTATCAAAATAAATCATAATATATACAGTACTTGACTTGTTTTGCTGGTTTGTTGTCAACAAGGACAAAAACCGAAAGGATTTGGCGCAAACACACCCCTAGGCATAACAACTGAGATATATATACAGGGTGGCCCAAAAAAGTGAGAACATCTCGTAGCATATAAGGGGCATGTTTACTAAAGCATCTTAACGTGCACCCGGCGATAATGTGCAGGATGACATAAAAGGAGTGGGTGTTCCGGTCTAAGTGTAGCAATCACGCGTTATCGCGCGATAGAGGGAGCCCTGCACGTTAACGTGCGTTAATCTTAAGTAGGCGCGCTGACCTACAAGCATAGCAGCAGAGCTGTAGCACAGTGGTTAATACATTAACTGGTAATACAGAGGACATAAGTTCAATCCTCCAGTGGGCTTAATGAACAAGGCTGTCTGAGGCATTACCCTTTACTTTAAACCAGTGCTGTCTGAGGTAATTTCTTTTTTACTTTAAATTAGTGCTGCCAGCAAACACACCCTCACAGTGCCGTAACCTAAGGTGCCGCATAAGGCGCCCTATAAGGCACTCCAAAGGGCACATTATAAAGTGCACTGTCCACCAAAGCACCCTATAATGTGTTCTATAGGGCGCCTTATAAGGCACTTTATAGGGCGCTTTATGGGGCGCCTTATGAGGCACCTTAAGGTTGCAGCACTGTGAGTGTGTTTTTGCTGGCAGCACTAATTTAAATTTAAAAAAGAAAATGCTTCACACAGCCCTATCAACTAACCCCACTGTGGGATCAAACCCATGACCTCTGACTCCACAGACAACAAAGCAACCAGTGGGTTACAGCTCTATAGCTAATAACAAGCCCCTGGCTGGCTACAGAAGGGCTTCAGGTCACCACACAAACTGTCTGCTGTGGTTACCAGGATAGGGTTAACCCACCCGTACCCATGATGCACTGCACATGCAAATCAGCAGTCTACAGTTGATCACAAGATGGGGTATGCACCCCCACAGCACCTCGGCCTGGTAGGGGGAACTGACCGTGTGCACCCCCACAGCACCTCAGCCTGATAGGGGGTACTGACCGTGTGTGTTACTGGCACAGAGTAGCTACAGACCATCACATTGTGCGGGTACTGTGCTCACCCTGAGAGATACTGTGTCCATCTGTATTTCTCAGTCATGTCTAGCCCTTATGGGCTATGATGCACCCAGAATAATGCATATCCTGTGTTGGTGCCATGGTCACATGATGTAGGTGAAGGGGGGGTGTTTGGACCCATAGGTGGATTATGTACCACCACCCAACCCGCTCTCCGTGGCTCAGGGTGGGAAACAGGATCTCCCACCAACAGATCCACATTCTACCCCCCTGCAATGGTGGCAGTAGAGTGGACCATCAACCCCAGTCCAGCTGGAGAACAGACACCCTACAGGGCAGTCAATGCAGATCTGCACACATCCATAAGGCAAGGCAGACAGACAGTAGGCCTGGAAATGCTCAGCTGCCCCCCACCACTATCTGCCATTCTCCAGCAACAAGCACAGTGAGTCTCCAGCCACTGCACCCTGCAAGGTGTTCCAGTCACACACATACTAACTGCAGACAGTCTGCTAGCTAGTCCATAGTGCATGCTCCTGGAGGAGATGCGTGTACCCAAAACTGGGATGTCAGCATACACACCAAGCAGATAAGTCAGCGATTGGGCCCCAAAAAGAGAACCCATAAATATCACTTGAGAGAAACACTATATAGCACTATGGGGGAACCTAGCCATGCCGTGGTCACTGCTCAGTCAGGGTGAGAGTGACCACCCAGCAGGACATGCTGTGGCCACCCTGTCCATGCAGGTGGTGGCCGGGCACTACAATGTCCCAGCCATTGCCCTATGCCCTGTGCAGATGCATCCTGCCCAGGCCACCCTGTCCGGGCCATACCCACAGTACCTTGCTCCTCATTATGCACATTGGCAGGCTAACACTGGAAACAGTGCAAGTAGTGTGGGCTGAGAAAGGTGTAGGCAGCCACAACACACTAGATAGACAGACACACACTCCCACACCTATGCCAGCATTGTGCAAATAGAGAGGCTTTTGGCAGCCCTAGCCACCACACCAGTCCTGGGCACAGTGCAGGCATGGCTATGGTATGCAGTACTGTTGGGGTCACTCCCAGGGGTGGTAAACACTGTCAGAAACCAAAACTGTAACACACTCCACAGATATCAGAAAGGTTGCTATGATGCAGCTCTATCAGCAAATGGTGCTTAACTTAGGAATTGCTATCTGCCATTCATCATAGCAACCTTTTGATATATGTGTAATGTATTCCCAAGTTTAGGGCGGCATTGCTAAGGTATGCAAGTGCTAGTATTGGGAGATGCTGCTGCACACAGGGCCCAACAGCCTGACCCTCCATGAGGCTTTGGATAGTGTAGCCTGTGGGTGCGGGTGTTTCTGCCCCTGTTGGCCGCTGCTCTAGGGCAGAGGTCCCCAACTCCGGTCCTGGTGGGCCAAAAACTGTTTGGGTTTTCATGCTGTCTCTAATGAATATGGATGAGATACATTTGCATACCATGGGGGCGGCGCATAAAAATGCAGCACAGGCATCTTTATTAGAGACAGCATGAAACCTGAATGGTGTTTGGCCCTCCAGGACTGCAGTTGGGAAACTCTGCTCTAGAGATTGCACATGTTTATGGTGTCTGTGCTCTGTAGGTAAAATATAGGCATTTCAGGCATGTTTATGTTATGTGCAATAAAGGTTCAGTCTTTATTACCACGGTTTAGTAGTGGGTAAAATATGGGAACTGGGTTAGGAGGAGCCACAGCTGGGACTTGAACCTATGACTTTCTGCTCCTGAACACACTGGCTGTGTGCACTGTACCACACTGTTGTCACAAGGCTAGTTCATTCCCTGGGGATACCATGACTGTTCATCAGACAGAGCCTGTCTGTTGCAGTGCACGGCACCCACCTAAACAGGGCTAGGCCATGGTCTACTGTGGGCAGATTCCACTGCCCCCTCCGCCACCAGTACCCCTCCACCACCATGCTGACATGCCCTTATGCTTGTGGTGCTGGTGGTGCACAGTCTCAGGCCATCCAGTGTGCCGGTAGGTGGCTGCCTATGGTACGGGATCTGGGGTAGGTGTGCCTGCATAGACGTCCATGCTTCCCCCCCACCACCGCCTGCCAATGTTCTGTGCCCTTGGGAGTACCTGCTGGGTACTATCCCCTGTGACACTGTGAGAAACACACTCGTGCCCATGTTGGGCCCTCATCAATTGCTGTCTGCCTGCTCTACAGTTTCAGCATTCCTATGTGCCACTTAGGCATCTCCCTAGTCAGCACTGTGCCCCAGCTGCACCACAGCATGTGCCGCCTGCAGCCCTCTGTATCCCATTTCCAGCATCTGTACAGTTGCCCTTTCCAACATGCCCACCTTGCTGTTTCCGCACATGTGCATGCCATAAGAAACCTGTCCAATAAAAAGGGAAAACCCTGATCAGCGCTATTTCAATGTGGGATCATTCACCTTGTAGGGGGACAGAGCATAGACCATTCCAAAAATAATATCTTTTTTTTGGAGCTTTCTCAGTAGCGTTTTTTTATTTTTCCCATTAGTATCACTATTGGCCAGCTTCGTTATGGTGATTTTAAATTTTGTTCAGGTAATTTTCCATGTTTACTTGCCTTTTTGTTCCGTGCACATGTATCACAACTATCACTTTTTTGGGGTTTCCCTGACTTTGCTGTACATTGCTGACGTAAATGGTTTCTCTTTCCTGCAAATGTGCCTTAACGCGAGGGTTTCACTGGCGTTAGTGATCAGACCCGGATTCCACAGCATTAGTGTGCCTGGAGCCTCTCCCCTCCAACTCTCCACCCATTGACCCCTTCTCTCCGCCCTCTGGGAAGCCTTCCTCTGCCCTTCAGCACCGGATTTCACAGCGTCAGGGTGCCTTAACGCCGCAGGCGCGTTATCGCGCGATAAGGTACATTATCATGCGATAACACGCCTTCATCGCCTGATAACGTACCTTATCACATGCTAATTCCGCCGCTGCGACGTTAGCGCCCTTTAGTAAACATGCCTCTAAGTTATTTAAAAATTCAAAAAGACAGATGTAAACGATTGACAAATAAAAAAAAAAAAACAGATGGTGACCAGCAATTGTTGAAATAAAGATGTTATATAGCTAAAAAAGGTAAATAAGTAAACTATTTAAGCTTTTAATTTATGAGATGTTCTCACTTTTTTGAGCCACCCTTTTTTATATATATATATATATATATATATATATATATATAAAATCATCTGTTTGCCTTACAGTGTGCACAAGGATGGAATTTGAGTGGAGCACAGGCTTAGCACAAATTTATGCACATATCTTATGGAGCATAGCGCAACACTCTAAAGCCAGTGTAAATGTCACAGCTTTATTTATGCCTGTTCATGGCCACTTATGCTGGTATCAGTCCAACAAAAGAACGTGGATAGCAAACAGGAGGACGTATAATAACCTTTATTAACCAACAACAGCCATAGGCCCAACACAGGCCGTGTTTCGGAATTCCCTTCTTCAGGGGCTAAATGGCTAAAACAAATCATAAAACAAATCAAACAAAGAAAATAATTTAACAAACAATTAAAACAAACTGGCTAAAAACAGCGGACATAAATGAATGTATAATGTAAAAAATTATATATATATATATATAAAAAAAAAAATTTCTATGAAAAATGGAACGAATAAGTACGGCTAACATAAGAACGCAAGAGTTAAAAGAAAAGTAAATGTCGCATTAAAATCCAATAAAAACATAATTAAGAAATAGAAATTAATGATAAAAAATAATAATACATTTTTTAATGAATAAATAAATAATAAATTAATAAATAGATAAATTAATAAATTAATAATATATCCAAAAAACATATAAATTACACATACCTGAGTCAACAAACTGTATGACTTAATCAAACAGGACTATAACAATTTGTATCTTCAAAAATATGCTAAATAAAAACAAACATTAAAATGATAAACATACCAATGATAAAAACCATCAGAAAACTATATATACATATATATATAATAAATAAATTAATTAATAAATGAATGAAATATAAAAAAATATAAAAACCATGTGTATGATAAATAACAATTGTAAAATTTAAAATATAAATCAATAAAAATAAATAGGAATCAACCTAGTTATAATAGAGATGAAGACAGCTAATGTATGTTAATATTTAAATAATGTAGGAGAATAAAAATATTTGGAGAATAAAAATGTTACCTGACCAAGGATAATCTTCCTATAAGTATGATTGTGCAATCTGAGAAATATAAATAAAATAATTAAACCGTATAATATTAAAAAGGAACATGCTAGAATACTAAATATGATAAAGGAAAGACTAGAACTCCTAAATAAGATTATAGTGTGAAAAATGAAAACAAAAAATAAATAAACAAAACTGTTATAAAGAGTAAATAAGCAACCATTGCAAATGATGTGCCAGAGATTCTAAAAAAACCCGGTGTAAAGAAGACGATGCAAGTAAAAATGAATTCCAAGACTAGTATGTGACTACTAGTGTAAAAGCAATCCAATTGAAAGGAATATACCAAACGGGGAATTCTGGACCAAACGATGTGCTGACAAACAACTGAGGACGTGATACCATGGGGTGAAAGAGGTGTAAAGAATTATATATGAAAAAGTGTATATATATCAAAAAATGCATGAGTGGTTTTATAACTTGCAAACCAACGCAATATCAAGAAAGTTCATGAAAGAATAGCAATGTGAAAACATTGTGTCTTTTCTACATATTGAAAAATAGAATTAGGTGCCAATGAATAAAGATTATATCATAATAAATGTGAGACAAACAAAAAAAGAATTGAACCATAACAAATGTGTCATATTATATTGCAAAGTGGAGATAAAGTGATATCTAAAAAATCTGTGACAAACAAGTGAAAGTGAACCTCGAAGTGATAAGGGGAGAATCGAAGTGAACTGTGCCAATAAACCAGGATGTAAAAAACTACATGAATTGTAGGCTGGCACACGAATGAGAGAACTGCTCTATAAACAGACTATATTTGCACTATAACCCATGAATAAAGCGCCAAAATAAATGTTGCACAAAAAATGTAACCCTGTGAGGTGACCGTTTAACATTGAAAAACGCACTTATGACAAAGAGTAAAGGCATTAAAAACATTAGACGCCACAAGCCGTGCCCCGCTGGATTTGAAGAGAACGAGGAGCCGAATGAATCTTTCTGGGCAGTGCATCAAACGTGAAGAGACTATAAACTTACTCAAAAGATATCAATAATGGTAATATAGTGACACTAACCCAAAGTAAAAATAAATTAAATGGGACTCCAATGTTTAAGTAGAAATTTAAAATAATAAAACCACTTACTACCAAAGAATCGTACTGCAACCCACAGCAGGCGCGCCAAAACCAGCAAACTTTTGCAAAATAAAAACGCCCACAGCTGCGCAGAGCAAAGCTAAAATAGGAACGAGGCTGATGACGTCATCCTCATTATGCAACCGAAACTGTGAAGACAAAAAACAAAAAATATATCCCGACTGGGAAAGGGTGGTTTAAAACTCTATAAAAAAAATTTTATTAAATAAAATATGGAAATAAATTACAGCAGAAAAAGAAAAAAGAGATATCTAATTCATCAAAACTGCGTGTGCAAAGTCACCCTAAATTAACAAACGAGAAAAAGGCTGGTGTATATAAGCTGGTGTATATAAGCCAGGAACGATCTTAAAAACATAAGTGTTCAAAAAATATGTAATCAAAAAATGTAAAAAATATAAAAAATATAAAATATATAAATGAATATAGTGAAGACCTCTAAAAAATGGAAATAAATAAAAAATATCTAAAAATATAGTATCGTATAAACAAATGTGTAACATCATGAGAGGCCAACGTGTGAAGCAACTGTTAAAAGCAAAAGCGCATTGCTAAGTTACTAGTAACTATATGTCAATTCAAAAAAAGGGGGGGCAGATCCATTATTGACCAAAAACGGCAAAATAATTATACACTATAAATACAAAAACTAAAATATGCAAATAAATATGTACAAATAAATAATTAAAATGTAAATGGACGATTGGTGACCATATTAAAGAAAGACTGAAAGATCACTTTCCATATTAAGACCCTCTGGATGCAGGCTATGTAAATTAAAGATATAGCATTGTTCTAATCTCAAAAGAGTGTTGTCAACATTGCCACCACGCCAATTGAATTTAAGCTTTTTGATAACAAAAAATTTCAAATCAGATATCTTGTGTGCTGCTGTATGCCAATGCATAACAAGCGGTTTGTCCATTGCACCTCTTTTAATACTACTTCTATGTTCTATTATTCTAGTCTTAATAGGACGTGTAGTTTTCCCTACATAAAGTAACCGGGTAGCCGGACCCGGCGTCCCCTTTCTCTTTTCCCCCCATCCGCCCTTATTCCACCCCCCACCCTTTCCAGTATCATTAACAACACAGACATCAATTTTTGGTGACAACTGGTCGCAGCTTTATTTCAATCCACATCATTAACATTAACAAATATCTTCCCCCAACTCCCCCCGCGGATTTATGTACCACCAGCCATGCTACTAGCAAGGCGGCCACGCCTCCGCTCAAGCCGTGGTCCCCACCAACGGCCGAGTTCTGCCACCCCTATCCGACTTCGCCATGCTACTAGCAAAAGTCTTCAAGGGTTCGTCCGGGTCGAGGGCACCCCGCCCCCTCCCCAATTCGCCAAAGGCTCCGGACCCCGGACCTCCGGGATCCCGCCTGTCGGAAACCCCCCCCCCCACCCAGCTGCGACACCCCAACTAACCTCTGCCCTACCCGTCATCATTGGGTGGGCGGGTGGGCTGCCTGTTGGCCGCCCGTTCGCATGTGCTCCGTGCAGGCCACGCGCTCCGGAGCACATGCCAGATGCCCGCCTCAGATTGGCTCCGCTCTTGAAGCCCCGAGCGGAGCCAATCAATTCACACGACGCGCCCCAGCGTCTTGACGTAGGCACGCGCATCCTTTGTCCCGACGAGCAGGGTCCCGCGCCGGGCCGCGCACCCGGTTACGGGCGGGCTCCGGGACCCTGCCCGCGCCCTGATACTAACCGGGTAGCCGGACCCGGCGTCCCCTTTCTCTTTTCCCCCCATCCTCCCTTATTCCACCCCCCACCCTTTCCAGTATCATTAACAACACAGACATCAATTTTTGGTGACAACTGGTCGCAGCTTTATTTCAATCCACATCATTAACATTAACAAATATCTTCCCCCAACTCCCCCCGCGGATTTATGTACCACCAGCCATGCTACTAGCAAGGCGGCCACGCCTCCGCTCAAGCCGTGGTCCCCACCAACGGCCGAGTTCTGCCACCCCTATCCGACTTCGCCATGCTACTAGCAAAAGTCTTCCATGGGTCGTCCGGGTCGAGGGCACCCCGCCCCCTCCCCAATTCGCCAAAGGCTCCGGACCCCGGACCTCCGGGATCCCGCCACCGGCGCAGGGGATGAAATCTACCTGCGCCGCCCCCCAAAAACCCCAAGCTGTGACCAGTGTGGCCTTTCCTGAACCACCTTCTCCAGTGCCTCCTGCCAATCATTCAGGAGCAAATCCATTCCCACTGGAGATAAGTGCACCCCGTCATTTCTGTACAGTCCAGAGCAGGCCACCTCAACCCAGGGATACTGAACCTGCACGCCCCCTTGAGCGCAGACCCACCGCCCTATCTGCCTATTGATCTTGGTCAGGCCACGAGACCAGCGCCGCTGATCCCAGCATGCTGGCCTCGGTATGATGTCAGACCACATTAACAAAACACCTGGAAACATTTTAAACAAAACCGAAAAGTCTTTCTTGGCTGCCCTGATCAGCTGCTTACGAGTCCAAGCTGCTAGATCATTACCCCCCAAGTGCACCAACAAAACCGTCGGCTGTCCCCTTATGCGTCCATGGTGGCGGAGCAAGGGCATCATCTGCGACCACCGCAGACCCCGCTTGCCCAGCCATGACACCGTCACCACCGCAGGATCCAGACTCAGGTTCTCCCCACAAGGTCGCTGCGCCGCCCGCTGGCCAGCCCAATAGACGAAGGAGTGCCCCAACATCCAGCAGCCCCACACAGGCACACCCCCATCTGCAAGAGAAAAACATAGCATTAGCAAAACCCCCCACCCCCCCCGAACATTCACAGTCGTACATAGCCCTCGAGAGCCCTCGAGCGCCACCTGCCAATACTCCGGATCATCACGCTCTACAGGCCCGCCGCCACCGCACTGTGAGCCGCTCCAATCCGGAAGGAATACGACGAAAAAGACGAGGGTCCTCGCCGAGCCGCCATGAAACCAAGCGCAAAAACTGCCTGTGACCTGAAAATGCGGCACCGGGGAGGCATCCCCGTGCATAAACAGACCCCCGAAACGCTCCGGGCGAATGGCCAAGTACTCGCGCATGACAGCAAGAGGGCATGGTATCCCGCCCGTCTCACGAAGGACCCCCATATCCCCTTACCCTTTTGGTCCGTTTTGGACTTAGCCAACAAAAAACCCGCATACGCTCGTGCTCAAGCCATACATGTTGCCGACACAAACTCGTGCCACTATCCATTTTACCCGAAGCCTCAACCAACTCACTGACTCTGAAGGCCCCGCAAAAGGCCAAACAGAATACCGCCCGGAAAAGCACGTACTCATAGGGGGAACTCGCCTCTTGTGTCAACTCCTGGCACACCCTCCCAGGTAACTCGTGTGTTATCGGCCGTCCGTGATCCCGCGTGGCAGGCTGAGACCTTTCCCACCCCGTGAGCAACCACTGAGCTAAGAAGCCTCTACCCCCGAACTCCCACCCAACTGCCCGGGCAAAAAATCCAGAAGCCCTACCCCCGAACTCCCACCCAACTGCCCGGGCAAAAATTCCAAACCCCGCGAGATGACCATGCACAGCCGACCTCGTGACCCCGTGCTCCTACGCCCACGCTACTTATTGCCCGATTAACACCCGAGCAACACGTCAGGCACCCTCCCCCCATGCCAGCCCCTCTCACGCAACAAGTGCTGCACCCGTGCGCAACCCCGTTGATAAGCTTCCCAGGTGTGAACTGCCACGGAGCTCTTCAAGAGGTGCCTCATTGCTGCAAGCCAGAGCTCCACAAGTTCAAGGGGACCACCAGCCCCACCTCGTCCGCCTCCGGCGCCAACTTCCGGAAACGCTCCAGCTGTAAACGGGAAAGAGCATCAGCTATTCGGTTAACATGCCCTGGAATATACCGCGCATTTAAGTCAATATTCAAACGCATACATGCCAATATTACCTGACGCATAAGCGACGCCACCCGACTACAGCGAGGAGAATAACGATTGACGACAGTGACAACCGCCTCGGTATCGCACCACCAATGAACCCTACGGTTCGCCAGCCTGACCAGCCACAAATCCAACACGACCAATATGGGAAACAGCTCCAGGAAAGTAAGGTTGCTCAGCAAACCCGCGTCCGCCCAAGCCCGCGGCCAACTGTCAGCACACCAAGCTCCCGCGAAATAGATCCCCAATCCAACTCCTCCCGCCGCGTCAGTGTACAACTGCCGGTCGCCGCTGGAGATCCCCACCTCATGCAGCACCAACGTCCCATTAAAGTCGCTTAAAAAATGTATCCCAGACCCGCAGATCCTCTCGCATAACCCGAGACACCCGAATGCGATGATGCGGCCTTTTTACCCCGGCCGTCGCCGCCGCCAAGCGCCTACTGAACACTCACCCCATAGGTATGACTTTACATGCAAAGTTAAGAGACCCCAACAGAGATTGCAACTCCTTTAATGTCACTTTGGTCGAGGCCGATATATTGGCTACTAGGATCCTGAGCTTCCTAACCTTGTCCTGGGGCAACCGCGCCACCATGCACTGCGAATCCAGTTCCACACCTAGGAAACTCAGCTGAGTGGCCGGACCCACCGTCTTGCCCTCAGCGAGCGGAACCCCCAACTCCCCAGCCATGGCCATGAAACCGTTTAACAAGTCCCCGCAGGTGTCCGACTCGACTCTGCCGACAAAGAGGAAATCGTCGAGATAATGCACAACCGCGGAGGCACCCACCCTTTGCACCACCATCCAATGGAGGAAGCTACTAATCATCTCGAAATAGGCGCATGATATCGCACAACCCATCGGCATACACTTGTCAAAGTAAAAGGCACCCTCAAACTGAAAACCCAACAACCGAAACGCCGACGGATGGACCGGCAGCAATCGAAAGGCCGACTCTATATCCGCCTTCGCCATCAGTGCCCCGCAACCAGCCTTCGATACCAAATCAACCGCCTTATCGAAAGAGGCATACCTCACCCTACCGAGCTCACGTGGGATAGCATTGTTAACGGACGTGCCGAGCGGCAAAGACAAGTTGTGTATAAGTCGAAATTTGCCCGGCTCCATCGTGGAAATAACACCCAAAGGGGAGATGACAAAATTCGGAAAAGGCGGGTTGCTGAAAGGCCCAGCTATTCACCCCAAGCGCAATTCGCCTGCCAACTTTTCACGCGCTATCGCCGCCCAGCGACGAATACTCGCGGAATTCCTAACTGATCCCGGGACACCTCGCCTTGCCGGGGAATAACAAAGCCACACTTAAAACGGAATTGCAACGTCAAACAATCCTTTTCTTTGGATACCGCAGCAGCCAGCGACATAGCACCTGTACCCGAATCGGGGAAGGAGCTAAGTCCTTAAGCACCGCCTCACTTGGCTCCCGGAAGCGCGGGCGGCACAGCTCCTTTCTGAATACTTTTTTTTTTTTTTTTTTTTTGCCGCTGAATGGGGCCCACCACAAACCGAGCATGCATGGCGTAACTTACAGTCCGGGAAGGGAAAAGTGGCCCTATTAAATCTCCAACCCAGGTCGGTTCCCGCACCAAGAACCGACTGCGGCTGCCCCACGCGGGGCGCTGCACGAAAGGAACGACCCGGTCCCCCGCGACCACCTGCCCCAACTTGACTCCCCCCGCACCTCCCGCTCCAGTCTTAACCGACATCTGTGCCAACCACAGATTGATATCTTGCGTCCCCCAAGTTAAAAGCTTATTTTCTTCATTTTGTCCCGAAACTTCTCATCATACTTAAGCCACGACCAGCCGTCGTGCGCTTGCGAAGCTCCCAAGATAGCGTCGGCAAACGAAAGCAAACTGCCATACTGCTCCAGAAAATGATGACCCCACACACTCGCCAATCTCAAGAACGAACGGACCCAATTAACGACGTTGCGCGATACAGAACGGACCCGCCCAGCCTTCTCAGCTTCGTTACGTTTTTTCTTGCTATCCCCGAAGCGCTTCAGCCCTTCAAATAGGCGAAAAATGTCAATGTACTTGCACTTTAATATCTTCCGCCGCAACTTCTTAGGTACCCCTTCCCATAATTCGTCCACCGCCGCCAAAGAAGCCGAACCTACGCCCCCGACCCCGCAATCCCCTTGTCACCATCCGCTACCGATCTCCACGACATGTCCAGAGAGGAATCAGAACTGTCCGAAGAGGAAGAGGATGAGGAGTCAGAGCTATGCCTCCGCCGACAGGCATGCTTCCGCTTCCTACGCGCCTTCCCCGGTCGCTCGCCCTGGGACCTTCCCCCCCCACTCCCTCCAAGCCCCTGCCCCTGTGACTCACCCGCCGCTCCTCCAGCCACTGCCCCGCCAGACACAACCGGCAGCTCGTCACGAGGGTCCACCACCCGCTGCTGAGCATGTGGGTCCCGCTCCTGTTCCGCCACGTCCGAGACTGCTTCCACCACACCGCCGCCGGACTCCACACTCCTTGCTCGCGATGAATCCTCAGAAGGCAGCACTCCCCGCGGAGCCGCAAGAAAAGGCACCTGTGGAGAGAAAAAGGGGGTACACGGCGGGGAGAAAACCAAGGGCCAAGAAGTCTGCCATGCCCCCACCCAATCCATCCCCGATGAACCCTGCCCACCCGCATGCCACCGCTCTCAAGCAGTCTGCTGCCCTTGATGCCCCAAACCACCCGGCGATGGCACAGACCCCCTGTGAAATTCTCTACCCCCGCTGCCGCCTCGCAAGGAGCCGGCCCATATGCTACTCCAGTCCCACGGCCCAAAAGCACCCAATCCCCCTCCCCCTTCGAGATTCCCAAAATTAGGACCCCTCTCCCCCATGTTACCTACGGCCACCTCGTCCCAGCGTCCCATCCCGGCAGTGTCCGGCTCGGGTGACATTCCTACCGCCCCAACTAATCCCCCCAAAGTCCGCGCCCCCCGGGACCTAGGCGAGCGCCCTCTCCCAGCAACCATCCCCACCCTTGGAGACAAGGAGGAGCCCCTTGAAGAGCCCTGCGCTGCCCCCGGAGCTTGCTGGGCCCCAATGCCCCTTCGTCTCACTCTACCCCTGGAAGGGGACCCCCTATCACGCTGCCCTCTAGCCCCCCCTTAGCGACGCTGCCCTTCGCGCCACTGGGTGCACTGCAGCCCGTTTTGGCCCCATCCCCCTATTCCCACCACCCTCCTCGCAGCCGAACAAGCGTAGCAGCTGACAGAGGGGATAAGCTTTCTCCCACCTGAGCTCTCTCCCAAAATTAGCCCCCCGTCCTTCAAGTTAAAATTTTATTTATTTTGCTATGTCTCTATATAGCCGTCCCAACCGGGGATCTAACAACCCCCACCCCTCTCCCCTCACTGCAGCTCGCGTCATGCACCGGCAAGACCTACACGCCTGAAGAAATACTCCCCAACTCGGCTCCGAAGACCCGTCCCGGTCACGCTGCTCACCCGGAGGCCTCCACCGCACAGAGACCTTTGCAGAAATCACCAATGCCGCCGGTGCACCTCCTGCCTGTTGGCCGCCCGTTCGCATGTGCTCCGTGCAGGCCACGCGCTCCGGAGCACATGCCAGATGCCCGCCTCAGATTGGCTCCGCTCTTGAAGCCCCGAGCGGAGCCAATCAATTCACACGACGCGCCCCAGCGTCTTGACGTAGGCACGCGCATCCTTTGTCCCGACGAGCAGGGTCCCGCGCCGGGCCGCGCACCCGGTTACGGGCGGGCTCCGGGACCCTGCCCGCGCCCTGATACTTTGTTACAGGGACATTTCACTACATAAATTACGTGACTAGTCATGCAATTTGAAAAATCGTCTAAATAGAACTTTTGATTAGTGGATGGATGTGAGAAAATTTTTTTTATAGAAATAACATGAGTACATACGGAACACTGACCGCACTGGAAGTGTCCTTTATATTTTGATAAGAAACGACATTCAGTAAAAGCGGAAGGGACCAAGAGATTACGAAGATTGATATTGCGTTTATGCGCAATGGTCAATGGTATCTCTTCAAAACCGGGAATAGCCTGTATCAGATGCCAGTATTTTTTCAAACATTTACTAATGGTTGTAGAATGATGTGAATACAAAAGTGGACAAACCATGCCGACCTTGGATTTTTTCTCATGTGGAGTTAATAAATCGGATCTTTTTGCATTACAAGCTCTAGAATATGCCTTAGTAATTTGAGACTGCGGATATCCTCTCACTTTAAACCTCTCTTTCATAATAGTGGCATGTGTTTCAAAAGTAGGAACTGTTGTGCAAATGTGTTTAGTACGTAAAAATTGTCCTATTGGCAAATTATTTCTCAATGCAACATTATGAAAACTTGAATAATGTAATAATTGGTTACGATCTGTTGGCTTTCTATATAAAGAAGTGGTTAGACAATCACCAGATTTAATAATCAGTAGATCCAAAAAGGAAATCTGATTAGGATCATAAGTCAATTGAAAACGAAGATGTGTGTCACAACCATTGATCCAATTATTAAATTCTCTTAATGTATCAACCGAACCTTGCCAAAGAATAAAGATGTCGTCTATATACCTTATCCACAGTTTTAAATGTGCTTTGAACAGATTATCTTTTATAAATTTTTCTTCAAAATTAGCCACGTAGAGGTTGGCCACATCTGGGGCCATTGACGAACCCATAGAAACCCCTTTAATCTGCTTGTAAAATAAGTCTCAGAAACAAAAATAGTTTTCGCACATAGTGAAACGGGCAAGATCAATTAAAAAAACTGTGGGTATACGTCTGTGTTCTTTTCTCAAATATAAAAATTGTTCTAAAATCTGTAACGCTTCAGCCTGAGGGATATTGGTATATAGTGATTCTACATCAAGGGTGACTAAAAGTGTATCAGGGTGTAGATTAGTAATAGATCCTAGGATGTTGATCACGTGTGAAGAATCACGAACATAAGACCACATGGATTCAACAAACGGTCGTAAAAGAACATCTAGAAATTGTGATATTGGTTCCAATAATGATCCTATCGCAGCTACAATAGGTCTTCCTGGAGGTTGAGATAAGGATTTATGTATTTTAGGAAGTATATAGATGGTGGGAATGATGGGAAAATCAACAGTGAGAAAATCCCTTTCTTTCATTGTAAGATATCCAAACTCAAAACCGTTTAATATTAGATTGTCAATAGATTGTTTTAAGGACATAGTTGGATCATCAGAAAGGCGTAAATAAAATTTTTTATCGCTGAGTTGTCTTTCAATTTCTTTGATGTATGAAACTTTGTCCATAATTACGACCTCACCTCCCTTGTCTGCAGGTTTAATGATAATTTTATTATTAATTTGTAAAGATTTAATCGCTTGTTTTTCCGTGATGGTTAAATTATGATATGGAACCTTAGTGGAATGTCTGATTGACTGAACTTCTTTGAGAACCATTCTTTCAAAACTTTCAAGAAGAGGATCTGTATTAGGAGGGGGAACCCACCGGGATTTATTCTTAATGATGGATTGATCACTATCACCATTTGTCTGATTCAGAAAAAAATGTTTTATACGAATTTTACGAAAAAATTTAAAAAGGTCTACCTGAGTTTCAAAAGGATCATAATTACAGGCAGGAACAAAGGACAGGCCTTTATTAAGTAAGGATATTTCTCCAGTGGAGAGTGCATATTGTGAAATATTGATGACATTATCTACCAGGGCCGTCAATATCTCCTCTCTGTTGACCTCACTGAGCCTCGACGACCCCTCCCAAAATTATTTTCTTTGTTTGATTTGTTTTAGCCATTTAGCCCCTGAAGAAGGGAATTCCGAAACACGGCCTGTGTTGGGCCTATGGCTGTTGTTGGTTAATAAAGGTTATTACACGTCCTCCTGTTTGCTATCCACGTTCTTTTGTTTGACTGTTTTCGCACGTGGTGTTGTGCCCCTTGTTGGACTCCTCACACTTATGCTGGTATTCCACACAGACTGAACGTTATAGAACAGATGCCATCAATGTACATCCCTGTATCTAGTGCTTCTAGCTGCTACTTACAGAATTATCTCCTAGTCGTCTTTGTTAAAATCTGGACAAAGCTACCAAAGTGATTAACAAAGTTGCACGTGTAGGAATTTCATCACTGGATGATTCCAAAAACTCAGAAACATCCAACGTAGAAGAAGCCAATTGATCAATTTGCATCCCTCCCCCCCCTCCCTCTCCATCTTGAACCATATGCCCTGAAACAAGATAGTAAATTTTTGATAAAGCTACTAAATGAGGATCAGTAAACAATAATATTTCTTTTAAATACTTTTGAAAAAGAATCTCAGGGGAAAGAAAATGTGTCCGGGGAATATTCAGCAGGCGCAAA
Organism: Ichthyophis bannanicus; assembly: GCA_033557465.1. Classification (NCBI taxonomy): domain Eukaryota; kingdom Metazoa; phylum Chordata; class Amphibia; order Gymnophiona; family Ichthyophiidae; genus Ichthyophis; species Ichthyophis bannanicus. Next base: position 32,515,350 of record CM066043.1, on the reverse strand, counting down.
TTTCTCGAACGTAGGGAATTCTCAAATATCAGACTCACATACTTCAAGAAGGTCACAGATACTTTGAATGAAGACCCGAGCAGAGAATCACAGGACAGATGCCGACACTTAGCCGATGTTCCAGAGCAGTTTCGTGATCAACAGCAGGCGACAACGGCATAGCTTCTTTGCTTTCAATTTCATGGTGCAGGAAATGCATGTAGAAATCTCCATTTGGTTGAACGTTTTGCAATTGAAACCAACTGGAATTTTGGGTGGCGCAGGGGTGGAGTGGAAACCTGTGGATAGCAGTGATATTCAAACGCTAGACATATAAGTTACGTAGATAACATAGTAACATAGTATGTGAAGGCAGAGCAAGACCCGTATGGTCCATCTAGTCTGCCGAGTAAGAGGGCTAGAATGGTCATAATTATCACTCCATGCAGGTCACCCCCCTCTAAACCTGTCTTTAGGGTTGTACCTGCCACTCCATGCAGGTCAGCCCTCCCTCTATTTATTGAGCTGTAAAAGATATTTAAGTTTGCTTTGATTTTATCCACTGTGTCTGTCCCAGGCCATTTTGAATTCCGTCACTGTATTTGCCCCCATCACCTCCATCGGGAGGGCGTTCCAAGCATCCACCGCCCTTTCGCATCGGGAAAACTGTAGATGCGCACAAGGTTTTAATGTGCATACATTATGCTGATGCGCTATTTCACACATAAATATCAATTGTATTCTGCATAGAAATATCATATTGTATTATGTTAGCAGTCCAGCATTTTACTGTTTGTTCTAGCACCCCTCGCCTTGCTGTTTTGTTTTTTAATCCTCCCCCTTCAAGAAAGACAGAAGGGTTGCAGATACTTCGTGCTAACAGTAAAGAGAAGAAAGAGGCATGAAATCCTTACTAAAACTGACCACAGAAAATTGAATCGTTTACTCCTCCTCAGAGCTGGCATTAAAGCCTCAGCAAAGATTACAAAGGTAATTTTAGAAAGTGTTTTCCATCTCTGAAGCCTGTTTTCCATAAATAAAACGACTCCACACATGGTGCAGACTTGCAAATGGGTAGCATTCGGGCAGTTCTGGGGATGTAGGTTTGGCTGGAGCAGGGATGGTGTTGCAATGTAATTTACATAATAGATGAGTACAGCACACCCATGGAGGATAATTATATAAACCTCCTAGCTAATGTCCATTTTTATGTGTGCATTTCAAGCCTTTTTTTATCAAATCGAGAATGTATATACTTGCCTTTATAAAACAATACCATAAATGGATGGAAACTTGCATTAATTTAAGGGGCAGGTGTAAATGCCCATGCCTAAATCTGCAAGGAACACACATAGGGGCATGGAACCTCAGGATAGCACGAAGTTAGTGCACAGTTTGGGTGCCATGCATACAAGTAGCATGGACCCCATGGTAGTAGTCATCGTGGCAGAGACAGTCCGGGACATGGGCAGATCACGGGCATTCCTCATGTGTCACGGCTAGTACAGGCATTATTGTCCCACACAAACTGCACTTACTGCCCATAGCGTAGGCGCACTTAAAACCACTTCAATCGGCGGCTTTAAGTGTGCCTGCATGGTGTATATTGCAGTGCTGGTAGACTAGACCTGCACTTATTTGCAGGGAGATGGAAGCAAATACCCCCTGCAGTTACCACTGACCCTCCATGTGGGTGTTACAGGCATGAGGCTTAGTAAACATGCCTAATAGTGTCTTCTTTCTCAGGGAAATTATGCAGGCATCAGTCACTGATGTTCCATAACAAGAGCAAAACAAAGGATAGACTTCCTATTAATGTAAATCTGCAGATCTTTCTCCATAATGAACTAGCAGCTCCACAAACCATTCATTTCACTGTGAAAACCAATCTGAGCACATTCGTACTGAATGAAAGTGGCCTTTCTTGCAGCAATATTACTTCTCTGTGCAGAAACCCCTGACTGAGACCACTTCAAGAAATGCTACATGATACTGAATAACCACATTACGACAATAATTACACTCATTCCTTTCCTGCAATTATATAAGTGCTAAAATAATAATAAATCCAACAATTCCAATCGGATGTACTATAGCTCCGGCGCAATAGCTTAGCAACTGAGAAATTGCTATTTGCCGTCATCACCCTTTCAACAAAAGTTTCTCCCCTTCCCACGTGACAGGCAGTTACCACAGTAAAACATGATCCCTAAGACTTTAAACGCTGACCATCTTTGGGGCCCTTTTATTCAAGTGTGCTTGGATTGTGCACATACTGTGTGTTGAGCATTAAAAGACCTCACAGTAAGTGCAAAGTCTCTGCGGTAATTGTCGAAAGTGTGGCCAGTATGTTCCTGTCACCACACAGACATGTCGCCTCATGCACAGCTGCGGCATTTACAATCATGTGTCTGTACTTAATGCCACCCAGTGAGATGCTGTCCATTGTACTTACTTTAATGGCCACATTGACAGCATGCAATAGGTTCCCCCTCCCCCCCCCCCCGGGCTAACGGCAATGTGCCCACTCTCTATCCCTAACCCATGCATTCCCTGCCCATCACATAATTTGCAGTTGCTGTGGAAATGAGCACAGGGTGACTGTCATGGCCTGCACGGTATCTGTTACTATGGCACTAGCTGACAGTTACTACGCACAAAAACGCACATTAACCACACAGCTCACTTTAGTAAAAAGGCCCCTTTGTCATTCAAAGTATAAACAAATTCTTGTTGGGGTCAACGGAAACAGCAATCTTATATTAGCATCCGATTATTGCAAAGAACTTTTATGCAGCAATCATATCCTAGTCTAGTTACTATGGTGCGCTAATCTTAACATGCATTATTTTATTTATTTATGTTAAAACATTTTTAAACCGCCATATGTACAGGCATTTAAGTCAGTTTACAACAGCTTAAAAATACAAAGGAATTACAACAAAATGATCCCCCACAACACCCATATTCATAAAACCAACAACAACCAGCTGCTGAGTACAAAGCTTAATGCATTGCTACTGCTATTAACTAAAAACGCACTGCTAGCCTCAATCAACTGCTGCACTAAGGTGGGAACAAAAAAGTTTTAAAGCCTTCCGAAAGGCAAGCAGGTCCGTCTCCTTCCGCAGAGCCTCCGGCAGTGTGTTCCACCACACTGGGGCTGCAACTGAGAACACACACGCCCGCCACCGCAAAAGACATACCTGGGAAAACCCTGGCACGGTCAGCAGTCCCGTGTTATTCAGTGAGAACTAGTTACCGATAACACGTGTTAATTGTGAATTAAGAGACGTTAACATTAGCTCACCTTTTTAAATTGACCCCCCCCCCCCCCCCGTACAAAATATAGCCTTCTATCATCTGAAAACTAAACGTCACAGTCTATGGATTTGATGCTTTAATCAAACCTGTCCAATAATTAATACTTTCTTGCTCAATGCGCCTTCCTATAAGGTCAGAAATGACTTAAAACAAACAAGAAGATATCTTCCGGATGGAAGGAAATGTTATTCTTTTCAACAGCAATGTAATGTTTTTAACCAGCAAGCTCTTACAAACATATACCATAAATCACATTGATCTTTTCTAAAGGATAAAGGGGGAAAAAAGGAAAACAAAGGAGGAAAAATTTCATTTTGAAGGATAATAGTAAAATAATTGTAATTCTAACAACACATTTGAAAAGAGTCTCAATGTCACTTATAGTTTAAAATGATATTCACTTCTAAAAAAATGATAGAATACAATTACCATTGCATAAACCCTAACATAAAGGATCACTTGCCTGCAACAGAGAAAATTAAGCAAAACACTAAAAACTAAAACAGAGAGCTTATAATCTAAGGGGAAGGGGGTGTATATTCAAAAGCATTTACACGATTTGCAGACTGAGAAGTGCTGATCTTGGAGATGTGATGTTACTTTGGAATATTATAAGATGACCATCTTGCAAGAGACCTAGATTGGCAATTTGTTTGCTCTATATTATGTGTTTTATACTACGGAAAATCTACAGCATAGATAGTTCTCTGATGTTTCCTCTGATGTGTTTAGATCATGCTAAGGTAATATAGACTGTGAGACTGTAAGGGCGCAGTCTCTAGAGTCCCCTCAGCTACCCACTGGACATATTTTTAATTACTGTGCAATAAGTAACAGAACGTAAGAAAACATGGAATAGTCACAGGGGGTCTCTCGGTAATGTATGAGTGAACCTTGGACATAACAAATTAAGATAAGCCATGCTAACTCAGATCAAGGTACTTTGAACGCATTCTCCTAATCCAAGCCACAGGTACCTAGCAGATCCCAAAAAGCTAGATCAAACTTCTCAAGGGATACATGATGGTTTCTGGCTTACTGGAACTTGTCCAAACCTTTTTTGTACCTTGCTATGTTAATCACCTTGACTACAACCTCCAACACCATAATCTACAGTAAAATTATACACTACTAACACTTTCTACAATTTATTTTCAGTCTGCAACTTGTTTGCTTCATATGGTGTTCACTTGTTTTAGTGCTGTTTGAAAGAATGAACAACTGTTTCCTATTTAACAGTCCTACTCTATCAGCAATGAGCTGCCTGACTGAAGACCGAACACAGTTTAGGTCAATTATTCAGAGGATCGCCATGAGTCAACACTGACTCGACGGCACTTAGCAACAACCCCATGCAAGATTTTATAAACACAGTAAAATAATATATGATGGCAGATAAAGACCAGTATGGTCCATCTAGACTGCCCAGCAAGGTGGCAAGAGCAGGTGCACCTGCCGTTCTGTGCAGGTCACCGCTCTGCATGCCTTTGTTTAGGGGTGTACCACTCACTCCGTGTAGGTCACCCCTATGTGATGAAATATAAGAGTTAGTTATGCTTATTTTATTTTTTTCCTGTTGCTATAAAGGGATCCACTGTCTGTCCCATGCCATTTTGAATTCTGTCACTGTATTTGCCCCCCCCCCTTCCATCAGGAGGGCATTCCGAGCATCCACCACCCTTTCAGTTTAAAAGTATTTCCTGACATTGCCTTTCAGTTTACTCCCTTGCAGCTTAACATAAGAACATAAGATATGCCATACTGGGTCAGACCAAGGTCCATCAAGCCCAGTATTCTGTTTCCAACAACGGCCAATCTAGATCACAAGTACCTAGCAGTTTCCTCAAAAGATACAGGTTCCACAGTGCTTGTATTAGGGCAAGTAGTGGATATACTGGGTCCACTTTAATAATGGTTTATGGACCTTTCCTCCAGGAACTTGTCCAAACCTTTTTTAAACCCAGCTACACTAACAGCTTTTACCACATCCTCCGGTAGCAAATTCCAGAGTTTGATTACACGTTGAGTGAAAAATATTTTCTTTTATTAGTCTTAAATAGGTTACCCTGTAGCTTCATTGCATGTCCCCTAGTCTTTCTATATTCCCAAGGCCGCGGGCAGGGTCCCGGCGGCCGATGCTAACCGGGCACGCGGCCCGGTGCGGGGACCCTGCGCTCGGCCTGGGCAGGGTGCGCGCGCGCGGCCCTGATGGGCGCGAGCGCGCGTCTTTTGAATTGATTGGCTCCCGTGGGTCGCGGCCCCACAGGAGCCAATTAGCGCCTTGGAGGTTGGGGGTGCGGGGGAGGGGTTGGAGCCGAGCAGCCTCCACGTGGTCAGTTGAGCGGAAGCTGCTTCGGTGCCGGCGTCGTCGTACCTGGTTCGTGAGAGTGGTCTCCTTGTGCCGCGGTTCGGGTCGGGTGCCCGGGTTGGTCTTCGTGCGGCTGTGGCAGGGTGAGTGTGGGGGCAGCTTAGCGAGGTCGTGGCTACGTCGGGTTGCGGCGTGGTGGGGGCCTACCGGCTTTGAGGCTTCCTGGGTGCTGACAGTTTGCGGCCGTCTTACAAAAAAAAAAAAAAAAAAAAGAAAGTTGGTGGCTGGTCGGGGGATGCCTGGCAGGGCAAAGGCTGGGGGTTTGGCCCCTAAAAAAGCTGCGGCTAAGGGGCGGGGGTCCAGGTCATGGGGGGGCACTGGGAGAGGTGGGGGGTTGCCCGGCAGCAGCGGGAGGGGGGTGAGAGGGGCCGGGGAGGTGTGGTGCGGGCCCGAAAAGGCGGGAGGGGTTCCTGCCCTCCCTGTGGGTCGCAGGGGGTAGGAGAGGGGTTGCCGGGGGCTTGAGTGGTGTGGGCGGGGGATGTGGGAGGGGGGTCAGGGGCAGGGGCTGTTGGGGGGGCGGGGGTGACTTCGGGGCACCGGGCCAAGGGGGAGGGTTACGGCCCAATGGGGCACCGTGGGTGGCGAGCTGTGGTGGACCCGTGGGGTGGTTCCCAGGCCCCGGGGGTTTTGGCTCGCCGGGGGGGGCTTCCCCATGGGAGCAGTGGATGTCTGGGGGGCAGGGTACATCTAGGGCGGGGTGGGGAGGTTCTTGGCCTCCGGCCTGGCTGGTGTCGGTTTCCCCCCGTTTTTCCCTTTTTGTCTCCGCAGGGGCAGTTTATGGCGCAGACCTCGTGGCCCATGGGCGCGGCTCATGGAGAGAGCTGGGTGAGTTCTCCGGCTGGAGCGGAGTCGCAGCGTGGAGCAACAGCGGAGTCGGCCCAGCGGTGTTCCAGGGATTCGGCCTGCGCAGATGGCGAGGACCTTGCGGTGGCTGGTGAGCGGATGGCTTCGCCGGGTGAGTTAATGGGTGAAGGGGGTGAGTCGACCAAGGAGACAGGGGGGGGCTTCGCGGAAAAAGCACCGGCGGTCATGTCGGTGGCGTTGCAGCTCCGACTCGTCCTCGTCCTCTTCATCCTCGAGTGGTTCGTCCGGGGGGTCGGAAAGGGGGGGGGATCGGCAGCTTACGGATTGTGGGGGGGGCGTAGGTGTGGGTGGGGGGGCCTCTTTGGTGGTGTCTTTGCCGGAATTATGGGTGGGGGTGCCATGTAAGCTGAGGCGTAAAATCCGCAAGAGGCGCTACATTGATATCTTCCATTTGCTGGAGGGGAGGAAGCGCTCGGGCGAAAGACGGAAAAAGAGAAAGGACGATGAGAAGGCCGGACGGGTTAGGAAGATGGCGCGTAATGTGGTTAACTGGACGTGCTCCTTTTTGCGGTTGGCCAGTGTTTGGGGCCAGCGCGATCCGTCGCAGTATGGGATGCTGCTGGCGTATGCCAATTCCATCCTCGAGGCGTCTCAGACGCACGAGGGTTGGTCTTGGCTGAATTATGATGAAAAGTTCAGGGACCGGATGGAGGAAAGCCGCGCGCTTTCGTGGGGCACGCAGGATATTAACCTGTGGTTGACCCAGATGTCGGCGAGGTCCAATGCGAGTGTGGGGGGCGGGGCCAAGAGTGGCATTGGGGCGGTGCGGCCCTTTCGAGGAGGGGCAGCCGGGGTGCCCGCAAAGGCAGTCTCGGCCGGGAGCGGTGACGTGTGCTGGCGTTTCAACCGTTCCACCTGTCCCTTTCCCGATTGCAAGTTCCAGCACGTCTGTTCCTTGTGCGGGGGTCCCCATTCCGCGGTCAAGTGCATCAAGAAGGGCACCTCTGGCATGGCCGATCCTGCCCCAAAAGGGCAGTGAGTGGCGCGGGCGCGCCCCCTCCCCGGTGTGGGTGGAGGCGTTGGTAGGGTGGCTAAGTCTTTATCCCCGGCGGCGTGAGGCGGCGATTTTGGGCTTTGGGTTTCAAAACGGTTTCGTTATCCCGGTGAGGGGGGTGGTGTCGGCGCCATCTGCTCGGAACTCCCCCTCGGTGCGTCGTTGGGCGGAGGTGGTGCAGGACAAATTGTTGAGCGAATTGCAATTGGGGAGGGTGGCGGGCCCCTTCACGGAGCCGCCATTTTCTAACTTGGTGATTTCGCCTTTGGGTGTCATGCCCAAGAAGGAGCCGGGCAAATTCCGCTTGATTCACAATTTGTCCTGTCCCATCGGGGCTTCTGTGAATGATTCTATCCCGCGTCAATTGTGTATGGTTCGCTATGCTTCCTTCGACAAGGCGGCTTCGCTGGTGCGCGGGGCCGGTCGGTCGGCATTACTGGCGAAGGTGGACATTGAATCGGCTTTTCGTTTGTTACCCGTCCACCCGGCTTCCTTCCCATTGTTGGGGTTTTGTTTTCAGGATGGGTATTACTTTGACAAGTGTATGCCGATGGGCTGTTCTATCTCTTGCGCTTACTTTGAGATGTTTAGTACTTTCTTGGAGTGGGTGTTGGTTCGCGCATCTGGCTTGTCGTCTGTGGTGTATTACCTGGACGATTTCTTGTTCGTAGGAACAGCGGACTCCGGGGAATGTCAAGGGCTGTTATCTGGCTTTGTGCGGCTGGCGCAGGAGTTCGGGGTTCCCTTGGCGGACGGGAAGACCGAGGGTCCGACTACGCGGTTGACCTTTTTGGGTGTTGAGTTGGATTCAGAGGACATGGTGGCGCGTTTGCCTCAAGACAAAGTCGCTCGCTTGCGGATGTCGGTGGCCAATGTGTTGTCGGCTCGTAAGGTTTCCTTGCGGGAGTTGCAGTCCCTGTTGGGGTCCTTAAATTTTGCCTGTCGGACGATTCCGATGGGGAGAGTGTTTTCCAGGAGGTTGGCATGTGCGACGGCTGGGGTGCGGAAACCTCATCATCGGATTCGGGTGACGGCAGCAATGCGCGCTGATTTGCGGGTGTGGGATCGTTTTTTGGGGGACTTCAATGGGACTTCGGTGCTTCTGGAGCCCGAAGTATCCAATGACGATTTACAGTTGTACACTGATGCGGCGGGGGGGGGGCGGGCTTGGGAGTGTATTTTGGAGGGGCCTGGTGCGCTGCTCGGTGGCCGTCGTCTTGGCGTGCGGCGGGCCTGACCAGGAATATCACATTTTTGGAGCTCTTTCCGATTCGGGTAGTTTTGGAGCTCTGGCCGGAGTGCCTTCGGAACAGGAGGGTGATTTGGTGGTGTGATAATGCGGTGGTAGTCAGTGATTAACCGATACACTCCCAGGTGCGTGTGGGTGGCTAGCTTGATGCGGGAAGTTGTCCTAGCGTGTTTACGGTTGAATGTGGCGGTGCGGGCTCGGCACATCCCAGGGTCCACTAACGAGATTGCTGATGCTCTTTCTCGTTTTCAGTGGAAGCGGTTCAGGGCGTTGGCCCCCGAAGCGGACGAGGACGGAGCTGTGGTCCCAGAGAAATTGTGGAGCATTGGCGTCGAGAGATGCTAGACCTGCTGAGGAATTCGGTGTCTGCAGGGACCTGGTCTGCGTACCGGAGGGGGTGCGACCGGGTGGTCACTTTTTTGTGCTCTTACGGGTGGTAGGCGGGGGGGGTCCCGGAGGGTTTGCTTGGCCAATATATTGTGGCGGCCAAGGGCGCCGGTTTTTCGCGATCGGCGGTGCGCGCGCATTTGGCGGGGTTTAACTTTTTTGCGAGCGCGGTGGGCTGGGGTTTCCCGGCTGGGGGGGTCTTAACGCGTAGGCTTATGCAAGGTTGGGTGCGGACGCAGCCGACTCCGCGCGATTCGCGGTTGCCGATCACACATGGGCTCCTGGTGCGGGTTTGTGGGACCTTGGGGCAGGTGGCTTCGTCTGAGTATGAGGCTGTTTTGTTTCAGGCGGTTTTTTGCCTTGCCTTTTTTGGAGCGTTTCGTATCGGAGAACTGGTTGCGGGCTCTGGCCGGGGGGGGGGTGTTGGGGGGCTATTGGCGCGTCATGTCCGGGTGGTTGAAGGGGGGGGGGTGCAGATTCTTTTGGCTAAGTCCAAAACAGATCCGATGGGTAAAGGTTTGTGGGTGTGCCTGGGTGTGGGCGCGGATCCACGGACTTGCCCGGTTCGGGCACTGCTCCGGTATTTTGCGGTGCGTCCGGCGGGCGCAGTCGGGTTTTTCGTACACGCTGATTCTCGGGTTGTAACCCGTTTCCAGGTTTCTGCTGTGTTGAGGCTGGTGTTGTCCGCGGTGGGGGAAGATCCGCTCCGATTTGCCCCCCACTCCTTTCGGATTGGGGCTGCCACTAGTGCGGCGGCTGCGGGGTTACCGGCTCAGGTCATTCAGGGCATTGGGAGGTGGCGGTCTTCAGTTTTCAAGGGGTATGTGCGGCTGTAGGTGCCGGGGTGTTGTTGGGTGGGGCATTAACTGTCTATTTCTCTTTCAGATGGGGGTATCGGACCTGGTGGATGTTGGGTTGCTGGCCACTCTTTCGTCCATTGGGTGAGTCTGCGCGCGGCGGACCGCCCTATCGGCGCCAATTTGGGATTGAACCCATCGTCGGTGGCTGTCCAATGGCTGGGCGTGCGAGGCATGCGGTGGCCGCATCTGCTGCCTTTGCTGCGATGCCACAGGAGGACGTCGCGGTGGCCGGCCGCCCTGTTGGTGCATCTGGGTGGAAATGACCTGGCATCCTGGTCCTGCCTGCAGCTGATCCGGGCGGTTAAAGATGATCTGGGACTGGTGTTACAGATGTTTCCCGGTGTTATTGTTATGTGGTCAGACATCATTCCAAGGTCAATCGTCAGATTGGTCGTTGGGTCTGTGAGAGGGGCGGGTATCAGATACTGCATGACTGGGTGGATGTGGGGTGTTCGGGACTCTATCGGGCTGATGGGGTTCATTTGTCGCCAGTTGGCATGGATCTACTTCTTAATGATTGGCAGGAGGCCTTGGAATATATGTCTGGCCATGATGCTCGCTGGTCGCAGCTTGGGGCCGGGGGGGGGCGGCACATGAACAGTGTTTTGTGCCGGTGGCGGGATCCCGGAGGTTTCCGGGGTCCGGAGCAGCAGGCTACAATTGGGCGGGGGCGGGGTGCCCCTGACCCGGTCAAACTCTCGGCCGACTTTTGCTTAGCATGGCGAAGTCGGGGAGAGGGGTATGGTAACTTGCCGGGTGGCGAGTTATGGCATTAGCGGTGGCAGGCACTTTGCTGAGGTATGGCTGGTGCAGCCGGGTGCCGCTAATTGAGGGGTTTGAAAATTATTATTAGTTTGTTAAATTGTTATGGCTAATAAAAGCTGCGACCAGTTTTGTTCCATGAAATTTTGGTGTGTTGTTTTTTGGGGGGGGGGGGTACGGGGCTGTTGTGGAGCGGGTAGGGGGGGGTGTAAGGTAGGGGCCAGGAGCGCCGGGTCCGCCTGCCTTGGTTATCCCAAGGCCGCGGGCAGGGTCCCGGCGGCCGATGCTAACCGGGCGCGCGGCCCGGCGCGGGGACCCTGCGCTCGGCCTGGGCAGGGTGCGCGCGCACGGCCCTGATGGGCGCGAGCGCGCGTCTTTTGAATTGATTGGCTCCCGTGGGTCGCGGCCCCACGGGAGCCAATTAGCGCCTTGGAGGTTGGGGGTGCGGGGGGGGTTGGAGCCGAGCAGCCTCCGCGTGGTCAGTCGAGCGGAGGCTGCTTCGGTGCCGGCGTCCCTCCCTCCCTCCCTAACGTTAGGCGGTGGGGGGTTTTTGGGGTGTTGCAGCTGGGGGGGGGCGGGATCCCGGAGGTTTCCGGGGTCCAGAGCAGCAGGCTACAATTGGGCGGGGGCGGGGTGCCCCTGACCCGGTCAAACCCTCGGCCGACTTTTGCTTAGCATGGCGAAGTCGGGGAGAGGGGTATGGTAACTTGCCGGGTGGCGAGTTATGGCATTAGCGGTGGCAGGCACTTTGCTGAGGTATGGCTGGTGCAGCCGGGTGCCGCTAATTGAGGGGTTTGAAAATTATTGTTGGTTTGTTAAATTGTTATGGCTAATAAAAGCTGCGACCAGTTTTGTTCCATGAAATTTTGGTGTGTTGTTTTTTTTGGGGGGGGGGCTGTTGTGGAGCGGGTAGGGAGGGGTGTAAGGTAGGGGCCTGGAGCGCCGGGTCCACCTGCCTCGGTTATCTGATGGCATAAACAATCGATCTACGTTTACCCGTTCCACTCCGTTCATTAATTTATAGACTTCTATCATATCTCCCCTCAGCAATCTCTTTTCCAGGTTGAAGAGTCCTAACCCTTTTAAGCCTCTCTTCATAGGAGTATCCTTCCATCCCCTTTACCATGTTGGTGGCTCTTCTCTGTACCTTTTCTAATAAAGCTATATCCTTTTTAAGATACAGCGAACAGAATTGCACACAATATTCAAGGTGTGGTCGTACCATGGAACGATACAGAGGCATTATAATATCCTTTGTTTTATTTCCCATTCCTTTCCTTATGATACCTAGCATTCTATTTGCTCTCTTGGCCACGGTTGCACACTGGGCGGAGTGTTTTAACATGTTATCCACGATGATGCCTAAATCTTTTTCCTGGGTGGTGGTTCAACCTTGCATAGTGTAACCATAGTTTGGGTTGTTCTTCCCTAAATGCATAACTTTGCACTTGTCCACATTAAATTTCATCTGGCATTTGGATACCCAGTCTTCCAATTTTCAAGATCCTCTTGCAATTTTATACAATCCTCTTGGGTTTTAACAACTTTAAATAGTTTTCTGTCATCTGCAAATTTGATAACCTCACTCATTATTCCCTTTTCTGGGTCATTTATGAATATGTCAAAAAGAAGCGGACCCAGCACAGATCCCTGGGGTACACCACTATTCACCTTTCTCCATTGGGAAAATTGGCCATTTAGCCCTACCCTCTGCTTTCTGTCTTTTAACAAGTTCCTGATCCACAATGGTACATCGCCTCCTATCCCATGACTTTTTAGTTTTGCTAGAAGTCTCTGATAAGGGACCTTGTCAAAGGCTTTCTGAAAGTCCAGATACACTACAGTATATCAACCAACTCACCTTTGTCTACCTGTTTATTCACACCTTCAAAAAAACATAACAGATTAGTAAGACAAGATCTTCCTTGTCTAAAGCCATGTTGGCTATCTCCCATTAAAGCCATGTTGGCTATCTCCCATTAAGAAGTTGAAGTAGCATTGAAAGCCTTATCAAAGAACAAAGCACCAGGCATTGATAGCATTCCCATAGAAGTATTGCAGCAATCTGATGCAGCTGTTACCGTACTCACAAGGCTCTGCCAAGAAATATGGAAGACAATATCATGGCCAACTGACTGGAAAAGATCTGTGTTTATACCAATACTAAAGAAAGGTGATCCAAATGACTGTGAAAATTATCGCACAATCGCTCTGATCCCACATGCCAGCAAGATTCTACTGAAGATTATTCAAAAGAGACTACAATCATACCTGGAACAAGAACTACCTGAAGTGCAAGCAGGGTTCAGGAAAGGGCGAGGAACGAGAGACATCATTGCGGATGTGAGATGGATCCTTGAAAAGACTAAAGTATACCAAAAGGATATCTGTGCTTTATCGACTATAGCAAGGCTTTTGACTGTGTAAACCATGAGAAACTCTGGGCCACATTAAGAGGCATGGGTATACCAGAACACCTGATCGTTCTCTTGCGCAATCTGTACATTGATCGAGAAGCAACAGTTCGAACGGAACAAGGAGAAACAGAATGGTTTAAAATAAGCAAAGGTGTAAGACAAGGCTGCATACTTTCCCCCTACCTGTTTAATTTATATGCAGAACAAATCATCAGAGAAGCAGGATTGTATGAAGACAACAAAGGTGTGAAGATTGGTGGAAGACTCATCAACAACCTTCGCTATGCTGATGATACCACATTACTGGCTGAAAGTGAAGATGATCTGAAACATTTGCTTTTCACAATCAAAGAACATAGTCTCAAAATGGGCCTGCACCTTAATGTAAAGAAGACAAAGATCATGACAACTGACATAATCAACAGGTTCATCGTTAAAGGAGAAGAAATTGAAATTGTGAACAACTTTAACCTACTTGGATCAACTATCAATAAAGAAGCAACAAGCAGTCAAGAAATCAGACGACGCATTGCTCTTGGCAGAATGGTTATGAAAGACCTAGATAAGATTCTCAAGAGCAGAGATGTCTCTCTCCATACAAAGATTCGTCTTGTTCAAGCCATGGTATTTTCAGTAACATCATATGGATGTGAAAGCTGGACAGTGAAAAAGATAGACAGGAAGAAAATTTATGCCTTTGACTTATGGTGCTGGCGGCGAATACTGTGTATACCATGGACTGCCCGAAGAACAAACCAGTCGGTACTAGAGGAGATCAAACCTAAGCTTTCTTTAGATGCTCAGATGACAAGACTTCGACTTTCATACTTTGGACACATCATGTGAAGAGAGAGATCATTAGAGAAAGACATTATACTTGTCAAGATAGAAGGTCAACGCAAAAGAGGAAGGCCAGCAATGAGATGGATCGATACAATAACAGCAGGTACCCTCTGGATAGCTATCCTAAATTATATTCGGTCTTCACCCCTCCTCCCCCACCCTTATTCTTGGCGACTTTATTTATTTATTTATTTATTTACGGTCTCTTCTATACCGCACTATTCAGCATCAGCGCGGTTTACATGGAACAAAAAATGCTCAGTACAGATAACATGTATGAGTTTACAGATAACATGTATGAGTTTACAGATAACAGGGTAAGAAATTTGGATAACAGGGGTAACTATTTACAACCTTTGCTACATAATCTTGGATAACAGTGGTAAACTATTTACAAATATTGTTACATAGAGTCATATGGAAGGGATTCGGTAGATACAAATGAACCGCTAAAAGTTAGAGAAACTTTAATGGCATGTTGTTGGGAAACATTCATGTTGATCATTTAACATTCATGTTGATCATTTAACATTCATGTTGATGATCCCTCCAATCCCCATGTTTTAAAACTCTTCTCTCTTACCTCCTCGTATAACCTTCAACTCTCTTCCACTGCTCCTACTCACCAACATGGTCATTGCCTTGACCTAATTTTCTTCTCTAACTGCTCACCCTCCAACTTCTCTAACACTGTCCTTCCTTTATCTGACCACCACCTTTTAAGTCTTATTATTCATCATCCTCCACCTCAGCCTCGTCCTGCTTCCACTAATCTATTTAGAAACCTTCTTGCTATTGATCCCTTAGCTCTCTCCTCCACTATTTCCTCACCCCTTTCATCCATGCTTTCTTCTAATTCTATTGATGAGGCTGTGGCCTCCTATAATGCTGTACTCTCCTCTGCTTTGGATTCTCTTGCTCCCCTCATCTCATGTCCTGTTAGGCGTTCTCCTCCACAGCCTTGGCTCTCTCCTTTTGCCCACTATTTGTGTTCCTGTGCCCGCTCTGCTGAGCATGCCTGGCTCAAATCTCACTCTCATGCTGACTTTCTCCACTTTAAATTCATCCTCTTCTCCTTCCAGTCAGCCATTGCACTTGCCAAACAAATCTACCTCACCCATCTGACTAACTCTCTTGTCTCTAATCCTCATCATCTTTTTTATACACTCAATTCTCTCCTCCTTGTGCCCCCACCTCTGGCTCCTAACTCCCTTCCTCACAAACCTTGGCACAGTACTTCCATGACAAAATCCATAAATCACCCTCCATTTCACTACCACCTCTTCTTCCCCCCCTTTTTCCCAACTTTCCCCCCTTACTTCTGCTTCCCTTTCTTCCTTCCCTCTGGTCTCTGATGAGGAAACAACACTCCTCCTTTCTTCCTCTAAACTGACTACCTGCCCTTCTGATCCTATGCCCACCCACCTCCTTAGCTCCATTTCTTCCACTATCGTCCCCTCCATCACTCATATTCTCAACCTATCGCTCTCCACTGCTGCCTTCCCTTCTGACTTCAAGCATGCTACTGTCACACCCCTCCTCAAGAAACCCTCCTGTCCTTCTAACTATCATCCCTTCTCTCTCCTTCCCTTCATTTCTAAATTACTTGAGCGTGCTGTCTACCACCGCTGTCTCGACTTCCTCTCCTCTCATGCCCTCTTAGATCCATTACAATCTGGTTTCCGTCCCCTACATTCTACCGAAACTGCTCTTACCAAAGTCGCCAATGATTTGTTTCTGGCTAAGTCCAAAGGCTTTTATTCTGTCCTCATTCTTCTGGATCTCTCTGCTGCCTTTGACACCGTTGACCACAATCTTCTTCGTATCACCCTGTCTTCACTCGGTTTCAAAGGCTCTGTACTTTCTTGGTTCTCCTCCTATCTCTCCCACCTCTCTTTCAGTGTGTACTTCGGTGGCTCCTCCTCCTCTTCTACCCCTTTACCTGTGGGTGTACCTCAAGGTTCTGTCTTAGGTCCGCTCCTCTTCTCTCTCTATACCCAATCCCTTGGTGCCCTTATCTCATCCCATGGCTTTCACTATCATCTCTATGCTGACGACTCTCAAATCTACCTCTCTACACCTGTTATCTCTCCTGAAATTCAAGCTAAGATCTTGGCCTGCCTCTCTGACATTGCTTCCTGGATGTCCTACTGCCGCTTGAAGCTTGAAGATGAACATGGCCAAAACTGAACTCCTTGTCTTTCCCCCTAATGCCTCCCCTCCTCCTTCCCCTTTCTCAATCTCTGTGGATAACTCTGTTATCCTTCCTGTCTCTTCGGCACGGAACCTTGGTGTTATCTTTGACTCATCCCTCTCCTTCTCTTTACATATTCAAAACATTGCTAAAACATACCGTTTCTTTCTTTACAATATCTCCAAAATTCGCCCTTTTCTCTCTGATAGCACTACTAAACTGATTGTCCACTCATTAATCACCTCCTGCCTTGATTACTGTAACCTTCTCCTTGCTAGCCTCCCTGCTAACCATCTCTTTCCTCTCCAGTCTATTCAACATTCTGCAGCTCGTCTGATTTCACAGGTACACTACCAAAAAACTGCCTCCAGTTTTGCAACTGATTCCTATAGATTTTGGGGTGCTGAATCCAGGAAAAATAGCCAAAATGTTCCATCACATCACGTTTTCTTGCAAAATTAGATTTCTTACCCATATAAGGAATGTTCACATAATTTCTTTTTAGCCGACTGCAGTTTATTTTCTTGGCCCAAAATAGAGGTTGTAATGGTTAACTAACTAGAAACACTCCCTCATGATATTTTAGAGTGTTTTGTATTCATTTTATACATTAACAGGACAATTGGGAGGCGGGGGGCTAAATCCAGTACTCGTGCTGGCGCATGTTCTTTCCTGTTCGCCTCGCCTCGTTCGCTCACTCAAACACGGTGGTTGCGACATGAACGTTCCTGTCAAATTTCAGTTTCTTGCAAGTTCATTATTACCTTTTGTTTGCTCAGTCGTAATCCAGCTTTATTCCGAAGTGGTTCACTACAGTTGTAGTTTGCAGTGCTGTGTATTTGTGATGGCTCACAGAGCCAGAGGTTGTGTCAACTCTCCGGACAGTTTTTGTTTTATTTGTGGGGAATATACCGTGAAAAAGCGGCAGAGGAACATTTCTGCATTTATTAAAAAAGTATATTTCGCCTATTTCGGTTTGAAGTTAGGCGATCAAGACAAACCGTGGGCTCCTCACAAAGTGTGCAAGACATGTGAGGAAGATCTACGCTTATGGATGAAAGGTAAAAAACAAGCATTTCGTTTCGGAATACCTATGATGTGGTGTGAACAAAGAGACCACAGCAGTGACTGCTATTTTTGCTCTTGCATTGTGAAGGGATACAACTTAAAAAATAAGAACGTAATAAGTTACCCCAACCTTCCCTCAGCAATTAGGCCTATGCCTCATAGCAACGAAGTACCTGTGCCTGAACCACCAAAATCTTTGGATCATATTTGTGTGGACGGTTCTGATCATGATGAGACTCATCAGATGGCTTTTCCCGATGAGTCCAGTACTTCCGAGTTTGAAACTGAACCAGATCCGAAACCTGAACTTTTCTCTCAAGCTGAATTGAATGATTTAGTCCGGGATTTAGGACTCCCAAAAGATGCTGCCCAACTGCTAGGTTCTCGGCTTAAACAGAAAAATCTATTGTCACCAGGAACAACTTTTTATTGGTACCGCAACCGCGAGACACAATTTTTGAAGTATTTCAGCAAAGAGGAAGATTTGGTATTTTGCAACGATATATACGGAGTGATGGAAAAGTTTAAACTCAAATATGATCCTGCTGAATGGCGGCTGTTCATTGATTCGTCAAAAGACAGCATAAAAGGTGTTCTTCTTCATAATGGCAACACATTCGCTTCAGTTCCTATTGCTCACTCTGTTATTCTCCAAGAAAAATACGAGAATTTGGCCCTGATTCTTCAGAAGATTCGTTATGATGAGCATAAGTGGATGATTTGTGGAGACTTTAGAATTCTATCCATGCTATTAGGGCAGCAATCCGGTTTCACCAAATATCCCTGCTTCCTTTGTTTGTGGGATAGCCGGGCCCGCGACCTACACTGGGGGAAAAAAGACTGGCCAATTCGGGAGTATTTGAGACCCGGTGAGAAAAATGTTCTTCATGAGAGCTTGGTACCTCGTGATAAAATTCTATTACCACCTCTCCACATTAAGTTGGGTCTCATTAAGCAATTCATCAAGTCCCTTCCAAAAGATGGTGAGTGCTTTCGGTACCTTTGCTCAAAGTTCCCCCGACTTTCTGAAGCAAAGCTAAAGGAAGGAGTGTTTGTTGGCCCTGATATAAGGAAACTCATTTCAGATGGAGCATTCGCTGAAACGATGTCTGAGAAGGAAAAAGAAGCCTGGGATTCCTTCAAGGATGTTGTTCTCAAATTCTTGGGGAACAGGTGGGATGAGAACTATAAGGATATTGTTGCCAGGATGCTCAATGCCTTCAAAGAACAAGGCTGTAACATGAGCCTGAAAGTCCATTTCTTGCACTCCCAAGTGAACTATTTCCTGAAAACTTGGGGGCGTACAGTGAAGAACAAGGTGAAAGGTTTCACCAGGACATCAAGGACGCAGAGAGAAGGTACCAAGGAAGATGGAACACCACTATGATGGCTGATTTCTGCTGGTTGCTGCTGCGGGAAACCCCAGATGAAAAATACATCAAGCAGCGCACCAAGAGAAGCATTCGGGGGAAGAAGAAACGGGCCCACCAGGAGATTGATTGACCCAAGAATGACTTTAAAATCTAAACTGTGTTGACAAATATCGTGTTTTTACTAAACTTAGAAATAAAAATTTGCTAGTTATTACCACAGTGTCGGATCTCATTTATTAGAATTTTATTTTCACACCATCGGGTGTTTGTCTTCATGTATTGCAATGGTGCGGTTTGCGTTTTCTATTCTTACATACATACCTGTACAACATTTTTTGCACATTTCTTTGCTTTGCTTTGTGTCTAACCTCGCTCTTATATGCTCAATGTTTGTGCACATGTATGTGGCTGTTTTAAGTGCAGACAATTTTGCTACCATCACAGTGTGTCTTGTTGACATTACTCTATTCTTATGTGCTGCCTTGTTACAATTTTCTTTATTCTTATTTGAATAACTACTAAACAATTAGTATAAAGAATTCATCCAAGAAACTTTTACCTCGATCGCACTCAATCTGAAACGTTCACCTCAAACTGCTAACCCAATGTAGCAAAAAATCTGTACGTGATGGAGCAAATTGGTTACCAGATTTGGATTCAGCGCACCAAAAAATGTAAAAATCAATCGAAACATTAGAGGCAGTTTAAAAAAAAATTTTTTTAGTGTACCTGTGTTTTCCGTCAGTCTCGTTTTTCACACATTACTCCTCTTCTCATGTCACTTCACTGGCTCCCCATCCGCTTCCGTATCCAGTTCAAACTCCTCCTTCTAACCTATAAATGTATTCATTCTTCTGCCCCTCATTACCTTTCATCCCTCATCTCTACCTACACCCCCTCTTGCATACTCCGCTCATCTAATTGTCTTCGTTTATCTATGCCTTTTCCTCGTACTGCTAATTCTAGACTTCGCTCCTTTCAACTGGCTGCACCCTTTTCCTGGAATTCTCTACCTGTTTCTGTCCGCCAAGCCTCCTCCCTGGCCATCTTCAAATCCAAATTGAAATCCCATTTCTTCACTATTGCTTTTTGTTCCTAACTCGTCCTTTCTTGCTCTCTCCATAAACATTTGTTCTTGTCTTGTTAATTGTTATTTGTATTATCTAATTTATTTCATATTTTGTCTTGACTAGATTGTGAGCTCTAACGGGCAGGGACTGTCTCTCTTTTATGTTTGTACAGCGCTTCGTATGTTGCAGCGCTTTATAAATGCTTAGTAATAATAATAATAATAATAATAATAATAATAAATATTTATCAAATATCAAACATCTTCCCGGTGTATCGATATTTCTTTCAATTCTTCCCAAGTATCACCTTTAAATACCACTTCCATCATGGGTAACATCCCTACATCTCAGTAAAGACCGAAGCAAAGAATTCATTTAGTCTCTCCGCTACAGCCTTGTCCCCTCTTACTGCCCCTTTTACCCCTCTATCATCTAATGGTCCAAATGACTCTCTCACAGGTTTTTTGCTACGAATGCACTTGAAAAGTCTTTATTATACGTTTTTGCTTCCACAGCAAGTTTCTTCTCAAATTCTCTATTTGCCTGCCTTATCAATGCCTTGCATTTAACTTGCCAGTGCTTCTGCTGTTTACAGTTTTCATCATTTGGCTCTTTTTTCCATTTCCTGAAAGATGCTTTTTGGGCAACAACAGCCTCTCTGACCTCACCTTTAAACCATGCTGGCAGTTTTTTGGACTTCCTTCCACTATTCTTAAAGCGTGGAATACTGCTGGTCTGGGCTTCCAAGATAGTATTTTTAAACACCCAAGCTTGATGTAAGTCTTTAACCTTTGCAACTGCTCCTTTTATTTTATTTATTTAACAGTTTTATATACCACTTTATCATTTGTGGTGGCGAGACTGTAGTAGAGCCTGAGAAAATGATGAAACAACAATCATTTACCTCTGAGCAAGGAAATAGTTCAGGGAGTTTTAAGGTTAAAACTCCAGCCAAAGAAAAAAACTGCATTCACAGAGCTGTTGATAGAGAGCCATGCCCCAGCTCCATGGTAACCAGGGGAGGAGATGAGGATTGCCCAGGGGTGGAGCTTGAGGCTATAGGGCATTCACACTCATATAAGCTCAGGGGAGAGTACACGAAGGGGTGTGCATCTACTGGGGAGAACAGGAAGGAGGGTGCTTCCACCATAGAGGAGGTTTCCACTAGGAAAGGAGAGACCCCGGGTGAGAGAGTGATCACCAGGGAAGGTGTATCCAAGAGAGGAGCCTCATGCAAGGAAGCAGGAAGTAAGGAAACCAGGAGGAACCCGGTGAGAGGAAGGTGTTCCAGCAGCTGTCTCAGAAGGAATCCCTATTGCACGCAGTGTTCAGGAAGCTCTAGTTCTGAAAATAGCTCAGCTTGTAGCAGAATTACAGCTGGCTTGGAGGACAAGAGAATTTGCCCTGTGGAAAAGGCTGATTATGAGCAACGTACGGGAGTGTCCTTAGGAGAGCCGGTAAGAAGTGTGTCCTCTTCAGCAAAGTCTAGGAAGAGACTGGATGCTAGAAGAAAGGTGAGCACATTGGAAACTTTACAAAGTTTAATAAAGGATAAGGATCTTCCCAAGCCTTCCAGTGTCCCTCAGCGTAGAGAGGAATCCCAGTGGGGAAAGGTTTTTAAGTTGTTACAGAAACTAAAACCTGCAGTCCCGGACGCTGAGTCCAGCCAGGTGCCAATTGATTTAGATGATGAGAGCATGCAGGTAGATGAATGTGCTTCAGATAATGTTTCCTCAAGTTCGGAAATGGACTGCTCATTCTGTGTGTGCCAGAAGTGAGAAAGCTCGAAGGTTTTAAAGTTTTAAAGAAAACCAAGAAGCTTATTTAAGTGCTTAACCTGCTGGAGAATTATGCAAATGAAGTACTAACATTCTTGTGCTAGCCAGGAAGATTCAAAGGACTGTTTTGAAGGCTTGCAGCCTGGAAGCAAATGTTTAGCAGCTTGAAGGAGAAGAAGCAAATGGTTAGCAACTTATAGAAAAGAAGTGAAGTGCTGTATAGAGCTCAGCTGAAGTAAAGGTTTGTGCTGAACAAAGCCAAAAACCTAAAGCTAAAATCTTTAAAGAAGGAAAAGATTTACTGCTGTGTTAAACAAGCTGAGTAACAGTGCTGCTGTGTTTGCTATAACAGTTTGCTATGAAGTTTTTGTTTCCTTTTTCAACGGAGAAGCATCCAGTTTATGGTGTTGTAATTGTGAACTGCTAACAAGAACAGTTCATTGGCTAAGAAAAAAATAAATAAATTTCCTGTTTGCCTTGAAAACCCCGGCTATTCTTTATTACACAACTACACTACCCAGTAGCCTTGGCTCTGGGAAGCCAACTAACAAAAAGGGGACTTTAAGAGGTGACGCCCTCTACTCCTAGGCAACCGCCTAGCCAGGAGGAGGCCTCACACATTTCAATCAAAGTGTTTTACATTATAACTTAAACTTGGTAATGTACATTAAACAAGGATATGGATAACTTGGATAACTTGGGGAGTGGAGGAGTGGCCTAGTGGTTGGGGAAAGGTATTTCAGGACAGAAGGTCAGGGGTTCAAATCCCACTAGAGGACAGCAACCTTGGGCCAGAAGGACTGGGGTTTCTAGTCCCACAGGTGCTCCTTGTGGTCTTGGGCAAGCCACTTAACCCTCCATTGTCCATGTTCCCTGTAAAATAGTTATCTCCAAGTTATAATGCCCTATTCAATGTAATTTCAGTTTGTTCAATGTAAACCGCACTGATGCAGAATAGCGCGGTATATAAGAGAATGTAAATAAATAAAATAACTTTTCGTTTTTTCTTAATTATTTTCCTCGTTTTATCATAGTCTCCCTTTCAAAAGTTAAAAGGTAGTAATGTGGATTTCCTTATCACCCCTCCTCCATTAATTAAATCAGACACGATCATGCTATCATCACTATTGCCAAGTGGCCCCAACACCCTTATCTCTTGCACCAGATCTGGTGTTCCACTAAGGACTAAGTCTAAAATGGCTTCCCCTCTGGTCGGTTCTTGAACCAGCTGCTCCAAGAAGCAGTCATTTATTTCATCTAGAAACTTTATCTCCCTAGCATGTCCTGCCGTGACACTGACCCAGTCAATACCGGGGTAATTGAAATCACCCATTATTATTACTGTGCTGTAATGTTTGTTAGCTTCCCTGATTTCTTTGAGCATTTTGTCATCCATTTGTTTATTCTAGCCAGGTGGTCAATAGTACTCCCCCACTGCCATCGCCTTCCCCTTTTACATGGAATTTCAATCCATAGAGATTCTACAGCAACTTTTATTTATTTATTTATTTTAAAGGATTTATATACCGCTTTATCCTGAAATCAAAGCGGTTTACACATCAAACAAATCAAGTGGCAGGGTGCGTGGGTGTTGACATGCAGTGAATAATCAACAGAGTGTGTGTGTGGGTGTAGTACAGTTGATTGTGTGGTGAGCTATATACAGTATGAGCTATGTATATGAGCTATTTGCATTTTGATGGGGAGGGGATGCTGAGGAGGGTAGGGGTCATTGGTCAGTTCATATGATGTCTTTGTAGTGTTCTGTGAAGAGCTTCATTTTGAGCATCTTCCGGAAGTCTTTGAGGTCTGTTGTTTATCTCAGGTCATCAGGGAGTGAGTTCCAGGGTGCTGGGCAAAGGCTCTGTGTGTGTTGATAGTGTCTGAGGTGCCTCTCCTCTTGGGTCTGGTGCCTGGATCCAGTCTGATGAGGGGGTAGTTAGGGTTGATTAGTGGTCTTCATTGAATTGTTCAACGAATAGGGTGCTTTTAAGTAGCTTCCGGAATTCTTTTATATCTGTTGTTGATTTTAGATTATCTGGGAGGGCATTCCAGATTGCAGGGGCAGCTAGAGAGAAGGCTCACATGGATGTGGATCTGTTTGTTCTTGTGAATATTGTGGGTGTTGGTATATTGTTTTTAGTGCTGATTCTGTCTGGTCTTTTGCTTTTTATGGTTCCAATGAGTTCTTGTAGTATTCCCTCTTAGGTGTTGTTTTTAATTTTGAAGATGGTGAGCGCTGATTTATATTTTGTCCGTGCGGAGATTGGGAGCCAGTGCAGATCTTGTAGTATTGGTGTTATATGGTCTTGTATAGAGTTGCTAGTAATAATGCAAGCAGCAGTGTTCTGTACTAATTGTAGGGGATGGGTGGTTTGTTTAGGCAGACCTTGGAATAGTATATTACAGTGGTCCAGTAGAAGAACTTTAATCCTTTTTGACTCAATGCCCTCTCTAACATAGAGCGTAACCCCTCCACCAATTTGATCAGTTCTGTCATTACGATATAGTTTGTACCCAGGTGTCACAGTGTCCCACTGGTTGTCCTCCTTCCACCATGTCTCTGAGATGCCAATCATATCTAACTTCTCATTTAGTGCTATATATTCTAACTCTCCCATCTTATTTTTTAGACTTCTATCATTTGCATACAAGCACTTTAGAGACTGTATTTTATTCATATTAATCTGGTTATCGGTAGGCAGGGGTACTTTGGAATCATTAAGCTCTGTCTGCTCTGCACTCAAGGGCATTTGGGCTACCTTTGTCTTTAATGGAACCTCTCTGCTGATGTGCCCTAACTTCATTTTTTTGGTAGTATCCTTCAAGAATACATTGTTCCGAACCATGTGCTCTTGGGCGACTCTTGGCTCTCCCCTATTATCTAGTTTAAAAGCTGCTCTACCTCCTTTTTAAAGGTCAATGCCAGCAGCCTGGTTCCATCCCGGTTAAGGTGAAACCTATCCCTTCAGAACAGCCCCTCCTTTCCCCATAATGTTCCCCAGTTCCTAACAAATCCAAAACCCTCATCCTTGCACCATTGTCTCATCTACGCATTGAGACTCCAGAGCTCTGCCTGCCTTTTGGGTCCTGCGCGTGGAATGGAGAACATTTCAGAGAAAACTACCCTGGAAGTTCTGGATTTCAACTTCCTACCTAAAAGCCTAAATTTAGCCTCCAGAACCCCCCTACCACATTTTCCTATGTCATTGGTACCGACATGTACCAAGACAGCACACTCCTCCCCAGCACTAAGACCTTGTCTAGGTGGCGAATGAGGTCTGCTACCTTCGCACCAGGCAGGCATGTTACCAAGCAATCCTCATGTCCACCAGCCACCCAGCTATCTACATGCCTAATGATTGAATTGTCAACTATAACGGCTGTCCTAACCCTTCCCTTAAGGGCACTTGGCCCTGGAGAAACGTCCTCAGTGCAAGGGGGTTTTACATCACCTGGAGGATATGTCCTTGCAATAGGATCACTTCCTGCCACTCCAGGGTGTTGCTCTCCTGTCACATGACCTCTCTCCTCCATGGCAACAGGGATGCTGCCAGACTGGAGGTGGGACTTCAGAACTGTATCTCTGTAGGTCTCGTCTATGTACCTCTCTGCTTTCCTCATGTCTTCCAAGTCTGCTACTTTTGCCTCCAGAGTGCTATGAAAACACATACACAGCTAATAGCGCACGACTTCAGTGCCGGCTTTCTGCATCGACCTGTAAGATTGTTTTCTTCACTGAAGACTCAACACAGAACCCAGCATTTGACAACTGTAGCTGGGAGATGAATATGTCAGATGTGGATTGGAGTATCCGATCTGCAGAATCAGTAGAGAGATCCTGGATTCACATTATAGTACACTCCTTAGACAAATGTTAATGCAACCCATGAATGAAGGGGCAATACTAGACCTGAGGCCTGTAAGGGAGAAATTTTAAATGGTGGCGCCTAGATTTAGGCACTGAGAATGCATGTAAATACCAGAATGTAAATAGCCTCTTATAAAATACTGACCAGCTTATGAGTTTGTCTATTCATTGGATGGTATATGCATTCACTGTGGTCATACAGAAGGGAGGAGTTTGGATGGGATGTGGGTGGAGTTAATACTTACATGCATTGATAAAATATCCTAATCTATGCATGTTTGTGCAGATATTACAAATCAGCATTAAGTGCTAGTGTCTATGGTACGTGCATTTTTTCACACTTACACTAGTATTTTATAAAGTAAAGTAGGCACCTGCTTGACTTTATAAAATAGGTTTAAAATAGGAACCTGAAAATTCACATTAATAAGGTGCGCCTTTTAAAATTACCTTCCACGTGGGGAAAAAGAGGGAAAACTGCAAGGAGGTACCAGCAGGGTAGGAAGATCTGTGAGAAAGAGGAAGAGCAAGGGAAACTCAAAGGAGTGATATTAAGGGATACACACATTTATGCTAAGAAAATAAACAAAAGGCAAGAAGAAGACTGAAAGAAGTGGCTGAAAAGTTAAGGACATACTGTATGATTAGCACTGAAAAGATACAACAAATCCCAGAAGGAAAACAGGAGAGAACATCTAGAAGTGCTGAGATGAGGATGAAAGGTGGAAAAGAAAAAGCAAAGGAAGAGAAAGGATATGAGTGGGCTAAGTCTCTGGTCTTGTAACGAAATTGCAGAGAGATCATTCGGACCTCTGGAACTGATGTGTGCCCGTAGCCTTGTGTTTCGTTACTAGTAGTAAAGGTGGTAAAATGAAGTGACGTGACGTTGAAAGGAAGATGTGCAACAGAGAGAAAAAAAAGGATGAGAAGAAAAAGTAGATAAGTTAAACAGATTCTTGTGCTTGATGTTCACCAAAGGAAGGGTTGGAGAAAGACGACAAAGATTTGAAAGGAAAACAGATAGTAGTGATGTAGATCTTGCTCATTTGCAGAACACAGTATTTTTATTGAAGTAAAAGTGGCTAAAAATATAGGCCGAGAATAAATATTTCCTAAATTAATGGAGGAACTTTCAAAAATGTTGGTTGGAATGTTTAGGAATCTGTTCAGTCAATGTCTGAAGATAGAAATAGTTCCACCTGACTGAAGAAAGTTATTGCTCCTATTAAGATAGATACTAAGAGAGAGAGGAGTTTGGTGATTTCAGACTTCTGTGTGAGTTTGTGCCTGTAAATCATGGTATTTCAGTGATTTAAACTGTATGTGGAGCGATTATTCTGAAAGTATGTACCTTGAAGAGAGCTTGGGCGGATTGCAAATTTACACACATACTTTATAGAAAATGGCCCAGTGTGCGCGAGATATGCATGATCATTCACACCTGCCTTAGAGCCGCTATGTGACCATGGCTTCATTTTTGCGTGCTTGTGACTCAATTCTAGTATTCTATAACATTAAATCCACACGGATTCAACTTTATACAATAAAGGTGGCACCATTAACGTGCGGAAATACACGTGTAAATCTAGCTGCTACTTACAGAATTATTTCCTATCTGTATAAACTTTTCATATAAGTGCTACCTATACAAATAAAGGAACATTTCAGTAAGGCCATCCAGGGACATGTAGGGCACTATGGCAATTTCAGAGACAGCTCTATGCACATGCCTGGTCCTTCCAAAATCGTCACTTGCCCCTCTGCAGATACTGTATACACATGTTCCCCGGCACAAGGTTTACATGACATTACAGAAAATAAAGTTGTGGGCACGTGTAATTTCCCCATAGAGAATAAGAGTGCAGAGACATACAAGCATGATATAAATAGGGATACACGTGAAGCATCGATAAAGTAAACGTGCATGAGGGAACCATGTGTGGGCATGAGGGGCCTCCTTGTGAAGAACCTCTGCACGTCCCTATGCTCCTTGCACCAGTAGTTGCAGTATGGCAACCAGGCAAAGAACTTTCTCAAGGATCATAAAGCATAAGAAATGCCATACTGGGTCAGACCAAGAGTACATCAAGCCCAGTATCCTGTTTCCAATACTGGATATTCCAGGTCACAAGTGCCTGATAGGTTCCCAGAAAGGCGCAACAATTCCACAATACTTGTCCCAGTGCAAGCAGTGAATTTCCTGGGTCCTCTTTAATAATGTTTCATGGACTTTTCCTCTAAGAAATACTTAAAGGGAAATAAAGAACAAACAAACCTCTTCCAAAGACGGGGAAGCTGTAAAACTAGAGGGCATAACAGGAAGCTGCAAGAGGGTAAATTGAAAGGCAATGTCAGGAAATACTTTTTTACAATTCATTCAGTTTCTTCACTATGATCTTGTCTTCCTTTAGTGCCCCTTTTACCCCTCTATCATCTAATGATACAATTGACTCACAGGTTTTTTGCTACACTCATTAGGCCCGAGCTTTCCTCCCATAGGATCGCTCTGTCTTTCTTGTCCAGCTGGCCAACACTGTAAGAAGCAACACAGTCGTCACTGCTTGACAGATGCTGCACCTTCTGGGTCACATGGCTACTACGGTCCATGTCGTTCCATATACCTGGCTACAGATGCAAAAGGCTTAATGGATGTTATCATCTCAATGGACCCAAGCGACTGGGCATCTCTCCGACAAGATTTGCATCACTCTCCCTCTGATCAACTCCCTTCAGTGGTAGTGCACTCCTCAAAACTTACTCGGAGGGTCACTTTTTCAGATGCTTCCGCCACAATGCACCCTAATGACAGATGCTTCCAAACTCAGGTGGGGGGGGCACATCTGGATAGTCTCAAGGATAGTTGATACAGGAGTCACTCAAGGATAGTTGATACAGGAGTCTCAGATGCAGATCAATCTCCTCGAGCCTCGTGCTCTCATGAACGTCTTTCAGGTTTTTCAATTCCAACATTTAGGCAAACAAGTCTTAGTCCAGACAGACAATCAGATAGCTATGCTCAATGCGGAACAGGCTCTTATCTCCTCTACTATGAAGCCCTTCACCTCTGGTTCTTCTCCATGGCACACCACATCCATCTCAGGATGAACTCAACTTCCCAGTGGACAGGCTCAGCCGTATCCTTCATCTAGAAGAGTGGACACTGAATCAGGAGACGGCCTCATGGATCTTCCATCTGTGGGGGACACCCAGAATAGATCTGTTCACCACATAGGAGAATGCACAACTGCCGCTGTTCTGCTTGAAGCTTCCCTCTCTACACAGTCAGGCGCCAGATGCCTTCCTTCTTCAATGGGGCAAGGACCCACTTTATGCATTCCCACCCACTCCCTTAAAATCCAAGACTGTTCAAGTTGCAGTTGGGGCTCCATGATTCTAATAATGGAGTGGAGGAGTAGCCTAGTGGTTGGGGCAAGGTACTTCAGGCCGGAGGGTCGGGGGTTCAAATCCCACTAGAGTACAGCAACCTTGGGCCGGAAGGACTGGGGTTTCTAGTCCCACAGATGCTCCTTGTAGTCTTGGGCAAGCCACTTAACCCTCCATAGCCCATGTTCCCTGTAAAATAGTTATCTCCAAGTTATAATGCCCTGTTCAATGTAATTTCAGTTTGTTCAATGTAAACCGCCTTGATATCATGAAAGGCGGTATATAAGAAATGTTAAATAAATAAATAAATAATAGCTCTTTACTGGCCCCACCAGCCATGGTTTCCTCTGCTGCTACGTCTAACACAGACTTCACCCCTTAGCTTGGGGCACGTGCCCAACTTCCTCTCTCAGGAGCATGGGACACTCCTCCATCTCAACCCACAGGCCCTCCAGCTCACAGCTTGGCTACTGAAAGCACAAATTTGGATAACCTTGACCTTCCTCGGCATTTCATTGTTTAACTTTTGATGCCGTATTTGGTCTCCTATGTATTTGTATGCTTTACAAGCTTCATGTTTAGATATATATCTAAAATTCATTTGGCTATGACATAATTGCTTTTAGGGTGGTCTACTATATTTATTTTATTTATTTATTTAGCTGCATTTATATCCCGATTTTCACCTGGTCAAAATGGTTCCCTTTTGTGCCGTTTGTTCACTATATTCACTTTTGTGCCGTTTCCATGATTTATTTTTACTTTGGCACTCATTACACTTCTAATTACAACATAAATTCTGCCTGTTCTTTAAATGACTCTTCTTTATTAACATCACAGATCTCGTTTCATGTTCTCCTTTTTTGGTTTCAACCAGCGTTAGTCATGGTGGTCTCTTGTCTCTTGTTTTACAAGATCATCTTTAGTTTGACTGATCATCATTAGTTTTAACATAAAGATAATTCATTGTCTTTTTTTATATTTATTGTTTGCCTTCCTCCTCTTTTTATATTCACAGCAAGTGATATTCACTGGATCATTGTTCAGTTGTTCTCTATAGCGTTAAGCCTTATTAACCACAAGTAAGCTCTGTGGTTTCTCAGCCTCCCTCCCTTCTCTACACCCATGGTGGTTGTTTTTCACTGATGGTATTAGATGCATGATATACAATGAGCTGCTTCTGTCCCATTATTTGGTTTTGTGATAGTTTAAATGGTTTTTACTTTAAAATTATGCATTTATTAATTGAGTTGATTCACATCTTTTTTATCATCTGTTATTTTATTACTTCACATGCAAATCTTAAATGTTTATTACTTTTGTATTATGTTTTAACCTTAATTCCTGGAAGTAAATGAATATACATTTTTTAATTGTATACACTAGTACAAAAGTATTAACTTTTCTAACTATTGCTCTCTTTGAGGTTCCCCCTGATGAATATATCGCCGAAACGCAGGGATCTAGTTAATAAAGGACTGTTTTTACTATCTCACATTTTTGTGTTTCCACAGAGAAGCAAGGCCATGTTTGAAGGTGCCCTGCAAGTCCCAACACCCAGATCACATCATGCAGAACGCAGTGTTCACATGGTTGTAGGCAGTGCTGGTATAAGGATGCCAACAGAAGGAAAGCAGCCACACTATAACAAGATAGTGCACAACCACAGATGACAATTACCAGCAATGCACATAGGTCGCATTGGATGGAGAAGTAGAAAATGTGACTAACACTGGTACCTGGATGGCCCATTGACTGCATGCCACAGTCTCTGTACACTTGTTCAGGGCAGATCCTCAAATCAAAGGCAACAGAGGGTAATAGTCAGGTATGTGGAAAAGGGCTAGTCAAGCCAGGTCTCAAAACCAAATTGGAGACGATAAGAGAATTGGATGAATCAGCTTTTGATACACTAACTTATTCCACTATGGTTCAGCCGGTATATGGGAATTTGGATTTACTGGACCCAGAAACGGACAGTGACTCTGGATCTATACTGGACATAGGAATTGGAAGCGTTAGCAGTGAATCTATAAATGAAACAGGATTGTAGAAACTAGCTATAGGTGACATATATGCTCATGGAAATTTACAGGCCAAGCTGCAGTAAAATTTAGAGCTTTTCTCTTTAAGGAACTTTAAAAGTATCCTTCTGCATTCTAATATTTGCTTCACAGAATTAGCAAATAGAGCCTATGTGTACATAAGCTAGTTCTCTAAAAGTCAATAGAACATCCTCTTTTATCCTGCAAGATGACAGGCTAAAGGATTAGCTGGGTCGACATGGTCTTTTTAGAGAACTAGACCTTGGGTCAACATATAACTGGAAATTAAACAAAGCTTGAATAAATAGTAGAAAGTCAGAAAATATCATGTGTAACTAATTAGCTTCTGTTGTATGGTAGGAATGCAGCGACATCTATTGAGTCTAGTGAATATAGTAATAACCTTGTAACGTCTGCTTTTATGTAATTTGGCATAGATGTCAGCAAAATCTATTTAGATATGTACTTTTGTAACCCGAATATTGCCAGATGTTAATTAAAAAGTAACTGTGTCAGCTGATAATCCTCAATAAAAAGCAGTGACTCTGCGGAGACATCTTTGAAGAATCTCAGATGGAGAAGCCTGATTTAGGGCTCCATGACTTTCTTCCATACAGAGCTCTGTAGCAATTAATTAAATAATTGTGTTTTGTTTTTTTCTTCTTGTTAAGAGGTTTCAGATAATTATAAAGAATCCAGGTTTAGTGGAGGAGTGCAGACCCTGAGAGGGTAAGGGGTTCTTCAGTTTGGTGCCGTGAGTGAGTATACTAAAGACTTGACAGATATCTGTGTGTGTGTATATTGTGATTGCAATGGGCAATAAAGCTGGTAAGGTTAAACAGAATTCTCAGTTAGATGAGTGGGGTGAGAAGGCTCGAGAAATAGGGCAAAAGAAAGGAAGCCCTAATTATGAAATGAGGCGTAAGTTTGGTGACAGTGCCTTAGATTATGTGGCCAAGTGGCATTCATTGACTACCAGTAATCCCAATTTGCAGTTTCCCCTTGGGGGAACATTTCAGGAAGACAAATTGAAGTGGTTACAGTATGAAATGGCTTTTGAGGATTTAAGCAAATCTCATACCAGTCATGAATGGGTCATATATAGTTGGTGGCTAGCCAAGGCCGCAGAGAAAAGTCAACAAGCCACTACTTTTGTGTTTGAAAAGTTTAAAGATCAAGTGTATAGGATAGAAGAACAAATATGTGTTTTGACTAAGCAGACAGAAGCTGACAGTAAGACTAATAGTGACAGTGACCTCCAGCTTCTGAGGAGGAGTTTACTGCATTGGCTGTTTCACTATCCAGGAATAGTGCTGCGGTATTGGCATCCCGTCATGATCAGGAGGTGTCAATCATCCAATTAGATGATATGCCTAGTGTTTCTGCCCCTGTTTATTTATTTATTTATTTATTACAATCTTTTATATACCGCGCTATTTGGTATCAGCGCGGTTCACATACAACAACATCAACAGAATAACAGGCTATTCCGTGTTTACAGCAAACAGGTATATAAACTTGGGTAACATAAGGTTAACTTATTACAAACATGATTATATAAAAGGTATCATGACAACACAAAAGTCCTAGTAATCTTACTGAGAAAGTTGGAGAGGCTATTTGAAGATAAGGTGTGTCTCTTATTTGGGGGGGGCTTTTGCTGGGGGTAATGTTTGGTGGGTAGTATATGAGGAAAAGGTGATATTTAAGTGCTTTCCTAAACTGGGTTAAGTCGGTAATGGCACGAACGCTTGGTGGTAAGGTGTTCCAGCATATTGGGGCGTAGAATATAAAAGATCTGCTTGCCGTTATCTGGGTGAATTTTGTTACAGCCTTAGGAAGTGTTAGTGTGTTTATAGCCGTCGGTCTTCTGGATCTAGTAGATGGAGTTACATGGATGTGATTTGAGAGTGAGGAGGATGAAAGTCCGTGGATGGCCTTAAAGGTCAGCAGTATGGTCTTGTAAGTGAGCCTACCATGTATGGGGAGCCAGTGGAGCTGTTTTAATATAGGAGTCACGTGCTCAAATCTGGCGACTCCCTGAAGGACCGTAGCTGCGGTGTTCATAGCAAGTTGTAGAGGGTTAATAATGGATTGAGGAAGGCCTTGTAGGATAGCGTTAGCAAAGTCGAAATGTGGTAGAATTAACGCCTGGTATATTGTCCTGTAGTCTTCTGGATCAAGTAAGGAGCGAAGATGCCTGAGAGAACGAATCTTGAAATAAACTGCTCTTACTACATTCTCTATGTGCACTTTCATATCAAGATGTTGATCCAGTGTGACCCCCAGATAACGAATTGTGGATTTTGTTTGCAGTTCTGCTTCTTTAACTCTTACATATGATGGTGGGGTGAAGTTGTGGTCCCTTGTAATGAATAGAACCTCTGTCTTCTTGTGTTGGATACGGAGGTTTTGGGATAGGAGCCATTCACAAACATTCTGTCAGAGGGGAGAGATTCAGAAGTTCTGTAGAGAACGGGGTGTAGAGCAGGATATCATCAGCGTATATCAGGCAGCTCACATTAAAAGATCTGATGAGATTAAAGATAGGTTGTATGTATATGTTGAAAAAGAGTGATGATAGTGAGGAGCCTTGAGGGACTCCTTGAGTTTGGTGGAAAGGTTCGGACGTAGCTGATCCAGATTTCACACATTGCCATCTTTCGGCTAGGTATGATTTACACCATTTTAGCGCATTACCACAGATGCCCTTCTCTTCAAGCCGCCCCAGGAGAAGTTTGTGATTCACTGAGTTGAAAGCTGCAGCAATGTCAAGAAAGATGAGCATGAACCCCTGCCGAATGTTATCAATACCTGAGATTATGTTGCTGAAAAGGGTAGTAAGGAGAGTTTCTACACCATGATACTCCCTGAACCCATGTTGGCATTGGTCGAGTGGGGCTGCGGTGTCTATGTGATCTTGAACTTGTCTTTGTACCTCTTTCTCGATGATCTTGGCTAATAGAGATATGCTTGCTATGGGTCTATACGAATCGACTTTCTGGGGGTTTAGTTTGGGATTTTTTAACAGGGGTCTGATGGAGGTGTATTTGAGGTAAATTTGTTAAATTTGATACTCCTTAGATGCTACTTCAGGTGTAGTATTGCATTCCCCAATTTCTGTGGCTGGGGTAGATGTTTCTCCTTTAATTATGCCAGATGGTCCCTGTCCTGCTATCCCTGTAGATCCTGTAGTTATCCCTCGTACCACTAGAATTCAACAGTTGAAAAAGGATATTTTGGAACTTGTGATAAGGAAGCTTATCCTAGTTCAGGAAGAAGTAATACAAGAGGTGAATTGGCTCTGAATAAGCAACCTGTCCTGGCTGGTAAAAGTACTAAAACAGAGTGTTTACCTAAAAGACTACCAGACCCAGAATGCACTGGTTTACAGAAAGCCTCTAGGAGAGCTGAAGTAGGGAAGTGTATGCCTAATCAGAGAAGCAATGATGTAATCCATAATCACCCATCTCCTAGGGCAGGACTTGATTCAGGACACCTGGAGGGTGCTAGGGTGGAGCGGCCATCTAGGCACTTTAAAACTAGAAGAAATTCATTAGACAGAAGGAAGGAGAAAGAGAAAGAAGAACAAGGACAGCAACGTGAGCTGGAGAAGGAGAGACTGATCCTGAGCAGAAGGAAGAACAGCAAGACGTCCAGAGGGTCTAAGAAAGGAGCCCAAGGCAGTACGTATGCTGGGAGAGATTCCTGGGGCAAGCATTCTTCATTGGACTGGAAGAAGCCAGAGGCTTGGAGATATACAGCCAGGAACCCTCAGACAGCACCTGTAAAGGAGACGGTTGCATCTACAGAGAGAAGGAGCTCTGATACCTATTTAAGGAGGTATGGGAAAAGAGACCTAAAGTCCAGGGATTCTGACTGGAGAGCTGGGCACAGAAGCTTTACTACCTACTGGCCACAATACCCAGAGAGGAAACCTAATGGCAACGTGATCTCAGGTATGAACTCTGATCTGTTCCCTAGCTTTGCACAAGGAAGACAGCAGGGAAACAGTTTCTATCCTGGTAGAGATCATTTAGAGAAATCCTCTGAGCCAGTGTATGAAAGTGATCCTATGGTATTTCAAGAGCAAGGGGAAATATCAAATGAGGAAGTTGAATGTATGGATTGTTCTCTTTCTAAGCTGCTGTTCTAAAGTAATCCTCAGATAAGGATCAAACACCAAAAGGAACTGTACTGATTTTTAACTTTCCAGGAAAGTTTCTTTGAGAGAAAGCTTTGGGGAAAGTTGGAGTCACGTGGAGAGTGGACCAGCAATGATTTGCAGCTGGTTAAGCACCTGTGATTAAAGCAAGGCACAAGTGCATGTGGGGCTTTGAAAAACTTCTTTTCTGTGTGAATGGAAGAAAGCTGTGTTTTATTTTTTTATAAAGAGAATTTTCCTTTTGGGTTTATTTTTCATTCCAGCACTGCTAAGAAAGTTATTAGCAGGGGCTAGAGGAAAGACCTTTTCTGTTCCATCAAGGTATGTACTAAGCTGTTGCCTAAATAATTCAGTTGCCTTATTTTGTTTTGTTTCCTGAATAAAACACCTAAAGAAAAGTATCCTGTTGATGTTACCAAGCATATCTGTGCGAGGGAATAACACCCCATAAATAAAATCTGTTTTCTGCTTTACAGTCGAGCAGCTGCAACTCTTTATTCTTGTTAAACGGCTAGCTTTGTGTGATTGAACTACAAGACCCACAATCCTTTGCAAGTCAAGTAAATTCATGCCTTTGCCAAGATTGTGGAACTTTCACAACAAGCACCCCCGTTTACAAACTTGAACAGTTAATAAGAGTGGAAGCTAGTCAGCTTGAGGTTCTGACTACTAGAGAGCAGCTGACACAATATCTTGCTCATTTGGCAGACAAAGCCCGTACATTAACTGAAGTTATTATAGCTGCACTTGAGGCACTTGATCTACAATTAAAACAGCATATGTTAGAACTGTTACCACGCAGTCAGAATAAGGAACTAATAGCAGAAGCTATGGCTGCTTTTACCAAAGGAATTGGGCATTGGACCAAAGCTCCATTGATCTCTAACTGGCAGCACATGCAGCGGTTGACATTGGAATTAGATGAATTTTTAACTCTAAATAAAGAGGTAAAAGAACAGAGTAAGAAGATAGATCTGCTTGCTCCGTTCAGAGCTTTTCCTAGGGGGGGTGGTGGTTTAGTTACTTTAGGATCTCATTGGTCTCCAGCTGAAGTTTTTAATTTAGCTAGATCTTGCCCTGACTTCAGAGAAACACCTGGTCAGTTTGAAGATTATTTTATTTATATTCTCTTATATACTGTGTTATTCTGCATCAGTGTGGTGTACTGTGATGATGAAGACGGCCAAGTCCCTATGGAGGTAGAAAAAATACAGGCAATTTCCCCTAGTCAGAGGGAAAGGGAAAAAAATGCTCAGTTTAAAAGTGCAGCTAAGGCTGAAAAAAAGAACCTGTCAAAAGTTGTTGTCCAAAAGCCATGCCCCAGCTCCATAGCAAC
Source organism: Ichthyophis bannanicus (assembly GCA_033557465.1). Lineage (NCBI taxonomy): Eukaryota > Metazoa > Chordata > Amphibia > Gymnophiona > Ichthyophiidae > Ichthyophis > Ichthyophis bannanicus. Next base: position 32,479,019 of record CM066043.1, on the reverse strand, counting down.
TGAGAGTGGTAATGCAGCACAGCTGGGGGCGGGTGGAAAGATACCGGCCAGTCACATGTTTATAAGCCCCAGAGAACAGAGAGAGATAGATTGGCAAGATTCCAGGGATCTCCACGCCAGGGAAGGAGAATCCAAGGAGAGGCAAGAAGATTGCCAGGGCTGGAAGGATTGCCAGGACACGAGAGGAAGAGAGCTGACTCGGTTTCAGAGGAGGAGTCTGAAAGGGAGCCTCATTCAGTGCAAGAGTTTCATGCTTGCAGGAGGAAGGGAGACGAGAAGGCTGCTTTAACCAGGAAACAGCATGGCCAGGGAAGGAGCAGGGAAGCACTGCTAAAGAAACTTCCAAAAGGTACTGCTGCTAAAGTTATTAGCCAGAGGTCTCAGGAAGAGTTCCCAGACAGCCAGCTCCAGGAGTTTAACCAGAAGCAGGGTTACAAGAAGCCTCTCAGTAAAGAAGGTTTAAATATTTTAAAACTGGTTCAACGTATGCTGAAAGACCAGGAAGTAATTAGTGGAGAGAATACTTCTCTGCACCGAGGGAAAGAACAGCTGTTTGCTGACGACGTCACAGAACAGTCCTGTTCAGAATGTGAGTCAATGGACATCGGGGAAAATATTCTTTTAAGTGAGCCAGAGGAGGCTATGGAATGTGAGTTATCCCTGATAGTGAAATAAGAGTGTTTGGAAATATATGTTTAAAGAAAATTCCATTTCTCTGATATGCATGTTGGTTTTACAGAGCTAAGAAGTTTTAATTAGTGTGCTTGTTGCCCTGAGTGAGACTTGCCCCGGAGTGCTGCTGGAAGTCTCTGGACTACTGATTAAAATCCTTAAAGCTCTGAAAACCAAAGAAGAAAAGTTTATGTGCTGGAAGTAGTTTGCATTGAAGTTTCAATGAACATTTTGAGTTTGTTTAAAGCACTGAGAAGTGAAGCATTATTTTTGAATGAGTAATCTTTGTATGCTGAAGTAAGCAAGAGCCTTTTTCTTACCTGAGTTTCTTGTGGATATTTTGTACACGTGATTTACCAAGCTTCATTGTGAAGTTCCCGCTATTATGGGAGGCTAATAAAAATATTCCTGCGTTTGCTTTCAACTCTTGGCTCAGCCTTTGATTACAACTACATTTGCTCTAAATACTACAACTCCCAGAAGCCTTTGCTCTGGAGTTGCTTGAAAGTGACATTCGCTCCCCCTTCACCTCGTCAGGCAGCCGCCTAGGCGGAGGAAGGGCGCGACAGGTGGCGTAGTATTAAGGATCAAGCCTTGGTCACGTGGTCCCACAAAAACACTGGAGCTGCAGAAAGAAGAAGAAGGAAAAGAAAAGAGGAAAAAGTGTTTTTTTTCCTGTGCTGGGATACAAACTGCTGCTGGAGAAGGCCCGGATCAACAGCTGAAGGATCGGAGTGGAGCAGTTCCTGAGGCCGTTCCTGCTGCTTGATAAGCCTGAGTCTACACCGGCTGGAGGTAATAAGTATTTATAAGGGAATACAAGTGGATACCAGAGCCGGGTGGGACTGCAGCAGTACAGCAGGGTCAAAGGAGAGTGGGCCTATACATTAGAGGTTCGCACTTGATGTTATTTCTCTGTTTTCTCTCGTTTCAGCCACTACCCAGCATGGAGCAGACGGCGCTGCTGCGATGCATAGCGGACCAGTTCCAGAAAACAACAGGAAATGTCAGCACAGACACTGGACCAGATAGCAGCCATGCTCCAAGCACAACAGAAACCCTTGTTGGAGAAGATGGACGGTTGGCTGGGCCTGCAGAAACCAACAGCGGAGACACCAAGGACAGTACCAGGTTACTTGGGTGATACCCTAGCATTGGGCATGTATGGTACTGGGACATTTTCCTTTGGACAATTAACCAAAGAGGACAATGTGGATGATTTTCTCGCCGCATTTGAGAGAGTAGCACTGTTATCAGGGTGGGATGAAAAGCAATGGGCCATACGCCTTGCCGCTTCATTAACTGGGGAAGCGTTAGCAGCGTACAGGGCTATGCCCATGGAGTTAGCCACCGATTACAGGGAGGTGCAAAAGGCAATAAGAGACCGCCTAGGGTTAAGTCCCATGGTCTACCGCCGCCTTCTGAGAAGCGCCAGGTTAAAGCCTGGTGAAACACCGCGCGCGCTATGCCAACGCATTAAGGGGTTAGCGGTAAAATGGCTAACACCGGAGACTCAGACAAAAGAGTCTTTATTGGATTCTATCATCTTGGAACAGTTTATGGACGCTGTTCCGCGAGAGATGAGGTCCTTCCTGATACTACAAGACTGCAGGACCACAGAGGCAGCGACCGCACTAGCTGAGCGTTACCTGGAGGCCAGTGTGGCGAGCCCAGTTAAAGTAGGTGGTCTGTCGTCAGCAGTAAATGTAGCATCAGAAAGGAAGGGAAAACCTGTATGGAAAGAAGATGTGAAAGCATTGCCTTTGGATAAACCTGATTATGTAACCAGGAAATGTTTTGCATGTGGAGAAGAAGGCCATGTGAAAAGAAATTGCAGAGCTAGGACAGCATTGATGACCTCCCACTCTGAAGAGAGCGGAGAGGGTTTCCTCCTAGAGGTGGAGGTAGAGGGTATTTCTGTGGAGGCTTTGTTGGACTCCGGAGCGGACCAATCAATGATTTCGCGGAAGCTCTGGAAAGAGATAGCATTCCGGATGGGTCCGACTCCCGAGCCTCAAGAAAGGTCCATAAAGATAAGGTGCATTCATGGGGCAGCCTCATCGTACCCCATTTATACTGTATATGTGAAAGGCTTAGGGATAAAGCGCCGAGTACCTGTTGCGGTAGTCCCCAGGCTCCCACAAGCCCTAGTCCTGGGAAGAGACTGGCCCCAGTTCAGGCGTGGGATAGCAGAGGGTCTTCAGAGCAAGGCAGGTAAAGCATCCACTTTAGCACCACCCAAAGCCAAGAAAGAAACCTCATCAGGGGATTCACCTCATTTGGAGGGTGGGAGAGTACCCCAGGTAAAGGAGAGTGAGGGAGAGCAAGCCCCACCTACACGTATAGGGAACACTAAGGACAGGCCAGTCCCTCAACCATTGTTTGGAACCCAGCAGCGACAGGCAAAAGGGGAGGTAGCTAGGAAGGAGGACACCCCTAAGAAATGCCCATTTGTTCTTAGGTTTTGTCGCACAACCCCCAATGCCAAAGTTCCTAAGCGGGCTACCCAGATGGCAGCTGGATTTGACCTGTGTAGTGCCGAGGAGACAGTCGTTCCCCATCAGGGAAAAGCCCTGGTAGAAACGGGCATACAAGTGAAAATACCCCTGGGTTGTTATGGGTGGCTTGCACCCCGTTCAGGCATAGCCTGGAAGAATTTCATAGATGTAGGCGCCGGAGTAATCGACCCCGACTACCGAGGGACGATTAAGGTCCTACTTTTCAACTTTGCCAAAGAGGATTTCAGGATAAACATAGGGGACCGTATAGCCCAGATGATTTGTGAGCGGGTGGGTTTTCCGGCCCTGGAGGAATCAACGGAATTAACTCCTACCACCAGGGGGACCGGAGGTTTTGGATCCACTGGTAAAACAGCGGTGAAAGGCTTAGCTGCCAGTTGTGAGGTGACCGAGGAGGAGGATCTAGGCCCACAATTACCCGATTGCAAGGCAGATCCAGTCCCCAGGTTAGGGGAGGAACTTTCCTGGTCCCAGCAGCAGGAGGTATTAGGGCTATTAAGGAAGTATCCTGATGTGTTAACACCTATTCCAGGGGAGACAAGACTCGTGGCTCACGAGGTAGTTACCCTTCCAGGGGAGATAGTACGCCAGAGACCCTACCGGTTGCCTGAGGCAAAACGCCAAGAGGTAGTTTCCCAAGTGCAGGACATGATTAAGATGGGGATAATCGAAGAGTCCCATAGCACCTGGAACAGCCCCATAGTGCTGGTACCCAAGCCAGATGGGACAATGCGGTTTTGCATTGATTTCCGTAGGGTGAATGCCATCTCCCGGTTTGACGCCTATCCCATGCCCAGGATAGAAGAGTTGCTGGACAAATTAGGCCAGGCGTCTTACCTGACTACCCTTGATATGACCAAGGGGTATTGGCAGATTCCCCTCACCAGGAAATCTCACCCAAAGACCGCATTCAGCACCCCTATTGGTTTGTACCAGTTTTGTCGCATGCCTTTTGGATTGCATGGGGCGGCTGCGACTTGCCAGCGATTAGTTGATGTCATCCTTCGTCCCCATCAACAATACGCGACCGCGTACATGGACGACATAGTGATCCATAGCTCTCGCTGGGATGAGCACTTGGCACGCATTGAGGCGGTTTTAAAGGCCTTGCGTGGGGCGGGTATTACTTTAAACCCGGCCAAGTGTATGTTTCGGGGAATGCAAGTAAAATATTTGGGACATTTGGTAGGACGGGGCACAGTAAAACCCCTAATAGAGAAGGTAGAAAGTGTTAGGACATTTCCTAGGCCCTTGACAAAAAGGCAACTCCTTGGGTTTCTGGGGTTAATCGGTTATTACCGCCGATTCATTCCCCATTTCGCTACCAAGAGCGCTGCCTTAACAGAGCGGTTGAAGAAAAATGCACCCAACCAGGTGAAATGGTCAGTGGAAGAAGAACAGGCCTTTTTTAGCTTGAAGGAAGAGCTATGCCAGGCACCCATATTAAGGGGTGTGGATTTTAGTAAATCCTTTATCGTACAGACAGACGCCTCTGACACAGGATTAGGCGCTGTGTTGTCCCAAAAGTTTGAGGGGGAGGAACATCCGATTATGTTCCTCAGCAGAAAATTGACACCACCAGAGAGGAAATACTCGGTAATGGAAAGGGAATGTCTGGCCATAAGGTGGGCGGTGGACGCCTTGCGTTTTTATCTGACGCGCCGTAAGTTTTTATTACTGACGGATCATGCCCCACTACGCTGGCTAAATCAGATGAAGGATCATAATCCCCGTCTTACCCGTTGGTACATGGCCTTACAGGCGTTCGACTTCCACATAGAGCATAGGGCTGGGAAGTTACACACCAACGCTGACGCCCTTTCCCGTATTACGAGCTGTGCTGAAGTACAAACACCAGCCCGTAATATCTTAAGTGGGGGGATATGTGATGGCGAAGACGGCCAAGTCCCTATGGAGGTAGAAAAAATACAGGCAATTTCCCCTAGTCAGAGGGAAAGGGAAAAAAATGCTCAGTTTAAAAGTGCAGCTAAGGCTGAAAAAAAGAACCTGTCAAAAGTTGTTGTCCAAAAGCCACGCCCCAGCTCCATAGCAACTGAGGGTGGTAATGCAGCACAGCTGGGGGCGGGGTGGAAAGATACCGGCCAGTCACATGTTTATAAGCCCCAGAGAACAGAGAGAGATAGATTGGCAAGATTCCAGGGATCTCCACGCCAGGGAAGGGGAATCCAAGGAGAGGCAAGGAGATTGCCAGGGCTGGAAGGATTGCCAGGACACGAGAGGAAGAGAGCTGACTCGGTTTCAGAGGAGGAGTCTGAAAGGGAGCCTCATTCAGTGCAAGAGTTTCATGCTTGCAGGAGGAAGGGAGACGAGAAGGCTGCTTTAACCAGGAAACAGCATGGCCAGGGAAGGAGCAGGGAAGCACTGCTAAAGAAACTTCCAAAAGGTACTGCTGCTAAAGTTATTAGCCAGAGGTCTCAGGAAGAGTTCCCAGACAGCCAGCTCCAGGAGTTTAACCAGAAGCAGGGTTACAAGAAGCCTCTCAGTAAAGAAGGTTTAAATATTTTAAAACTGGTTCAACGTATGCTGAAAGACCAGGAAGTAATTAGTGGAGAGAATACTTCTCTGCACCGAGGGAAAGAACAGCTGTTTGCTGACGACGTCACAGAACAGTCCTGTTCAGAATGTGAGTCAATGGACATCGGGGAAAATATTCTTTTAAGTGAGCCAGAGGAGGCTATGGAATGTGAGTTATCCCTGATAGTGAAATAAGAGTGTTTGGAAATATATGTTTAAAGAAAATTCAATTTCTCTGATATGCATGTTGGTTTTACAGAGCTAAGAAGTTTTAATTAGTGTGCTTGTTGCCCTGAGTGAGACTTGCCCCGGAGTGCTGCTGGAAGTCTCTGGACTACTGATTAAAATCCTTAAAGCTCTGAAAACCAAAGAAGAAAAGTTTATGTGCTGGAAGTAGTTTGCATTGAAGTTTCAATGAACATTTTGAGTTTGTTTAAAGCACTGAGAAGTGAAGCATTATTTTTGAATGAGTAATCTTTGTATGCTGAAGTAAGCAAGAGCCTTTTTCTTACCTGAGTTTCTTGTGGATATTTTGTACACGTGATTTACCAAGCTTCATTGTGAAGTTCCCGCTATTATGGGAGGCTAATAAAAATATTCCTGCGTTTGCTTTCAACTCTTGGCTCAGCCTTTGATTACAACTACATTTGCTCAAAATACTACAACTCCCAGAAGCCTTTGCTCTGGAGTTGCTTGAAAGTGACATTCGCTCCCCCTTCACCTCGTCAGGCAGCCGCCTAGGCGGGGGAAGGGCGCGACAGGTGGCGTAGTATTAAGGATCAAGCCTTGGTCACGTGGTCCCACAAAAACACTGGAGCTGCAGAAAGAAGAAGAAGGAAAAGAAAAGAGGAAAAAGTGTTTTTTTTCCTGTGCTGGGATACAAACTGCTGCTGGAGAAGGCCCGGATCAACAGCTGAAGGATCGGAGTGGAGCAGTTCCTGAGGCCGTTCCTGCTGCTTGATAAGCCTGAGTCTACACCGGCTGGAGGTAATAAGTATTTATAAGGGAATACAAGCGGATACCAGAGCCGGGTGGGACTGCAGCAGTACAGCAGGGTCAAAGGAGAGTGGGCCTATACATTAGAGGTTCGCACTTGATGTTATTTCTCTGTTTTCTCTCGTTTCAGCCACTACCCAGCATGGAGCAGACGGCGCTGCTGCGATGCATAGCGGACCAGTTCCAGAAACAACAGGAAATGTCAGCACAGACACTGGACCAGATAGCAGCCATGCTCCAAGCACAACAGAAACCCTTGTTGGAGAAGATGGACGGTTGGCTGGGCCTGCAGAAACCAACAGCGGAGACACCAAGGACAGTACCAGGTTACTTGGGTGATACCCTAGCATTGGGCATGTATGGTACTGGGACATTTTCCTTTGGACAATTAACCAAAGAGGACAATGTGGATGATTTTCTCGCCACATTTGAGAGAGTAGCACTGTTATCAGGGTGGGATGAAAAGCAATGGGCCATACGCCTTGCCGCTTCATTAACTGGGGAAGCGTTAGCAGCGTACAGGGCTATGCCCATGGAGTTAGCCACCGATTACAGGGAGGTGCAAAAGGCAATAAGAGACCGCCTAGGATTAAGTCCCATGGTCTACCGCCGCCTTCTGAGAAGCGCCAGGTTAAAGCCTGGTGAAACACCGCGCGCGCTATGCCAACGCATTAAGGGGTTAGCGGTAAAATGGCTAACACCGGAGACTCAGACAAAAGAGTCTTTATTGGATTCTATCATCTTGGAACAGTTTATGGACGCTGTTCCGCGAGAGATGAGGTCCTTCCTGATACTACAAGACTGCAGGACCACAGAGGCAGCGACCGCACTAGCTGAGCGTTACCTGGAGGCCAGTGTGGCGAGCCCAGTTAAAGTAGGTGGTCTGTCGTCAGCAGTAAATGTAGCATCAGAAAGGAAGGGAAAACCTGTATGGAAAGAAGATGTGAAAGCATTGCCTTTGGATAAACCTGATTATGTAACCAGGAAATGTTTTGCATGTGGAGAAGAAGGCCATGTGAAAAGAAATTGCAGAGCTAGGACAGCATTGATGACCTCCCACTCTGAAGAGAGCGGAGAGGGTTTCCTCCTAGAGGTGGAGGTAGAGGGTATTTCTGTGGAGGCTTTGTTGGACTCCGGAGCGGACCAATCAATGATTTCGCGGAAGCTCTGGAAAGAGATAGCATTCCGGATGGGTCCGACTCCCGAGCCTCAAGAAAGGTCCATAAAGATAAGGTGCATTCATGGGGCAGCCTCATCGTACCCCATTTATACTGTATATGTGAAAGGCTTAGGGATAAAGCGCCGAGTACCTGTTGCGGTAGTCCCCAGGCTCCCACAAGCCCTAGTCCTGGGAAGAGACTGGCCCCAGTTCAGGCGTGGGATAGCAGAGGGTCTTCAGAGCAAGGCAGGTAAAGCATCCACTTTAGCACCACCCAAAGCCAAGAAAGAAACCTCATCAGGGGATTCACCTCATTTGGAGGGTGGGAGAGTACCCCAGGTAAAGGAGAGTGAGGGAGAGCAAGCCCCACCTACACGTATAGGGAACACTAAGGACAGGCCAGTCCCTCAACCATTGTTTGGAACCCAGCAGCGACAGGCAAAAGGGGAGGTAGCTAGGAAGGAGGACACCCCTAAGAAATGCCCATTTGTTCTTAGGTTTTGTCGCACAACCCCCAATGCCAAAGTTCCTAAGCGGGCTACCCAGATGGCAGCTGGATTTGACCTGTGTAGTGCCGAGGAGACAGTCGTTCCCCATCAGGGAAAAGCCCTGGTAGAAACGGGCATACAAGTGAAAATACCCCTGGGTTGTTATGGGCGGCTTGCACCCCGTTCAGGCATAGCCTGGAAGAATTTCATAGATGTAGGCGCCGGAGTAATCGACCCCGACTACCGAGGGACGATTAAGGTCCTACTTTTCAACTTTGCCAAAGAGGATTTCAGGATAAACATAGGGGACCGTATAGCCCAGATGATTTGTGAGCGGGTGGGTTTTCCGGCCCTGGAGGAATCAACGGAATTAACTCCTACCACCAGGGGGACCGGAGGTTTTGGATCCACTGGTAAAACAGCGGTGAAAGGCTTAGCTGCCAGTTGTGAGGTGACCGAGGAGGAGGATCTAGGCCCGCAATTACCCGATTGCAAGGCAGATCCAGTCCCCAGGTTAGGGGAGGAACTTTCCTGGTCCCAGCAGCAGGAGGTATTAGGGCTATTAAGGAAGTATCCTGATGTGTTAACACCTATTCCAGGGGAGACAAGACTCGTGGCTCACGAGGTAGTTACCCTTCCAGGGGAGATAGTACGCCAGAGACCCTACCGGTTGCCTGAGGCAAAACGCCAAGAGGTAGTTTCCCAAGTGCAGGACATGATTAAGATGGGGATAATCGAAGAGTCCCATAGCACCTGGAACAGCCCCATAGTGCTGGTACCCAAGCCAGATGGGACAATGCGGTTTTGCATTGATTTCCGTAGGGTGAATGCCATCTCCCGGTTTGACGCCTATCCCATGCCCAGGATAGAAGAGTTGCTGGACAAATTAGGCCAGGCGTCTTACCTGACTACCCTTGATATGACCAAGGGGTATTGGCAGATTCCCCTCACCAGGAAATCTCGCCCAAAGACCGCATTCAGCACCCCTATTGGTTTGTACCAGTTTTGTCGCATGCCTTTTGGATTGCATGGGGCGGCTGCGACTTGCCAGCGATTAGTTGATGTCATCCTTCGTCCCCATCAACAATACGCGACCGCGTACATGGACGACATAGTGATCCATAGCTCTCGCTGGGATGAGCACTTGGCACGCATTGAGGCGGTTTTAAAGGCCTTGCGTGGGGCAGGTATTACTTTAAACCCGGCCAAGTGTATGTTTGGGGGAATGCAAGTAAAATATTTGGGACATTTGGTAGGACGGGGCACAGTAAAACCCCTAATAGAGAAGGTAGAAAGTGTTAGGACATTTCCTAGGCCCTTGACAAAAAGGCAACTCCTTGGGTTTCTGGGGTTAATCGGTTATTACCGCCGATTCATTCCCCATTTCGCTACCAAGAGCGCTGCCTTAACAGAGCGGTTGAAGAAAAATGCACCCAACCAGGTGAAATGGTCAGTGGAAGAAGAACAGGCCTTTTCTAGCTTGAAGGAAGAGCTATGCCAGGCACCCATATTAAGGGGTGTGGATTTTAGTAAATCCTTTATCGTACAGACAGACGCCTCTGACACAGGATTAGGCGCTGTGTTGTCCCAAAAGTTTGAGGGGGAGGAACATCCGATTATGTTCCTCAGCAGAAAATTGACACCACCAGAGAGGAAATACTCGGTAATGGAAAGGGAATGTCTGGCCATAAGGTGGGCGGTGGACGCCTTGCGTTTTTATCTGACGCGCCGTAAGTTTTTATTAGTGACGGATCATGCCCCACTACGCTGGCTAAATCAGATGAAGGATCATAATCCCCGTCTTACCCGTTGGTACATGGCCTTACAGGCGTTCGACTTCCACATAGAGCATAGGGCTGGGAAGTTACACACCAACGCTGACGCCCTTTCCCGTATTACGAGCTGTGCTGAAGTACAAACGCCAGCCCGTAATATCTTAAGTGGGGGGATATGTGATGGCGAAGACGGCCAAGTCCCTATGGAGGTAGAAAAAATACAGGCAATTTCCCCTAGTCAGAGGGAAAGGGAAAAAAATGCTCAGTTTAAAAGTGCAGCTAAGGCTGAAAAAAAGAACCTGTCAAAAGTTGTTGTCCAAAAGCCACGCCCCAGCTCCATAGCAACTGAGGGTGGTAATGCAGCACAGCTGGGGGCGGGGTGGAAAGATACCGGCCAGTCACATGTTTATAAGCCCCAGAGAACAGAGAGAGATAGATTGGCAAGATTCCAGGGATCTCCACGCCAGGGAAGGAGAATCCAAGGAGAGGCAAGGAGATTGCCAGGGCTGGAAGGATTGCCAGGACACGAGAGGAAGAGAGCTGACTCGGTTTCAGAGGAGGAGTCTGAAAGGGAGCCTCATTCAGTGCAAGAGTTTCATGCTTGCAGGAGGAAGGGAGACGAGAAGGCTGCTTTAACCAGGAAACAGCATGGCCAGGGAAGGAGCAGGGAAGCACTGCTAAAGAAACTTCCAAAAGGTACTGCTGCTAAAGTTATTAGCCAGAGGTCTCAGGAAGAGTTCCCAGACAGCCAGCTCCAGGAGTTTAACCAGAAGCAGGGTTACAAGAAGCCTCTCAGTAAAGAAGGTTTAAATATTTTAAAACTGGTTCAACGTATGCTGAAAGACCAGGAAGTAATTAGTGGAGAGAATACTTCTCTGCACCGAGGGAAAGAACAGCTGTTTGCTGACGACGTCACAGAACAGTCCTGTTCAGAATGTGAGTCAATGGACATCGGGAAAATATTCTTTTAAGTGAGCCAGAGGAGGCTATGGAATGTGAGTTATCCCTGATAGTGAAATAAGAGTGTTTGGAAATATATGTTTAAAGAAAATTCCATTTCTCTGATATGCATGGTGGTTTTACAGAGCTAAGAAGTTTTAATTAGTGTGCTTGTTGCCCTGAGTGAGACTTGCCCCGGAGTGCTGCTGGAAGTCTCTGGACTACTGATTAAAATCCTTAAAGCTCTGAAAACCAAAGAAGAAAAGTTTATGTGCTGGAAGTAGTTTGCATTGAAGTTTCAATGAACATTTTGAGTTTGTTTAAAGCACTGAGAAGTGAAGCATTATTTTTGAATGAGTAATCTTTGTATGCTGAAGTAAGCAAGAGCCTTTTTCTTACCTGAGTTTCTTGTGGATATTTTTGTACACGTGATTTACCAAGCTTCATTGTGAAGTTCCCGCTATTATGGGAGGCTAATAAAAATATTCCTGCGTTTGCTTTCAACTCTCGGCTCAGCCTTTGATTACAACTACATTTGCTCTAAATACTACAACTCCCAGAAGCCTTTGCTCTGGAGTTGCTTGAAAGTGACATTCGCTCCCCCTTCACCTCGTCAGGCAGCCGCCTAGGTGGGGGAAGGGCATGGCAGTACATTGAACAAACTGAAATTACATTGAACAGGGCATTATAACTTGGAGATAACTATTTTACAGGGAACATGGGCTATGGAGGGTTAAGTGGCTTGCCCAAGACCACAAGGAGCACCTGTGGGACTAGAAACCCCAGTCCTTCCGGCCCAAGGTTTCTGTCCTCTAGTGGGGTTTGAACCCCTGACCTTCTGGCCTGAAGTACCTTGCCCCAACCACTAGGCCACTCCTCCACTCCTCCACTTATTGGTGTCAGTTAATAACTACTTATGATCCCTCTTGGGTAGATTTACAAAATTTATTGAAGTCAGTCTTCCTGAACCCTGTAGAATTAAGGACAGTCACCCATCCTCAACTGCCAGATAATGCAGCATGGGAATGGCCCCATGCAGATCCTCTTATTAATGCTTCTGATGATAATCAAATGACTGCTTTCCAAGAAGATAGGAATAATTTGTTAAAAGCAATTGAAAAAAATGTACTCCTGTAAAAGATTTGTCCAAGCTATTAGATCTGAAGCAGTGTAGGGATGAAACTGTTGCTCAGTACCATACGAGGTGTTGCCTGGCATTCCGAGATTTTTCTCCTCAGAATGATGATATGGAAGGATTTGCTTCAATTTTTGTGAATGGACTGCAACCAGAAATAAAAACTATACTGGAAAATGCTTTGCTTGGATGGTCTACGAAGTCTGCAAAGGAGATCTTGGAAGCTGATTTGCATGCAGAGAAGCGGATCCAGAAGCAGAAGGATGCTAATAAAGGTAAACTTGATTGCCAACGTCAGAAACTTTTAAATTTTCAAGTAGCAAGTTATGAATCCAATTTTAGGGGACGGGGCAGAGCAAGAGGTGGCCGGGGTACTGTATCCAGAGGTAGAGGTTGTGGTTACATGACGGGGCAACAAGGAAATCGTGCCTGTTATGGATGTGGAAAAATGGGACATATGATAAGGGATTGTACTATGCCAAGGAGCAACCTTCCCCAAACTGGGGTACGTCAGAAGGTTGTAGGGGCAAGCTATTCACCTGCCCCATACCCTGTTTTTACCCCTAACCAGCCTTCAGTCATGACCCAGTATTATGCAGAAACTGATGTGGACTTTAGTGAAGACTGACTAGGCTTGGTTGTGTGTCCTAACACACAGGGGGAAATACGCTTTAATCTTCTGGGGTATGACTTGCTTTTCCTGTTAGATACAGGTGCCTCCACATCTGCCATAGTGCTATCTCAGTTACCTCCCCCTCTGTTTGAGGCACTGCCTGCTGCTCCTAAAGTCCCTTGAGAAGGAATTGAAGGCACGATCTCCTTGTTGCCTCATCATGTAACCACGACCTCTACCTCTGGATACAGTACCCCGGCCACTTACCACTATAGTAACACCAACAGCTAAACAAGTTGAGAATATCATCACTACCGTCAACGCCACCACTGCCCCAAATGAGCCCTGTCCAGCATTCTGGATAAGAGCTTTACGAAAGGAAATCAGCCCTTTACTATGCAAGATCATGGACTTATCCTTCTCTACAGGTCTATTTCCATCATGCCTCAAGCAAACATCTATTCGGCCTCTTCTGAAGAACACCAAACTTAATCCACAGAAGGTCGAATCATATCGGCCAATATCGAGCATTCTGCTACTAGCAAAGCTAATTGAAAAAGTCGTCCAGCGCCAAATACAGGACCATATTGACTCCACGGCTCCTCTGGACCCAGCCCAACATGGTTTTCGAGAATCACATGGCGTAGGAACTCTTCTAACCACACCAATCAATACACTGATCACAGGAACCGACAATATCAAACAAGGATTTGCATTGATTTTCCTGGACATCGCTGCTGCGTTCGATTTCGTAAACCATGATCAGCTCCTGAGACAGCTTCAAGATAAGGGAATCAGCGGTTTAGCATTGAGCTGGTACAAATCGTACCTAACGGACAGATGGCAGCAAGTTCGTTCAGGTTCCTCAACCTCTAAACCTTTCCAACAAAAGCATGGTGTACCTCAAGGCTCCTCACTCTCTGCCTTATTATTCAACATATACATGCAATCCGTATGCGAAGTAATCCGCTCCTTCAACGTCTCATGTCTAATCTATGCGGATGATGTATTACTCTTCATTTATTTTTGATTGACAAACCAGATTTCTCCCCACTGATAAAATGTTTTGAGGCTGTAACAGACTGGTTTCATGCACAAGGACTTAAGATAAATTTCAGCAAAACAGATGTACTCTTCACTACAAGAAATCAATCGTTCTCCCCTCCATCGGCGCTAAAGACAAAAGATGCTGAACTCATAAGCAAACCCACTATTCGCTGCCTTGGTTTTACATTAGACCAGCAGCTCAATTTCAAAGCGCAAATCAGTAACATCGTCAAGCAGATCCACCATAAAATACGAACACAGAAAAACCTCCAACCTCTACTTCAACCAGATGATTTCAGGACAGTATTTCAGGGCCTCGTGACCCCCCATTTCGACTATGCCAATACGATTCTTCATGGCCTTCCCAAGTGCTCATTAAGTCCGCTACAACTAGCAATGAATACAGCGGCACGCTTCCTTCACGGAGCCTCCAGAGGAGACCATATCACCCCAATTCTAAAGGAATTACACTGGCTGCCAATTTACTGTAGGACCACATATAAAGTAGTCCTGATAACATTTAAGGCCATCAACAACATGTCCTCCTCCTCCCTTGCAGATATGATCCACCTTACCCCAGTAAACAGAGCGAGGAGATCATTCGCCATCAACACCCTTCAGACTCCCAAAGAAATAACCAAATGCACCCAAGCGACAAGGAGCAGAGCTTTTAAGTTTTATGCACCCAGCTCCTGGAATGCTCTCCCATCCTCCATCCGAGCAATTACCGATATTGCTCAATTCAGAAAGGCTTTGAAACACCATCCCTTTCTCTTACACTACTCACAACCCAATATTAGCCACAGTACAGCCAACTAAACAATGATAGACTACAAAATAATTCATAGATGTAAATAGTTCCCCCAGTTGCTTTCCAAGTTGTATCTCTCCCATTCTCTGTGAATGCATATCTGTTATGCTGAGTTGCTTAAATGTTACCTGTAAACCACACTGATTTTAAAGAGTGCGGTATATAAGAGCAATAAATAAATAAATAAATAAATAAAATAAATGCTGTTGATTCTTTAATAGAAGCAGGAGCATTGCCATTAGCTAGTGCCCAGTTGGCAGAAATGTTTGCTCTTATTAGGGCCTTGGACATGTCTATGCATTTGGTTGTAAATATTCATAGCGACAGTAGTTACGCAATAAGGGTTCTGTGAGATTTTGGGAATATTTGGGCTCAACGTGGATTTTTAACAGCTGCTCATAAGCCTAGTAACATGCCCGCTACATTGAACATTTGCTTGCTGCAGTGCTTAAACCAGCTCAAGTGGCTGTGCTGAAATGCAAGAGACATGATCTTAATGGTACTGTGTTGTCACAAGGCAATCAGTTTGTAGACCAAGCTGCTAAAGCTGCAGCAGCAGGACCTGCAGCTCCATCACATCTTTTATTAACTCTTCATTCACCTGCAGCTTCTACTTCTGGCTCATTGTCTCTGGACTTGATGCGTTCTCATCAGGACTCAGCTGACTTCACCGAAAAACAAGACTGGCTCGCTTGGGGAGCATCGCCTGATGGTACTGGACTATGGATAAAGGACAAATTGTTTATCTGTCCTAAATCATTGTTATATCCTGTTGCCTTATTCTTCCATCACAAGTTGCATTTAAGTGTTTTGGCTATGACAAATGCTTTTGCTCAATTGTGGTATAATCCTGCATTTGCTTCTGCTGCTCATGCTGTGTGTGTTTTTTGTCTCCCGTGTTTACAAGCAGGAAAATCCGGATGCACTCTACGCGCATCACCCTCTCCATCCTTGCCTAGGCCTCAAGGGCCATTCCTCTTCCTGAAAATGGACTTTACTGATCTGCCTTGTGCCAAGGGGGGAAGGAAACATCTTTTGGTTTTTACCTGCTTATATTCAGGATGGCCTGAAGCCTATCCAACTAATTCATTGTCTGCTGCTATGGTTTTGAAGTGTTTGCTTACCCAGTTTATTCCTTTGTGGGGTGTGCCCATGGTTTTGTCTTCTGATCAAGGTCCAGCATTCAGGGCAGAAGTCTGGAAAGGCATAACTGCATTTTTTGGCCTTCATCAGCAGCTTCATCCTCCGTATCATCCGCAAAGCTCTGGCCAAGTGGAACGGATGAATCGGACACTGAAGGCACTTCTCCGGTCCCTAACTCATGATTGGAGTCAGGATTGGGTGGAAGCTCTGCCGTTTGCTTTGTTTTCAGTTCGCAATTCTCCTCAAAGAACTCGACAAGGTCTTACCCCTTATGAAATTGTGACAGGACGTCCAGCAACTACTCCAGCCCATGTCATAATTCCGCCGGATCAATTGCAGGATCCCCAATTGTTGCGCAGCGATCTATTATCCTATTTTAAATATTTGTACCAAACGCTGGTATCTCCTTCCTTTTTTCAGCTCACGAAGCAGGGTGCACAGACATCTCGACCACTTCCAGACGTGGAACCTGGAGACTGGGTACTCGTCAAGGATCCAGCACCGAAGACTGCTCTAGCAGCGAGATTTCTGGAACCATTCCAAGTGTTGCTGGTGGGATATTCAGCGTTGAAAGTGAAAGGATGGAAAGCGTGGATGCATCTGGACCAGTGCAAGAAGGCTCCGTCCCCTGGATAAGACAACTTCCGTGTATACCACCAAGACCAGATCCAGAGGAATTAATTGACATTGAACTGAACTCACTCCCTCCAAGTCTATCTCCACTTAACCAGGAGAGTGGTTGTGAATTGGTTGGACAGTTATAGCCTACTTCGGATTTGTTCACTGAGAATTGGTTAATATGTATTTTTTCAGTAGCATTGGCACTGTTTTTATTTTTCTGGATTTGGTGTCTGGCAGCCCTCTTAGTAATATAGTGACTGTGGATGATTTTGTGAAAATGCTATTAAAAAAACCAACAGTAGGGCCTAGACAACAGGCAATGGTAGATAAATTGCTTTGAGAATTTAGCCTTGTCACTACTCGTTCAGTGGTCCAAGATCAGACAGTTCCCGATTATACAGTCCCTGAGTATGATCCACATGCTCCTTGGGCAAAACATGGTGTTTTCTATAATGTGTTTCATTCTCACATTTACTCCTTAATTCAGTGTTTTAATATTTCCAGCTGTGCAGTGTGCTTACCTCATCCAGCAGCTACACAGTTTGGATTTTTGCCTAGAGCTCGACATATTTCTCTGCAAGAGCTGAAAGAGTTGTCTGTGAATGAAACCTTATTTAATCTTACTGTAACATGGCCTGAGGGAGTAACCCCCACTCCAAGAATTATCAGTCCTCAGCCAGTGATTAACCCTCCTATTTGTTTTCAGAGAAAAGGAGCATACCCCTACAGTGAAGGAGAAGAAAGTGAAACTCTCGCGGCTCTGAAAGCCCGCGCTTTGGGACTCGGGAGCTGATGGAGGCTCTGCCGGGCAGGCGGGGCCCCGCGGCAGGACATTTGATTCTGCCGCTGCCACGGCGGCAGTGGCAGCAGCAGCCGGTTTGTTTTTTTAAATCTATCAGGGTTGATGGGGGGAGGGGGGTTAGGACTGGTAATGGGCTATGGGGGGGTTAGGACTACTAATGGGCTATGGGGGGGATAAGACTGGAAGTGGGCTGATGGGGGGGTTAAGACGAAGTGGGCTGATGGGGGGTTAGGACTGGAAATGGGCTGATGGGGTGTTAGGATGTAATGGGCTATGGGGGGCTAAGACTAGAAATGGGCTGATGGAGGGGGTTTAGGATGTAAAGGGCTATAGGGGGGCTAAGACTGGAAATGAGCTGATGGGGGGTAAGAATGGTAATGGGCTATGGGGGGTTAGGACTGGTAATGGGCTATGGGGGGGCTAGGACTGGAAATGGGCTAATGGGGGGGGGGTTAGGACTGGAATGGGCTGAGGGGAGGGCTTAGGACTGGAAGTGGGCTGATGGGTGGCTTAGGACTGGTAATGGGCTATGGGGGGCTTAGGACTGGTAATGGGCTATGAGGGGGGGCTAGGACTGGTAATGGGCTGGGGGGCGGCTAGGACTGGAAATGGGCTGAGTAGAAGGAGGGCTTGAACTGCAAATAGCTGATGGGGAGGGGGGCTTGGAATGGAAATGGGCTGTGAGGGGAGGGAGCTAGGACTGGAAATGGGCTGAGTGAGGGGGGGCTAGGACAGGAAATGGGCTGATGGAGGGCTAGGATAGGACTGGAAATGGGCTGTTGGGGGGGCTTGGGTTGAAATGGACTCATGGAGGGGCTAGAACTGGAAGTAGGCTCATGGGGGGCTTGGATTGGAAATGGGCTGAGTGGAGGGAAGCTAGGATTTGACATGGGCTGATGATGGTGGGGCTAGGAAAGGACTAGAAATGGGCTGATGGGGCTGGGATTGGAAATGAGCTGATGGAGAGACTCAGATGGGAGAGCTAGGACTTGAAATGGGCTGATGGGGGTTAGGACTGGTAATGGGCTATGGGGGGCTAAGACTGAAAATGGGGTGATGGGGGGCTTAGGACTGGAAGTGGGCTGATGGGGGGCTTAGGACAGGTAATGGGTTATGGGGGACTTAGGACTGGTAATGGGCTATGGGGGGGCTAGGACTGGTAATGGGCTGGGGGGGTGGCTAGGACTGGAAATGGGCTGAGTGGAAGGAGGGCTTGAACTGCAAATAGCTGATGGGGACGGGGGTTTGGAATGGAAATGGGCTGAGTGGAAGGAAGGCTTGAACCACAAATAGCTGATGGGGAGGGGGGCTTGGAATGGAAACGGGCTGTGAGGGGAGGGAGCTAGGACTGGAAATGGGTTGAGTGAGGGGGTCTATGACAGGAAATGGGCTGATGGAGGGCTAGGATAGGACTAGAAATGGGCTTATGGGGGGCTGGGATTGGAAATGAGCTGATGGAGGGACTCGGATGGGGGAGCTAGGTCTGGAAATGGGCTAATGCGGGGACTAGAAGGGAGTGGATGCTGGGTGGGGCTGGAACTAGAAGGGAGCTGATGTTGGGGGAGGATTAGAATGGGATAGAGCTGGGAGAGGGAAATGGAGAGGGAAAAAATATTTTATGTGGAAGGGAAGACAAATCTACAATTGGCTGGATATTGGGAGAGTAAGTGGGGACTGAGAATGGAAGGGTAAAATTTGAGTGGATGAAATAGGAATGAGGAAAGAGCAGAAGGAGAAGTATGTTAAAGCAGATGTAGAGAGAGAATGGAAAAAAACTAGAAGAGTGAAGAAAGGACAAATGGACAGCAGACGATGGAGAGTTAGCAGAAGACACGAAGAAACCAGAAGAAAGTGGTTGGAGCAATTGCAACTGAAAAAAAATGCACAAAAGGTAGAAAAATATCTATTTATTGAATTTATTAACTGAAATATGCCAGCTCTGGGAAATGTGCATCATTAACGTCTGTGCTTTGTTTAGTACAAGAGGAAATTAATTTATAGTTTTATTTCTACAGTGTTGTTGGGCTTTTGGGGTTCCCAGTTTAATTATTGTCTTCCTGTTTCTACATTGTGAGAAATTTCTTGTTTGGTGACAGTCTATGTTCTGCACGTGTAACTGAGCTGAGGTATTCTGTTTATGTAATTCCTATTTGACATTGCCACTTGTTCTCTTTCCCCAGTAGGTCATGTATTGTTGTTCTCTGAAATGTATTGGTTTAATATTTGTAGTGTTGCCTTTTGATAGGCAGGGTCTTGTGCTTTGTAAGTCCTGGTAGTGCTGTTATGATACGGCGGGTTTGCTATGGGTTCTAAATAGACAGTGTTTGTAGTAGTTCCCAATGTGCCTGGCGGTTGGCACTGGATTATAGTAATGTAGAAATCTTTTAGTCTTTCTTTATCCATATACTCATTAAGAGGCATGTTTACTAAAAGTTAGTGTATGGTAACATTATGCAAATATTTATGCAAATGAGGTCCCTTATGCAAATGAGGCCCCACACCGAGTCTCCGCACATGGCCCCGCACCCCCCTTGGGCCGCCCCTGGATGATACTACTATGTTAACTCAACAAGAAGTAAGCACCTTCACGGGAACAGTTTGGCTAAGTACCTTTGGCACCATACATCCTACAGCACGTTATGGTGAACAATTATTGCGAATTTATGCACTGATAGAAGTGACAGCTCAAGATTTGACTGATGCTCTCACAGTCATGCAAGGTACTGTGGACAAACTGACTGCTTATTCCGCCCAAAATAGAATGGCTTTGGATTATCTGCTAGCAAAGGGAGGAGGTGTGTGTAATGTTGTACACGAACATTGCTGCACGCTCATTGATTCACAGAGCAAGGTGGTCTCTGGTATCCTAGAACAGGTGAGAAAAGAAACTCATTTCTCTAAGGATAATATAGAAGGAACTTCTGATTCTGTATGGCCCTGATTTGAAAACATATGGGATGGGTTGTCAGGCCCGGTAAATTGTTTCTTAGTAGCCCTCCTACTCCTAGGAACATGTCTTGCTTGCATTATGAAGTGTTGTGCTTCATACATGGCTAAAACCACTAATACTATTGCAGTCCTTAAATTGTGAAGTATGCCTAGTACTGGAAATTTACTCCAGGAAATGCCCTTTTATGAAGAATGTGGTTCTGAGCAGAACCAAAGGGAGGACTGTGGAAAAGGGCTAGTCAAGCCAGGTCTCAAAACCAAATTGGAGACGATAAGAGAATTGGATGAATCAGCTTTTGATACACTAACTTATGCCACTATGGTTCACCCGGTATATGGGAATTTGGATTTACTGGACCCAGAAACGGACAGTGACTCTGGATCTATACTGGACATAGGAATTGGAAGTGTTAGCAGTGAATCTATAAATGAAACAGGATTGTAGAAACTAGCTATAGGTGACATATATGCTCATGGAAATTTACAGGCCAAGCTGCAGTAAAATTGAGAGTTTTTCTCTTTAAGGAACTTTAAAACTATCCTTCTGCATTCTAATAGTTGCTTCACAGAATTAGCAAATAGAGTCTATGTGTACATAAGCTAGTTCTCTAAAAGTCAATAGAATATCCTCTTTTATCCTGCAAGATGACAGGCTAAAGGATTAGCTGGGTCGACATGGTCTTTTTAGAGAACTAGACCTTAGGTCAACATATAACTGGAAATTAAACAAAACTTGAATAAATAGTAGAAAGTCAGCAAATATCATGAGTAACTAATTAGCTTCTGTTGTATGGAAGGAATGCAGCGACATCTATTGAGTCTAGTGAATATAGTAATAACCTTGTAACTTCTGTTTTTATGTAATTTGGCATAGATGTCAGAAAAATCCATTTAGATATGTACTTTTGTAACCCGAATATCACCAGATGTTAATTAAAAAGTAACTGTGTCAGCTGATAATCCTCAATAAAAAGCGGAGACTCTGCAGAGACATCTTTGAAGAATCTCAGATGGAGAAGCCTGATTTAGGGCTCCATGACTTTCTTCTGTACAGAGCTCAGTAGCAATTAATTAAATAATTGTGTTTTGTTTTTTCCTTCCTGTTAAGAGGTTTCAGATAATTATAAAGAATCCAGGTTTAGTGGAGGAGTGCAGACCCTGAGAGGGTAAGGGGTTCTTCAACGTATTTGAGAGGGACAGAACTGAAGAAAGGAATGAATAGCTAAACATGATGTTCATATAGATCCCTAACAACCGATTCCACATCCTGTATGAAGCAGAGTCACTAAAGTGCAGGTTCAGGGCCATGCAGAGGACTTGTTCCAAATTGATGTGTCACCTCAAGAAGGAACTACGACAGCAGTGAGGTAAGTCATGACACATCAGACATAGATATAACATGTAAGAAGGGGACCCCGGATTGCCATCTGCAATGTGCAAAGCCAGGAGATGCATGCCAACACCATGCATCCAGAACATAGATGTCCCCAACTGGGGCACCAGCTGCACTTCCACAATGGTGAGATCATAGGCCATAAGGGTGGTATGTAGTAGGCAGCCCTGAATAGCTGTGGACAAATGGTGTAGAGAGGGCCCAAGTGGTGCACAGCATGACATTGTATCTGCAAACATATGAAGTGACAGCTCGTGGTGGGGGGGAGCGGGGGTAGAAGCATAGATCTGGGACCCACTGAATGGGGTCACTTGGACAGAAAGCAGTAGTGGAGGGGACCCAGTAAGCTCAAAATACCCATAAGTAACAGATGATGATGGGATGAGATGGCAGTAGACAAGAGCAGTGTGCAGATACCACTGTCAGCACCCAGGCACATGCATAAGACAAAACTGTGTGCAAGGGGGTGTCAAGATTGCCACAGTAGCATAATGCTCTTCAGCACAGCTCATTTTTTGTTGCAAAATATTTTCCTAATGAGCATGAGAAAAGGGAAAACTCGGATCCTACCCTCCCCAGATGAGCAGAGGTCTTCTCTCAGCCTAATCAATGTTTTTATCAACCGCTAAGGTACAGCTTTATTGAAATCTGGAGAGAGCCTGCATTTGCCCCTGCTGGCCGCAGGGTCTGCCAGTGATGGTAATGAGCTAGACACCTTGTTAAGCCCGGAGAAGCAGGAACCTCCACTGCAGCCACACCTGCTGAATCCTCCGAGCTTTCCAGCTGGTGGCCTGGCATCCGAGGGCATGGTCATGCTACCAGTGGGGAGCACGAGAAATAGGGGAGTGGACCGAAGTTGGCAAGGATCAGCAAGCATCATCGTTGCATGGCAGTGGAAGGGAGTCAGGAAGAACGAATGGTCAGCTACAAGTTGTGCAAGATTCCAACTGGCTTTATTTCTCTCTTGAGCCCTCAGTTAGGGCACATTTTGTTTTTGTCTGGGAAACAACCTGGGACTTTGGCAACATTGTTGGTAACATTTTTGACTATAGCAGATAGGGATAAAGTGCTGTGTCTGTATTTTAGGAAATGGACATTCATTGATAAGAATGTATCCTGATATGACAAGGGAGACACCGAAAAGGAGAGAGCAGAGCAATTTTTGCTCCTGTGGCATAAGATTTTACAGCTTGGAGCCTTCTTTGTTTTGAAATTTCCATGTAAATTTATTATAAAATATCACTCTTTGAGATGTTAAAACTCCCCACTTAGCTGCATTTATTTTCTGTAAGCAAATTTCTGTTGTGCTGCCCTTTATGACTTCACTAACCCCTGCTATATGAATTCACACGAAGTAATATGCTTCCTGAGTTATGTATGACTTTGGTTTCTTTTCCTGTTATGGCCTCTTTAAGGTAGCTTTTTTCCTTAACTATTAGAATTCAAGAAAATATCTCTTACATATTGGGACATGAACCAAGGGAATTTGGAGGTGGTCAAGAATGAAAAGGAACATGTATAACTCAATCTGTTGGGTGTCAGCAAACTGATATGGACTAGCATCAGACATTTTGCATCCGATGATCATATTGTCTGCTATGCTGGAAATCCTGATAGTCATGGATGACTGGAACGCAAAAGTTGGAAACATAGAAGAAGGCAAAGTGGTTGGAAAAAATGGACTTGGCAACAGAAAATAAGTTGGGCAAAGACTACTAGAATTCTGCAAGACCAACGATCTATTCATCTCAAACACCTTCTTCCAGCAACACAAGTGCCGACTGTACACATGGACTTCACTCAATGGATTGTACAAGAATCAAATTGACTACATCTGTAGAAGTCAACAATGGAAAAGTTCTGTAACATCAACAAAGGCAAAACCTGGAGCTGACTGTGGTACAGATCACCAACTACTAGTATGCAAACTCAAGCTAAAGTTGAAAAAAGAGTAAGCCATTCATGAATGTAGCAAAATATGACCTTGAAAATATACCACCAGAAATTAAAGACTGCGGCAAAATCAATTTGCTGCTTATGATACAAAGGACAGAGCTCCAGAAATGAAATGAAAGGTTAGATATGATTGGAATATCAGAGACATGGTGGAAGAAGGACAACCAGTAGGACACTGTGATACCTGGGTACAAACTATATCGTAATGATAGAGCTGATCAAATTGGTGGAGGGGTTGCTCTCTATGTTAGAGAGGGCATTGAGTCAGAAAGAATTAAAGTTTTGCAGGAAACAAAATCTGCTGTAGAATCTATATGGATTGAAATTCCATGTAAAAGGGGGAAGGCAATGGCAGTGGGGGTGTACTATCGAGCGCCTTGCCAGAATGACCAAATGGATGATGAAATGCTCAAAGAAATCAAGGAAGCTAACAACATTTAGATTGCAGTAATAATAATGGGTGATTTCAACTACCCCGGTATCGACTGGTTCAGTGTCACGTCAGGACATGCTAGGGAGATAAAGTTCCTAGATGAAAGAAATGACTGCTTCTTGGAGCAGCTGGTTCATGAACCGACCAGAGCGGAAGCCATATTAGACCTAGTCCTTAGTGGAACACCAGATCTAGTGCAAGATATAAGGTTGTTGGGGCCACTTGGCAATAGTGATCATAGCATGATCGCCTTTGATTTAATTAGTGGAGGAGGGATAGTAAGGAAATCCACAGTACTACCTTTTAACTTTTGAAAGGGAGACTATGATAAAATGAGGAAAACAGTTAAGAAAAAACTAAAAGGAGCAGTTGCAAAGGTTAAAGATGTACATCAGGCTTGGCTGTTGTTGAAAAATACTATCTTGGAAGCCCAGACCAGCTGTATTCCACGCTTTAAGAAAAGTGGAAGGAAGTCCAAAAAACTGCCAGCATGGTTTAAAGGTGAGGTCAGAGAGGCTGTTGTTGCCAAAAAAGCATCTTTCAGGAAATGGAAAAAAGAGCCAAATGACGAAACCTGGAAACAGCACAAGCACTGGCAAGTCAAATGCAAGGCATTGATAAGGCAGGCAAAGGGAGAATTTGAGAAGAAGCTTGCTGCGGAAGCAAAAACGCGAAGTAAAGACCTTTTCAAGTACATTCGTAGCAAAAACCCTGTGAGAGAGTCAGTTGGTCCATTAGATGATAAAGGGGTTAAAGGAGCACTAAGAGGCGACAAGGCGATAGCAGAGAGATTGAATGGATTCTTTGCTTCAGTCTTTACTGAGGAAGATGTAGGGATGTTACCCATGACTGAAGTGGTATTTAAAGGTGCGGAAGAATTGAAGGAAATATTGATGCATCGGGAAGATGTATTACAACTATTAGATAAACTGAAGAGTAGCAAATCACCTGGGCCGGATGGTATACATCCAAGGGTGTTGAAAGAACTGAAATATGAGATTGCAGACCTGCTATTAGTTATCTGTGAACTATCATTAAAATCATCTCTAATACCTGAAGACTGGAGGATCGCCAATGTAACACCAATTTTTAAAAAGGGTTCCAGGGGTGATCCGGGAAACTACAGACTGGTGAGCCTGACTTCAGTACCAGGAAAAATGGTAGAAACCATCATAAAGAATAAAATTACTCAGCATGTAGATAGTCATGACCTAATGGGAGACAGCCAACATGGCTTTAGACAAGGAAGATCTTGTTTTACTAATCTGTTATGTTTTTTTGAAGGAGTGAATAATCAGGTGGACAAATGTGAGTCAGTTGATATTGTGTAACTGGACTTTCAGAAAGCCTCTGACAAGATCCCTCATCAGAGACTTTTAGCAAAACTAAAGAGTCATGGGATAGGAGGCAGTGTACTATTGTGGATCAGGAACTGGTTAAAAGGTAGAAAGCAGATGGTAGGGCTAAATGGCCAATTTTCCCAATGGAGAAAGGTGAATAGTGGTGTACCCCAGGGATCTGTGCTGGGTCCGCTGCTTTTTGACATATTCATAAATGACCTGGAAAGTGGAATAACGAGTGAGGTTATCAAATTTTCAGATGACACAAAACTATTTAAAGTTGTTAAAACCCAAGACGATTGTGGAAAATTGCAAGAGGATCTTGATAAATTGGAAGACTGGGCATCAAAATGGCAGATGAAATTTAATGTGGACAAGTGCAAGGTTATGCACCTAGGGAAGAACAACCCAAACTATGGTTACACGATGCAAGGTTCCAGATTAGGAACCACCACCCAGGAAAAAGATTTAGGCGTCATTGTGGATACCATGTTAAAACCCTCGGCCCAGTGTGCAGCAGTGGCCAAGAGAGCAAATAGAATGCTAGGTATCATAAGGAAAGGAATGGAAAATAAAACAAAAGATATTATAATGCCTTTATATCGTTCCATGGTGAGACCGCACCTTGAATATTGTGTGCAATTCTGGTCGCCGTATCTTAAAAAGGATATAGCGATTTTAGAAAAGGTTCAGAGAAGAGCCACCAAAATGGTAAAGGGGATGGAAGGATACTCCTATGAAGAAAGGCTAAGAAGGTTAGGGCTCTTTAACCTGGAAAAGAGATGGCTGAGGGGAGATATGATAGAAGTCTATAAATTAATGAACGGAGTGGAACGGGTAAACGTAGATCGATTGTTTACCTTATCAGAATATAGAAAGACTAGGGGACATGCAATGAAGCTACAGGGTAAACTATTTAAGACTAATAAAAGAAAATATTTTTTCACTCAACGTGTAATCAAACTCTGGAATTTGTTACCGGAGGATGTAGTAAAGGCTGTTAGTGTAGCTGGGTTTAAAAAAGGTTTGGACAAGTTCCTGGAGGAAAGGTCCATAAACCATTATTAAGAAGGGACCCAGGATATCAATGCTTGAACCAATACAAGCATTGTGGGACCTGTGTCCCTTGGGGAAACTGCTAGGTACGTATGACCTAGATTGGCCACTGTTGGAAACAGAATACTGGGCTTGATGGACCTTGGTCTGACCCAGTATGGCATATCTTATGTTCCTATGTTCTTAGAAGAGTTATGGGATGACATTAAGATGGTTCTGTTGAAATAAAGTGAGAAGTCTCTACAAATGGTGAAAAAGCAAAAACGGCCAAAATGGATAACCGAACAGACTCTGAAAATTACCCAGAAACACAGAGAAGCTAAAGCCAGTAGACAAAGAGAGGCAATCACAGAACTCAACAGAGATTTCCAATGTGCAGCAATTCAAGACAAGAAGTACTACAATGATGGATGCAAGGAAATAGAAGCAGAAACTATTAGAAGAAGAAGAAGTTTGGCTTTCCTAATGCTACGAGAGTTAAGGAAAAAATTCCATCCTCAAACTGGAATGTTACAAGATGGTCAAGGTTCCATGTTGAATGATGCTGAGAATATCAAGAAAAGGTGGAAAGAATATACAGGGTCATTATGCCATCAAGGTCAAGTGAACCAACAGGCATTTCAACCTGTACCTTATGATCAGGAACCATTGGTGATGAAAGAAGAAGTTGAAGTAGCATTGAAAATCTTATCAAAGAACAAAGCACCGGGCATTGATGGCATTCACATTGAAGTATTACAGTAATCCAATGCAGCTATTATCATACTTACAAGGCTCTGCCAGGAAATTTGGACATCATGGCCAACTGACTAGAAAAGATCTGTGTTTTGTTGGGAAATCTGATTTAAATCTGCCTTAGGTCTGCTGTATATATACTGGCTTTATATTGGCTTTATATGACTGCACCCTTGCCTGGTGAAACTATGGATGGCACAGAAGACAATAGCTATATGAGAAGACAATAGCTATATGAGAGTATATGCTTGCCATAAGATAATAGATGCGGCCTGTTATGGAAGGATTCTGGGCAACCATATTCTGCATAGGAGTATACAGAATGTTGGGGCCTAGTAGGAAAAAGTACAGGTCAAGCAAGGAATTCAAACTAATGAGCACAAAATACTCTCTGCCTGGTTTCAATTAGTGCCAGAAGAAGAACAACACAGGAAGGGTCAGAGGTCACAAGCTATGCATAAATGAACAGACCTATAAGCAGATCCAGATGTATCAATGTAAAGAGATTCTTCCCCTGGGAAAAGTGTTGTAGGATCCTGAGGCCCTGCTGACACTTAAGAATGTATGATGGATTCACTGAAAATTAATTTGAAACAGACATTTGAGACAGGGAGAAATGTATATAAGGCAGTTATTTTTCAGGTAAGGGCGGGCAGTATTTTCTCCCCCTTCACAGAGAGAGAGAGAGAGAGAAAGTACTGTCTGCCATCTCTAGATAGGCTTTTGCTGTTCTGCATGACAATATTATTTTGCTGTTATGCTGAAATAAACGTTTTTGTAGCAACTGCCGTCTAAGTAATTCTTTGATTGGTGATATTTGGGCAACTGCTTGTGAGAACCAGAAGCCACAATTGGTACCGCAACCCGGCCTTCTAAATTTTCTTTTCTAAATTGCCCAAGGACTCCTCTGACTGCAGTTTTGTCTTGCCTGCCTTTTTGTCAGAGGGACTACCTCCTGTTTTTCACAGAAAATAAAAAAAACAGGGGATGAGAATACCTTCTCATTAGGAAAAGAGGATTCCTTCTGCTGGTCCAGAAGATGGGAGAGTGACGTCGAGAGAGATTTTGATACCCTAGGACGACTCCAGCGGGTGAGTTTTGTTTTTCCTGTCTACAAACAAAGACGGAAGATTTACCCAGGTTCGATTGGTGGGTGAGTACCAAATTTACACATATGCATATGTATTTTATGTGCTTAATGTTTTGTTATGTAGAAAAATTGTTAGAGTGTCTTTGTATTTAGTTGTAATGTTAGGGAAAGAAAGTTTGAAAGTTTTGCCCAGACATTAGGTCTCTGTCTTTCTGGGATTGATTGATGTACGCTTGAGACTGTACATATTATTATTAATACGAAGCGAGTGCGTGTCTTTATCCACGTTTCCATACCCCCGCGAGGGGATTGGCTGGGTTTAGACAAAGCGCAAGAGTTGTATGTGCGTATGAGTCCTGGATTCGTAATTTTCGCTCCTCTGTTAATTAAGAGGTTTGGATTGCCACCTAAAAGCGAAATTACGCGTGCCTCTGTATATAAGGAGGTTCAATTTGCTATTGGTAAAAGGCGAAGTTAATTGCCCCTGTCCCTGAACAGTGAAAACACCAGGTCTACATAGACTATAGAGAAGGGACAGCTAGAGAAATGTTTAAAAGAAAATCTAAACAGGAACAAAATACTGAGAAAGGAACTGAGCCCAGTCCTAGCCCCATATATAGCCTTGTTAAACAGAACCCTCTACTGGAGGCTTCAATAAAAAATTGTTCTAAACAATGGGAAAAATGGATGAAGAAAACACCCTCTCTTGCCTGGCCAGCAGGGGGGTCGTTTGATCCGCTCATTTTGACCAAAATTAGGGATCATATCTTATTTAACAAATGTGGCAAAGCCCAATTGGAACATTTGCAACATATTTCCCTGTGGATGCAGGCTGGTCCAGAGCCTTTGTCTTCTGCCCCTGTACCCCCACCTTCTTATTGGGCAGCCGAAAGTAAAGCTATGGCAGCCATAGGCTATTCTGATCCTGTTTTCCAGCCCAAGTCAGAACCGACTTCTCACCCAGCAGCCTCTATACCCCCAGAACAGGTCCTGCATAAACTCTTGGACACTGAGGGAGCTTGGGCAAAGATTGAGGGTCATGTTAACTTAAAAGCCACCCCTGCCCCAGATCCCAGTGCATATGCTGAGGCACAGGCAAGATTAGAAGAGTTGAAACAGCAATTAACAGCAGAACATGAAGATTTAGAAAGTCAGGCTCAAGCTTTAAAACTATCTGAGGTTAACATTACTGAGAATCTTAAAAGATGGGAGTTAGACCTGACAGATAGGGAAAAACGTCTTAAGGCGATTATAGAAGAGGAAGAAGAGGAGAAGGTAGAGGAGGGAGTAGATGACGAAAAGACAAAAAGTGCACTTACAGTGATTTGTGGAGTTGTGAAAGGTGGTAAAGCTCCTCGAGCTCCACAACCCTGTATCCTTACTTTTATTACAGAGCAGGAGGATGGAAATGGTTACTATGTTTACCGATGGTCCTCCAACATGTACGGTTGGACAAGAGCTAGCCAGCCCCAGATGTTACAGTGGCCCCCTAATGGATCACTAGAAACTGTACACCTTAACACCGCCCGACTCTGCATTCGCGGAGGAGCGGGAGACCCTAACTGGGATTCTGCCTATATGGAGGCAGGTCTTAGGGTTTGGGAGAAGTATGAGAATCAGGACGCTAATAAACAGCTTCTGTTTCCAGTAATCTACACAAATGAAGGAAAATCTAAATATATCCCATGGAGTTTTACTGATATGACTAATATAGCCAGTAGTCTACCTCCTCTTAGTAGAGGGGGAGAGACATGGATTCAAAAATTTTAAAGAATTACGGCTGGATATAATTTGGCTTTGGGAGATATCAAAGCTTTATTGGCCAAAATTCTGGGAAATAGTGCGACAAATCAAGTGTTCACCAATGCTGACTTAAAACAGGTGAAAGTCACAGTTAACACTTACAATGGTGCTTCCTTCAACGAGTTTCGTCCTCGTATTTGGGATGCCCTCAGGGAGATGTACCCTACTCAGCGCAGTTTGGCTCCTCTCACTACTATGAGATTCCAAATAGGTGAGGATATCAGTGCATACCTCGTACGATTTCAAGATTTATGGGAAGCACAAATGGGGGTACCATACGATGATATTTGTATGAGACCTGTATTTTTCCAGACTTTGTGTAATACATTACCCCCATCCGTAACTGCAAAATTAAAGTCTATTGTAGCCTTGGAGTCTGAGCCATGGCCTAAACAACAGGCCCATATTTTGCATTATATTCGATCTTTAGAGGAGGACACTTTGAAACCTGAGAAGGATTTGAAACAGGCCCAAGCACGCTTGTTACACCTTCAACTTAAAGGGTTACAAGAAATTAAAGATCCCCAATCCACCACCAAATTACATCTTGATAAATCTAATAATGAACTTATTAGACAACTAAAACAGAAAATTAGGGAACAGCAGGAGAAAATTGATGACATGGAATATCTGGATCCTTATGAGGATGATGTTCCAGACCCCTGTGATGAGGTATGGGATAGAGATAAGGAGCGCATTTACTATAACGGAGCCCAACGACCCCGTTATCCTCAGCCACAGCGTCGAGGTCCCTCTTACCAACAAAATAACCGTATTCTTGCCCCACAGTGTTGGAACTGTGGTTGTTACGGTCATTTTCAGCGCTCATGCCGTGCTCAGCGCAGAAATGAGAAGTTTGATAGGAGGCGTTTTCCCTTGTGGACACCTCCCCGGGATTCTGGACCCCCACCCCAACAATGACTGGGAATCTATATCTTACAGGCGAGGCTCACATATCAGGAACCTCTGATCACAGTATATCTTAATGATGAGCCCACAGAAATGTTACTTGATACAGGAGCCACTTCCTCTGTATTAACTGCTTTACCACAGAGATGCCAGCTTAGTAGAAAGAAAATGACTACCACTGGTTTTGATGGTAGACCCCTTACATCTTACCTAACTACACCCATTTGTTTAAGAATAGGAAATCAGCAGATTTCTCATTCTTTTCTGTTTGCCCCATATTGCCCAGTAAATTTGATGGGAAGGGACTTATTGGTGAAATTACAGGTTGAATTCACCTATGGTCCGCTGGGAGAAAAAGGCCCTGAGCGGTCACTGCTCCTCAGCCCTTATGGCCGAGTTAAATCACATCTGCCTATTACCATTCATATTAAGCCTGGCTGTAAACCACCAAAGATTCCGCAGTATCCCCTCCAACCTGAGGCCCTGCAGGGATCTCGCCAGGAGATTCAGGAGCTGTTTCAGCATGGAATTATTGAACTCAGTAACTCCCCATATAACACCCCACTATTCCCTGTGAAAAAGCCTAATGGGAAGTGGAGAATAGTTCATGACTTACGTGCACTTAACAGTGTTATTGAACCACAGTTTCCAATAGTCTCAAACCCTGCCACATTGCTGACAACAGCTACTCTGTATAAATATCATACTGTTCTGGACCTTTCCCATGCCTTTTTTGGGATAGAGGTCGAACTCACATCCAGGCAGTTTCTGGCATTTATTTTTGAGGGTCAGCATTATCAGTGGACCAGGTTACCCCAACGATATGT
The DNA here is from genome assembly GCA_033557465.1 of Ichthyophis bannanicus. Lineage (NCBI taxonomy): Eukaryota > Metazoa > Chordata > Amphibia > Gymnophiona > Ichthyophiidae > Ichthyophis > Ichthyophis bannanicus. Next base: position 32,447,273 of record CM066043.1, on the reverse strand, counting down.
GGAAAGTCCCTCCATATTCTCTCAAGCACTAGTTGCTGATTTGCAATCATTCAGGGCAGAGTTGCCCAGCAATGTGTCTTTGTTACAGTATGTAGATGACTTACTGCTTTCCACAGCTGAGGCTGCAACAAATCTGGCCCTCACAGATAAACTTGTTTGTTATCTTTTGGAAAGTGGCTACCAGATTAACATGGCCAAGGCACAGATCTGCCAAACTGAAGTCACTTTTCTGGGTTTCCTAGTAGGAGATGGAATACTGTCTGTAACAGAGAAAACTAAACAACACTGTCTGCAATTACAGATGCCTACCACTGTAAAGCAATTGCGATCTCTGCTCGGCATGATAAACTTCTGCCGTAATTGAATCCCAGGTCACAGTCAACGCACACATCCCTTTCGCAAATATTTAAAAGGGGGGGCTAAGGGGTCGACTGTTATCAGCCTGTCAGCTCCTGACCAGATTTTGCTTCAGTCTCTTCTGTCTGATGTCTCGCACACACCAAGTATCTGTCTCCCTGACTATTCAAAGGAGATGTTTCTCATTAGCTTTCACGGACATCACACGTGGGCAGCTGTGATTTATCAGGATGATGGTAAAATTGTGTCCTACTTGTCAGGGTCTTTTTCTGTTACAGAAATAGTTCTGCCTGATGTTGAGAGAGGGTTAGTAGCCACCAGTGAGGCAGTCAGGAAGACCTATAACACCTTTCATCCCTTGCGACTCACTGTGTATTGCTCCGGTGATGTAGAGGCATTGTTATGCAGTAATACTCTCCACTTTACCCCACATCGGGTGCACCAGCTTTGTGCTACTCTGCTACGGAGTCATATTCTCATTAAGCCATTCCCTGCAAGTCACCCTTTTGGCTACCTACAAAATGTAGTTTCTGTCATTGTTGGTGAGGAAGGATATAACGTCCCCATTTTTTCTTTCGCAGATAATATTCTGTCTCTTCACGAAATGCCTGTCAATTCTAAAGTCTGGTTCACTGACGGTTCTGAGACGTCACTATGTTCTGGCTTCAGTGCAGTACAGATATCTCTATCTGGTGACATTCTAGATGTGTTGCAATATCAGTTGCCGAGTGCTTATAGTGCTCAAGGTGCTGAACTCTGTGCAATTTTGGCAGTCTTACTGCATCAGGAGAGACAGAACATTATTATATTCACTGACTCCCAATATGCAGCACAAGTGCTGACAGCGCTTCACCAGAAATGGTCACAAAGAGGTTTTATCACTTCCTCAGCCAGCTCAATCTCACATCTTGATGAGATACATCAAATTTATGAGTGTTTAGAGAAACGCAGAATCAACAATCTGTTTCTGTGCTGTGAATGGGTTCCTGGACATACACAGGGAGACTCTTTCCGCCAGATGGGCAATGCCCTGGCAGATCAGTTAGCCAAAGAAGTAACTAGTAATGCTTCCCTGACTTTACCTGTCACCAGATCACAGATCTATTTAGTACCTGACCTTGCTGATTATCAGAAAGATGCTGTTTCTCATGAGATAGGAAACTGGGAGAGACTAGGTTGTTCCCAAATTAAGAAAATGTGGGTACATCCATCAGGAAGACTCTGTATCTGTTATGTAGCACTGAAACGCCTCACAGAACTCATTCATGATATCTATCATTCTAGTACTGCAAATGTTTACAGCATGCTTGAGGACATTTTTTGGTGTCCACACATGAAAAATCGCATTCAGGAACTGGTAGCTAAATGTCCCGTGTGTATTCTGAACTCTCAGCCAGGAGGAAAACCCATAGCCAAAGATCACCTCCCGGTTCTAAGTGGTCCTTTTGAATCCTGGTATGTAGATTTTACTGACATGATCCACAGATGTGCTCAGAAGCGGTACCTTTTAGTGTGGGTTTGCCCTTGGTCTAAATGGATTGAGGCTTTTCCCTGCAATAGAGAGACTGCTGAAGAAGTAGTAGAGGTTTTGCTAACACAAATAATTCCCCGATTTGGCATTCCTAAAGTCATATATTCTGATAATGGCTCTCACTTTCGTAATGCTCTTGTGACTGCACTCACCCAGCATCTTCCTGTTCAGTGGAAGTATGTTTCTGTGTATAAACCTACTTCCAATGGTCTTGTTGAACGATGTAATGGCATTTTGAAAACTCAACTCAGAAAGATTTGCGCTTCTGGTCACATGACCTGGCTACAAGCATTACCAATGTGCTTGTTTCAACTGCGTAATAGCCCGATCAAACGATTACATCTGACACCTCATGAAATGGCCACTGGCCGGCGTATGCGCACAACTAATTTATCACAGTCCCAGGTTCCGATTCATAATAGTCTCTCTGCTTACCTTGCAGGACTCCGGATTGCGCTCCAAGAAATTGCTGACCGTGTAGCAGACACACAGTCTGTGTCCAGTCCATCCTTATTACCTTGCTTCCCTGTAGGGTCCACTGTCTATAAAAGAAATTGTGTTCGTGCATCCTGGGACTGCCCAACCTTTTCAGGACCCCACGTTGTCACTGCTGCTTCCCCTTTTGCTGCCAGACTGAATGATACTGATACTTGGGTGCATGTCAGCCATCTAAAAGCGTCTCCAGCTGTCCCATCTGATTAATCAGTTTTATTTCCCTACAGAACTCATGTGTTCTCACCACAGTGCTATGTTATTAGTACCAAAGATGATCGCTGTCAAGCCTACTCCATGGGCATCCTTGTGCTTTTTTTCTGGGAATCTCTGTCATAATCGTGCTCCTTATTGAGTGTTTACATCCAGATGGACAGCTAGCTTTGTTTCTCCAGGGATGGAACCAGACTAACCAAACGATATCTCGAGCACCCCGGGCTTTACCTGAAGGCTCTCTGAACTTGTGGAAGCAATCAGTATTACACATTGTTTCCCTGATGAACATTGCAGACTGCATTATTTGTACCCCTTTGCCGAAGGGTGTATCATATGCTCCAGTACATGTTTCAAAGGTTCCCTTAAATGAGTATGCAGGACAGCTTGCTTGTGTAGATAATAATAATTTTTCTGCCAGTTGTTATGAAGCTTTTAATTGTTCCCAGACGTGGCATGCAATGAATATGATACATGACCCTTTGCGTGTATATGTTGACCCGAATATGATATTTGATTTATGTTTAATAACAAATGTATCCATTGCTTTTTCAGACAGGTGTAACCTGTCATATAATGTGATTACTGGATCCTTTCATTTTGCTAGTAATTCTGTCATGATAAAGTGGTATAATCAATCTGGTAATATGGACCCCTCCAATATGAAATATGATTGGAGAAATATTACAAGCAACCCGGTAGTGTTTAATGGAGCTGACTTCCGCTGGTATGTGGGAGTTGGTCCCATTTACCACGATGGTTCAGCTGTGCTGACAACGGGTTCTCAGAATGAATCTCCATATACTTCATGCTATCTCCCAATGTCCAGTTTCAGGAGGGATCTTACCTCAGCTACCACGGGAAAATCTTCTGTTAAGTGGTTTGATGGGCATCATATGAGTCGCATATGGACACCTGCTACAAACCTCTTTGCTGTAGTGGGTCATTATTGGTTGTGTGGGGAAACTCTGTATTAGGTAATTAACCTCTCTCTATTACCTTGTGCTTTGGTCAAAGTTTCTTCTTTTTCTGTCTTGATTCCTCTTAATGTTACCCATCATTCTGCTTCTCGCTCCACCCTGCATAGATTAAAACGTAGCTCCTCAGCTTATGCTAGCCCCTGGGATTCCTCTATAGCTGAGGATGATGCCATTCAGGCTTCATTTGAGTATATCAATTCCACTTATCCCATGACTAAAACTCGTTTGGATGTCCTTAGCGCAACGGCCTGGATTCCCTTTGCCACCCCCGCCCTAACTGCTGAGCTTGGTATGGCTGTACGCCGTTTGCAATGTTTGTTGCATATTCAAATGAAAGCTGTTACCGAATCTATCTCATGCCTAGCTGAGTCCCTTGAGCAAAATACACAAATGACTCTGCAGAATAGGCAAGCTTTGGATTTACTTTTGGCCGCTGAAGGCGGAACATGCACTTTCATTAATGCTACAAACTGTTGTACGGTCATCGCTAACCATACCATTTTTGTTCTAGATCATAGGTGTCAAACCTGTCCTGGAGGGCCACAATCCTGCCAGGTTTTGGGATAGCCCTAATGAATATGCATGAGATATATATGCATTAGAGATATCCTGCCAACCTGACTGGTTTGTGGCCCTCCAGGACTGGATTTGGAGACCACTGCTTTACACCTCTGTCATTTAAGATTGTGAGTGGGCAAGGTGCAGATGTCCAAGACATCAAAAAGGTTAGATAGAATTTGTCACATTCCTCCTCACTTCTCACCACCACCAAAATATTGTCCATTAGACATCTTTTTGGTGGTGGTGAGAATCGAGGATGAATGTGACACATTCTAGCTACCCTTTTGATGTCTAGGACATCTGTACTTTGCCCACTCACCATCTTAAATGACAGAGGTGTAAAGCAGTGGTCTCCAAATCCAGTCCTGGAGGGCCACAAACCAGTCAGGTTGGCAGGATATCTCTAATGCATATATATCTCATGCATATTCATTAGGGCTATCCCAAAACCTGACAGGATTGTGGCCCTCCAGGACAGGTTTGACACCTATGTTCTAGATGCAATGAATAAGATAAAACATCTCTCTGAGTTGCATATTGATGATTTTAAGGGGGGCTTCAACTTGATAATATCTGGGGTAGTATTGCTTCATGGTTTGCTAGTTTAGGTGTAGGACTTAAAGCCTTCTTTATTACGCTTTTAAGTATAGCTTGTTTTGCAATCATTGCTTATTGTACCTTATCCATTTTACTTGCCTGTTGTAAACGAATGATATCGCAAAGCACTAAAACCATGTATATTGTGTCAAGGGAACAGTACCAACGATTGCCTTTGAATGATCCATCTTTGTCTCAAATGGCTGTTATTCACGCCCCTTAGTGGGATTACTTTTACTACCCCCCCCCCCCAAACAAAAAAAAAAAGGAAAAGAAAAAGTGGCAAATGTTGGGAAATCTGATTTAAATCTGCCTTAGGTCTGCTGTATATATACTGGCTTTATATTGGCTTTATATGACTGCACCCTTGCCTGGTGAAACTATGGATGGCACAGAAGACAATAGCTATATGAGAAGACAATAGCTATATGAGAGTATATGCTTGCCATAAGATAATAGATGCGGCCTGTTATGGAAGGATTCTGGGCAACCATATTCTGCATAAGAGTATACAGAATGTTGGGGCCTAGTAGGAAAAAGTACAGGTCAAGCAAAGAATTCAAACTAATGAGCACAAAATACTCTCTGCCTGGTTTCAATTAGTGCCAGAAGAAGAACAACACAGGAAGGGTCAGAGGTCACAAGCTATGCATAGATGAACAGACCTATAAGCAGATCCAGATGTATCAATGTAAAGAGATTCTTCCCCTGGGAAAAGTGTTGTAGGATCCTGAGGCCCTGCTGACACTTAAGAATGTATGATGGATTCACTGAAAATTAATTTGAAACAGACATTTGAGACAGGGAGAAATGTATATAAGGCAGTTATTTTCAGGTAAGGGCGGGCAGTATTTTCTCCCCCTTCACAGAGAGAGAGAGAGAGAGAGAGAAAGTACTGTCTGCCATCTCTAGATAGGCTTTTGCTGTTCTGCATGACAATATTATTTTGCTGTTATGCTGAAATAAAAGTTTTTGTAGCAACTGCCGTCTAAGTAATTCTTTGATTGGTGATATTTGGGCAACTGCTTGTGAGAACCAGAAGCCACAGTTTATACCAAAACTAAAGAAAGTTGATCCAACTGACTGTGGAAATTATCGCACAATCGCTCTTATACCATATGTCAGCAAGATTCTATTCAAGATTATTCAGCAGAGACTACAACCATACCTGGAACGAGAACTGCCTGAAGTGCAAGCAGGGTTCAGAAAATGCTGAGGAATGAGAGACATCATTGCAGATCTGAGATGAATCCTTGAAAAGTCTGAAGAACACCAAAAGGATATCTAAGAGCATAAGATATGCCATACTGGGTCAGACCAAAGTCCATCAAGCCCAGTATCCTGTTTCCAACAGTGGTCAATCTAGGTCATATGTACTGTCACCGCCTCTGAGCCCAAGCGGTAGAAACTGGTATTGCTTGGCTCCTCGAGGGTGGTAGTTGTGCCTTCTCTTGTACAAAATCACAGAACAAACTTTAGTTCAAGTTTAGGGCTTTATTCCCCGTCCCTTGAGGTTTCTTTCTCTTTTGGATAACACAAAATAAGAGCCCACTTTGGATTATAACACAAATTAAATGGATAACAAAAATAGCTTCCTGCAGCTTCCAAACTTTAAACCAAAGAAAATAACAAACAGTCTTGCTGTCTCACACAAGCCTTTCCTTTGCTGGCTAATAATACAGCTCACGTCTGTTTGTTGGAGAGTGATTGAAAGTTAGCATACAGCTTACAACACTGGAGCTATGGTCACAATTAAATATTTATCTCAGAGAAAACTCTGGTTCAGCCAGAGTTAAAGAGCAGTCCATTAATTCAGGAATTACAGATACCTCTGAATTTTCATATTCCATTAATTCCGGCTCGTCGGCATTTACATTCTTAACATCAGCTGTTGAATGAGAGTATGGCTGGGTTGCCTCGTCAAACAGGAAGTTCCTCTCTGTATCTAAGCCAATGCCTCCCTGGGAACTACCATATGACTTTGAGTTGAGCTTTTCCAAGCTCTGCCCCTGCTGGTATCCTAGTAGATAGCTCAAATCTCTGTTTGCCTTGTTATTAGGATAATTACGGCAGGTTCTGTGCCTGTTCAAGTCTAGCTTTCTTAACTCAGCTGACCTGGATTGCAAAGTTTCTGACGGAACTTTGCCAGAAGCTGGGAGCTCACAATGACTGGGTAAATCTTCAGTTTCTTCTGGTAGGTAAAACTCTCTTCTCCTAGGTTTTCTGTAACTAGGGGAAAAGTTATTCTCAGCCTCTATATAGCTTGTGTTGGTGCGGCTATTTCTAGGACTCCAGGGTTTTACCCTCTCAGATAGAAAATAGCCTTTACTTTCATTCCTTGCACTGGTACCTGCTATTGCAGTCTTCCCACGTTTCTCTTCTCTTTCACGCACATATACGCTATCAGGCTGCTGACTTCCCACTGTTTCATACCGGTCTCTGGATTCTCTCAGACCTTCATGCTGGCTCCCTCGTTGCTCCAATGTTTCACTCTCACTCTCATTCTCTCTTTCAGACCAACTCCATGCTCTCCACGGCTTCAACTGTGTTTGCCGCAGTCTCGCTGATTGTGACCTTTGTTGCTCCAACTCCTCTCCCTTTCTAACTGTTTGAGAGCCTATTTTATCCTCGTGTCTCCTGACTCCACCTCCACCCAGCTGATCCCTATTAAGCAAAGTGAATTCCCTTTCTTTGCTACCTGGGTGTGTCTGCATGGGTCTTGTGCACGTGTGCTTGGGTTGTCTATAGCAACCATCTGCCATTACTTTGTTTACCCTGTCATTTTTTCTCCGATCATTCGCGCTGATCTCCATTTTCTCGGGCTGCCCTAGGTCTACCCTGTGACAGTACCTAGCAGTTTCCCCAAAAGACACTGGTTCTGTATGTGTTTTATTGACTACAGCAAGGCTTTTGACTGTGTAAATCATGAGAAACTCTGTGTCACATTAAGAAGCATTGGTATATCTGGACACCTTATCATTCTCTTGCATAACCTTTACATTGATTAAGAAGCAACAGTTTGAACGAAACAAGGAGATACAGAATGGTTTAAAATTAGCAAAGGTGTACGACAAGTCTACATACTTTCCTCCTACCTGTTTATTTTATATGCAGAACAAATCACCAGAGAAGCAGGACTGTATGAAGACAACCAAGGTATGAAGATTGGTGGAAGACTCAACAACCTTCACTATGTTGATGATACCACATTAATGGCTGAAAGTGAAGATGATCTGAAACATTTGCTTCGCAAGATCAAGGAATGTAGTTTTAAAATGGGCCTGCACCTTAATGTAAAGAAGACAAAAATCCTGGCAACTGGAAAAATCAATGCATTCATAATTTTTGGAGAAGAAATTGAGATAGTGGACAACTTTAACTTACTTGGATCAACTATCAATAAAGAAACAACAAGCAGTCAAGAAATCCGATGACACATTGCTCTTGGCCAAATGGCTATGAAGGACCTAGACAAGATTCTTAAGAGCAGATGTCTCTCTCCATAAAAGATTTGACTCATTCGCGCCATGGTATTTTCATTAATGTCATATGGATGCAAAAGTTGCACAGTGAAAAAGAGATAGGAAGAAAATTGATGCCTTTAAATTATGGTGCTGGCGATGAATACATGGACATGGTTCCATCCATCACTGGTTTTGTTCCTTCCTACTTCTAGGTCCTTTTCTGTCTTTACCATCTCCTCTTCTTTGCCTATTAACCCCTTGTCCTGTGGTGTCCCTCAGGGCTCTGTCCTTGCCCCTGTCCTCTTCAATGTCTTCCTGGCCCCTCTCACCCTCCTGATCCAAAAGCATTGTGTCTCTGCGTATTACTACACAGATGACATCATCCTCTTGCATCATAATAACCCCAATGACCCTGACTTCACCCCTTTCAACAATTGGCACCTGGTTGACCTCTAATTTCCTCCATCTCAACCTGGCAAAACTACCCCTTCCCTAGCCCCATCACTCTCTTCCTCCCGCATCCCCCTGGTCCCTACGTTATGCTACCTTGGTATCACCCTAGATTCTGCCTTATCCTTCCATGATCATCTATCCTCCATAATCTGTTGATCTTTTTGCCCTCTCTGCCATATTCACGCTGCCCACCCCTTCCTTGCCACCTCCTCCCTAATCACCCTTCTTTTTTCCCTAGTAATGAACTGGATTGACTTCTGCAACATTGCCCTTGCCGGTCTCCCATAACACCAACTACGCAGACTTCAGCTTCTACAGAATACATCAGCCCGCATTGTCACACACGTCTCCCATACAGACCATGTTACACATTTACTCATTCACCTCCACTGGCTCCCTGTCACTTATAAGATCCAGTTTAAGGTCCTAACTTTTGTTCATAAGGCTATTCACACCAGCTTGCCTCAGTACCTCTCCAACCTGGTTCACCTTCACACTTTCCAGCGTTCACGCCAACATTCCTAACAGGGGCTATACATTTCAAGCAAAGGTAAGAGTTTGTGGCTTTTTAAATTACAGCTCTCTGCCTGGGAGCATTTAAAAGCATTTTAGTACATTTTCAAAACAAAATTATGGTTACACAATGCAAGGTTCCACATTGGGAACCACTACCCAGGAAAATGATTTAGGCGTCATCGTGGATAACATGTTGAAACCCTCCACCCAGTGTGCAGCAGCGGCAAAGAGAGCAAATAAAATGTTAGGTATGGTACGACTGCACCTTGAATATTGTGTGCAATTCTGGTCGCCGTATCTTAAAAAGGATATAGCATTATTAGAAAAGGTGCAGAGAAGAGCAATCAAAATAGTAAATGGGGATGGAAGGATATCCCTATGAAGAGAGGCTAAAAAGGTTAAGGCTCTTCAACCTGGAAAAGAGACGGCTGAGAGGAGATATGATAGAGGTCTATAAATTAATGAATGGGGTGGAACGGGTAAACATAGATCGATTGTGTATGCCATCAAAGTATAGAAAGACTAGGGGACATGCAATGAAGCTTGTGATAAGGAAGCTTATCATAGCTCAGGGAATAATGACAAAAGAGGAGAATTGACTCTGATCAAGGGACCTGTGCTGGCAGGTTATAGAAATAAGACAGCTTGTTTCCCTAAAAGACTACATGTTCCAGAATGCTCTAGTATGCAGAAAGTCCCTAGTGGAGCTAGAGTGGAAAAGCATGAGTCTAATCAGAGAAAGCATTATGTCATCCCTAATCAAACAGCCTCCAGAAGAATGCTTAATCCACAACACCTGAGGAATGCAAGAGTGGAGTTGCCATCTAAGCCCTTTAAAGTTAGAGGGGAATCTTCAGGGAAGAGGAACAGGGAGAACAGGAAGAACCAGCTGAACCGAGAGAAGGAGAACAGAATGAAGAACAACCGGAACCTGAAAGAACAAGGACAAGGAAGCAGACGGTCCAAGAGAGGAGCTCAGAGCCATACCTATACCTGGAGAGATACCTGGGGGAAAGAATCTTCAGAGGACTGGAGAAAGCCAGAGGTCTGTAGAGCCACAGCCAGGGATCCTCAAGAAACACCTAGGAAGAGGTCTGTTGCAGCTAGGGAGAAAAGGAGCCCAAATACCTCTTGGAGGACGTCTGGAGAAAAGATCCTGAGGTCCAGAGATACCAACTGGAGGACAGGACACAGAAGCTCTATTGCATACTGGCCAGAATACCAGACGCTTGCCTGGATTCAGGTAGGAACTGTAAACGTTTCTCTAGCTTTGAGCAGTACAAACAGCAGGGAAACAGTTTCTCTCCATGTAGAGGTCAGTTCCTAAAGCCCTCAGAGTCAGACGGAGAAACAGAATCTATGCAATTTCAAGAGCAAGGTTTAATACCTGATGCAGAGGATAATTACATGGACTGTTCTTTGAGCAGGTTGTTGTTTTAGGAAAATCCTAAATATCAGAAGCAAACATCAAAAGGAAACATTCTGAGTATTAGCTTCCCATAAAGTTTGGCTTTAAGCAGCGATCGCAAATCAATGCCGGTTTATTTTTCTTCCTTTTTTCTATGACGGTTTTAGCTGTCAGCGATGATCCTGTTGGTTTTTTGGGCAATGGTTCTCTGAGGCGGGAAAGAGTGTCGGGGCGGCCATTACCGCATGGTGCTGACAGGTGGCTGAGGAGAGTGATCACAGCGGCCATCTCAAGTCCCCTTTATAATGACAGCCTCAGTGATCTGTGATGGAGCCCTCTCAGAGTGGATCTCAGTGAGGATAGAGCAATAATCTGGGCATCGCGATCGGGGGGACTGTTTCATTTTGTTTTATTTGTCGGATGATCAGCAGCAACAGCGATTCGTTTCTTCTGCGTGAATCGGCTTATGACCTGGCTATCTTAAACCCTGCAAGTAATAAACTGCCTGGATCGCCTGTATGAAAGAGTGCACCCACCAATGTTAAACTTTCTGAAGTTTTTTGAATTAGTTGTTCCTATGACTAAGTAGTTGCCACATACATCCAATTCTATGATCTGCTGGACTGCATGACAAATTGGTATGACTGTTGTTTGGTGAGCTCTGAGCTGTGATCCTCAGGTTACTTTGCTACACTGATTTTTTTTTTTGTAGCCTGTAGCTCCATCTAATGGCGGTGGTCAGTACTGCAGGCTAAATATTTTCTTTTCTATATCACAAAACTCAGTGGAGTGAGACACAGCACTGGTCAATTTTCTATTTTTTGGGATATTCCTTTGTGGAATTCTCATAGGCTGAGTTATCCATTGTACCTAGGGGATTATTTTTTGTGCCCCATTGTGGGAATTTTGGTACAGGGATATAGTAAGTTCTGCACATCCGGAGGAGTTTGTTGATACATTTACAATGTCAGCCAAGAATACTTATGCCACTGCACTTTCCAAATTTTCTAGGAAAAATGATCAATCCACACCTAATCACACGTCTGGATCTGCTGGGTCCTCTTCCTTGTCATCTGAACCTAGTGCAACTCTGGCTATGGGTGCCCAACCAGTTTCTAAGGGAGATTTGATGGAAATCTTACAAGAGCTGCATTCCTTCCGGCTTGAATTCTCAAAAGCTATTTCAGATCTTCGTTCAGATTTTAAATCTCTAGATGATCGTGTTACTCAAACGGAATTGAATATTGGAGAACAAATGGATTCCACGGTGGAGCTTCAATCAAAGATGTATAAGCTGGAACAGCTCACAGCGGATTTGAAGGAATGGCAGGATGATTTTGAGAATAGACAGAGGAGGAACAACATAATAATTTGGGGGGTGCCCGAATCTTCCACCATGGCTGGTAATATTGTGACATTAGTTCAAGAGATATATGTTTTTTGTGTGTCAGCGAGCGGTACTCCAGTTAAAATTGAAAGAGCGCATCGCAGCGGTAGTGAGAAAGCTGGGGGAGATATTCGAACATGTCCAATCATAGCGTGCTTCCAATGTTATGAAGATAAAGCTGAGTTAATGAGAGCACTTCGTGGGAAACATTCTTTTTTCTTTCGAGACTGGGAGCTTGAAATTTATCAAGATTTATCCGCTTATACATTGGAAAGGCGTCGAAGTTTCAAACCATTAACACAGATTCTGCAACAAAAGCAAATCAGATATTGCTGGAATTTTCCTTTTGCTTTAATTTTTTGAGTGGCATAATAAAACCCAAAAAATGAAGGACCTGTCGGTATGTATGGACTTTGCGGATCAGATTCAATATGGAGAAAATTGTATGCCTCGTCAGTGTAATCGCGATCGGATTGGGAAGTTTCGACACCGAAAAGAAGAGAGATTCCCCATTCCCGATGTCAGTCGGAAGCGGATGCTGACGAACATGCCCTCAAACCAATGGACACTGTAGCTCCTCCGTGAACTTCTTTGTCATTGTCAATATTTTCTAGAGTTATGATGTGATGGTTCTTTTGGGGTGGGGTGTGAGGGTTCTTTCTTAAATATTTCAGGAGGGTTCTTACTTTGTTTATGATATGTTTGCTGTAATGCTGTGGGTAGCCTTAACACTTCGGAAAGAATACTACTTGGGTCTGTGAGGGGGGGGGGAGGTTATGTACAAGTAAAGTGGTAGGATTCCGGTTCGGGGGAGGGAAACTGGTGGCTGGGTCTTACATGTGGTTCTTGTCACCCCTTGGGCGACTTGGTTGTCGCTTTAGTTCTGGTATTTTTGAGATGGTAGGGAGAAGTCCTTTTATCTCAGGACTGGAGGGGGAGAGGGGGGGTGGAGGGGGCTGGGGGGCATTTTAGGGGGGGAAGGGAGTGGGTTGTGCAGGTTGGGGGGCAGGTGAAGGGTCATTTCTGGGAGAATTCGGGTCATATGGGGATCTCTAGTTACATGATGTTTATATTCAATTTGGTTGGAGTGGTGGTATGGAACCAATTGGCTGTATCAGGTAAGAGTTTTTGAATTGTTTATTATGCTTAAATTACTCACTTGGAACGTTAGGGGATTGCATCACCCCATCAAGAGGCGCAGGGTGCAAGCCCAAATTAATAGGGAAAAAGCAGATGTAGTGTTTTTACAGGAAACTCACTTGGCTCCAGATGCTTCTTCTGGATTATCTTCTAAGGCATTTCCACAGGTTTTTTATTCTAATTTCACTGCTCATAGAAGGGGGGTGGCAATTTTGCTTTCCAAGGATTGTCCTTTTGTGGTTTCATCGCATTTTTCGGATCCGCTGGGGCGATTTCTTCTTCTCTCCGGGTCTTGCAACGATTTTCCGATCACTTTGCTTAATGTTTATGTTCCTCCCACAGAGGTTGCGTTAGCGTTGCATGATCTTCTTGACGTTCTTCAGACACATGCTACAGGTGAAATATTGATGGGGGGAGACCTTAACAGTGTCACTTCAGAGATAGATAGATCAGTTCCTTGAGAAAAGGGGACGGGTGGGTCCAAAGCTTTAAGGACTTTCCTGTCGCATTCAGGCCTCCGAGATGTTTGGAGAGAACTTCACCCGGGTGAAAGGGATTATTCGTATTCTCTCCCAGACATAACTCACATTCCAGAACTGATTCCTGGTTGGTGTCACAATCATTACTTCCCGCTATTCCCAGAATACATATTGGGGATAAGGGTCCGTTGGACCATCATTTCATAACTTTAGAGTGGGGGGTAGCGGATCAAGAAACTCCATCTAGAACTTGGTCTTTGAATAGACAGCTTTTGAAAAATACAAAATTTGTGGAGCAAATCATAATCAGTTGAAAGGACTATTTACAATTTAATGACTCACCTGATTTTCTAGCTCTTTGTTGTGGGACGCGGGGAAAGCAGTTATGAGGGGGCATTTGATTTCACTGTCTAATGCGTTTCGAAAGCAAAGGATTTTGATGCAGGATAATTTACGAGCTCAGATACGTGAACTGGAGAAGATACACAAACGTACTCAGAATAAGAAAATTTGGCGTAAGTTAATAGATCAGAGAGGTAAATTAGAAGCTTTGGAAACCACTGAGATTGCGTCTCAGATGCAGAGAACGAAGCAAAATTTTTACGAACATGGTAATAAAGCAGGTAAGATGCTTCTATGGCAATTAAAGAGACAAAGGTTGAAAAAGAAAATTTCTGCCCTTGCGGATGACACAGGTACTGTACTTAAAAAATCTATAGAGATGGCCAACTGTATGGCAAAATTTTATAAGACTTTATATATATCGCAGTTTTCTGCGGATGGAAGCACTTTAAATGGCTGGCTGCAGGAATCTAATCTTCCTCGAATATCCGAGGAGGTTTTCCAGTCTTTGGAGAGACCTATACAGTTAGCGGAGGTGCAGGAAGCTATCCGAAGGTTGAAAAATGCCAAGGCCTCTGGACCAGATCTGCTCCCGACAGAAGTGTACAAAGTTCTTTCGGATCAGCTGGCCTCAGTTTTGGTTCGGGTTTATAATGAGATTTTAACCCTATGAAAATTATCACAATCTATGTATCAGGCTTCTATCATAGTGATTCCGAAAGAGGGGAAAGATCCAACGCTTTGTACTAATTATAGACCTATATCCTTATTAAACATAGATTATAAAATTTTGGCCAAAATATTTGCGCTGAGACTGGACTCCCATATTCAGGAAATTGTTCATCCGGATCAGACCGGCTTCATTAAAGGAAGATATGGTTTTGAAAATGTTCGGAGACTTATTAATATTTTACTTGGATTGAAACAAGGTCAGGGAAAGTATGCTGTATTATCTTTAGATGCTGAAAAGGCTTTTGATAGGGTGGAGTGGCCGTATTTATTCGCAACGTTGCAGCATTTTGGATTTGGCCCTAATTTTCGGGGATGGATTGAGGCTTTATACAAAGCTCCGCAAGCGGTAGTACAGGTAAATGGTTTTCAGTCGTCTCCTTTCACTTTGAGCAGGGGAACTAGACAAGGGTGTCCACTTTCTCCATTACTTTTCACTCTTGCTCTTGAGCCCCTGGCGATTCGATTGCGTGTTCAGGCAGCAGATCTTGGCATTACAATAAGGCATCACGCTCATATTGTTTCTCTATATGCCGATGATACATTGATTTTCCTTAGAAATCCGGCTACTTCCTTGCCATTAATAGCTGGTCTACTTTGTCACTTTTCTTCTATGTCAGGGTTTAAGGTCAATTTTACTAAATCGGTCCTGTTACCATGTGCCACAGGTACGCGAGGTGAAAGTGAGGGTTACGCGAACCCCTTCCCCATTGTTTCTCAGTTCCGTTATTTAGGTATTATTATTCCGGGAAAATTGGAGGACTTATATGTTTTAAACTATCCTCCTTTGTTGAAAGCAGTGAGAGCGGAACTAGTTCAATGGTCCTCTTTCATGGTTTCTTGGTTAGGTAGAATAAATGTGATTAAGATGCTGGTATTACCTAAGTTTTTATTTTTTTTCAGCAGTTACCTATCTCCGTGCCTAGAGAGTTTTTTGTAGAATTGCGACAAGTGATTACTAAATTTATTTGGCAGGGTTAATGTCTGCGGCTTAATTGGCAGACAAGGGTTCGACCTAAGCATTTACAGCGTCCACAGGCACACAAACAAAAAAACCTGCAGACACACAATTAACACACACAACCCCCTCTTCAAACAGCCCCCCAAAGACACTCCAAACAACCCACGAAAAAATGGAAATAAATTCCATCACACACACACACTCACATACACACACCCACACACACATACACACACACCCAAACACACATACACACACACCCACACACACACACTTGAATAGTGAATTTTATCCACCATAAATCATGTATCCTAACCTTTGTAAATCATGTATATAAATAGCAATGTCAGCTCGCTGACATTCCCCTGTAAATCCAGTAGTATACAAAAGTATACACCCTGTAAATAGTTTTAACAACTCACTGTTCTGTTTTATGTAAATAAGTTAAAAAGTTATATGTAAAAAGTTAAAAAGTTCTTGTTCTATGTAATGTTATACGAATGTATACAATCGTTCCATGTAAACCGCCCCTGATCTCTGGAAGGGGCGGTATAGAAGAAATAGATAAATAAAAATAAAAATAAATAAAATAAAAAATTTAGGGGGGTTGGGTCTTCCCAATTTTGAATTATATTATCATTGTTCCTGCCTTCGCATTCTTCATTTTTGGATACATCATTCGGATTATTCTTGGGCTCAAGCCGAAGCTTCTTGACTTGCTCCTATTCCTTTATTGGCGATACCTTTTTTAGATGCACGGTCTCGACATACGTTAATCCTCCGTCATGCATTGCTGGATCCTGTGTGGAGATGTTGGGGAAAAGTGAGTGCTTCATCTTTGTTGCCTTCCAGATTATCTCCTTGTACTGTGTTAGGATCCCTCTCCTTTCTTGAGTATGTGGGATCTGAGCTACGCACAGTTAGTGCTCTGGTAAAGGTTTCCTCCATGTATGCTAAGGGTAAATTTTTGTCCCAACAGAAATTGGAACATCTCTTTGGAAGAGAGGTGTCGGTCTTTCAGTATCTCCAATTTAGGCATTGTTTTTCGGAACAGTTGTACTCTTCTGCTGGAACGAGAATTCCAAGGCAGTGGGAAATGATACTCTTTCAAAGCTCTAGCCCAAAGGCTCTTCTGGCTAGATTATATAGAGCTCTTTCCTTGGATATTGCTGATTCTTCTTCTCCTCCGTCTGCTCAAAAACACTGGGAGCGGGATTTGTCGGGTACTATGGAGGACATCTGGGATGACATTACTGAATTTACACATAGGTGCTCCATTTCTTTGTCGCTTGTGAACACGCAACTGCGTATATTTTTTCGAATGGTTGTCACACCTGAGAAATTGTTTTGGTGGGGTAGATCGGATGATTCTCTATGTTGGCATTTATGTGGACAGAGGGGTACTTTTCTACACATGTGGTGGGAGTGTAGATACATTCAGGCTTTTTGGATGGCAGCTCTTTCACAAATTTCAGATAAATTGGGGGTGGAGATTCCTTGTCAACCAGAGTTATGTCTTTTGGGGTATATCCCGGAACGGATTCTCCCTTTGGATAAGAGTAGATTAGTTAATTGTTTACTGTTAGCAGCTCATTCGGTAATTGGGCGCTTTTGGAAATGTTCGGGTGCTCCAACTTTGACTGAATGGTGGATAAAGGCTTGGGATATCTACCGGATGGAACGACTGACAGCTATTGTAAAGGATCGGACAGATAGTGTGTCGCCACTTTGGGAAATGTTTTTGCCTCTTGGTGGGGTAGATTCTCCTCTTTAGTTTTCCTGTGTATTATGACTTCTAGAGGGAGGCGGTGGTTGGTTCCTATTGTCACTCATTTCTGTAATGTACCTGTGGTCCAACTTTTTCTAATATACCTTGTTGGCCGTGCTTAGTGAATGATTATTACTATAAACATAAATCAGCTTACTCATTCAACTTTTTCACCGTTATACTACTATTCAGTATTAATTCTACTTGTCTTATATTAAGCCTCAGACAACACCCTTATTGCTTCGTTACACTAGGAGATTTGTAAATCGTCTCCTAACTTTTTCTAATGACCGGTCTGTATAGAGATAGTTTTGCATTGCGGAGGGCGGGAGGTGGATGGGGTGGGGGGATGGGTGGGTGGGAAGAGGGGGGTGGGAGGAGAAGGAGGGGAGATAAAGTTTAGGTATGGTAGGGATACTGTGTCATTTTGGGGCCGTAATATAGAGTTGTTTATATTTAGAGGGGGTGGTTATCTTCCCCTTATAATGGCTCTTTAGGATAGAGAGTGTGAAAGACTTTTAGGTGCACTTAGGGATGCAGATGTATTAACGTGTTTGTTATTATGTTCTGTTTTTTTTTAACTGCTTTTCTTTCTTCTATTTCTTTTCTTTATCACTTTTCTGGTTTAATATTCTTTCTGTGTGGAGAGCCAAGGTATGCCTTTTTTCCCGAAGGGGTTGTTGGTTGTATAACTTGGGTACTCAGGATTATCTAAGAATTTTGTCACTTGTTGTGAATATTACTACTTAGTAGTATAACTTCGGGACTGTGCTTTTTATGTACACCTTTGGGAGAGTCCGGTAGTTTCTTGGATGGGTGGGGGGAGATGTTGTATAGGGCAGTTTGATACTGTATTATTTTGATGATTGTATGGCTGTTCTGCTATCTACCTAATAAAAATTATTATACAAAAAAAAAAAAGGTTTGGACAAGTTCCTGGAGAAAAGGTCCATAAACCATTATTAAAAGGGACCCAGGATATCACTGCTTGACCCAATATAAGCACTGAGGAACCTGTGTCTTTTGGGGAGACTGCTAGGTACTTATGACCTAGATTGGCCATTATTGTATACAGGATACTGGGCTTGATGGACCTTGGTCTGACCCAGTATGGCATATCTTATGTTCTTATGTTACATTATTTTTGGTGCTTTAGTTTAAAGGGGAAATATTTTCTTTAGTGGGGTAGGTTTAAAACTCTGCTTTAGTATCTTTCTCAGCTCTTTGAAACCACTGACACCTCATCAGGTGTTAGTTCCCTCCCTACCTCCCCCCAACTCCTTCCCACCCCTAGTGAGCAGTCTTGCTTTATAGGGCACCTCCCCAGTTAACTACACACAGGAACTTTGGACAGCACATTTTGAACACACTTAAAGAGATTTAACTGCTTTTTTCTCTGAAAGGACAGCTGGGAAACCAGCTGATACTTTGGTAGGTCTCTCTCTTTTGCTTTAACAGAAACCTAAGCTCCACCGACTGAACAATGGCTGGGAAAAGTCATATCACCAAAGCTCATGCCCCCGTTACAGCCTCTGCACCTGTCCAGACAGAGGTCTCAATGCCAGTTGAAGGACCAGTTCCATGTACAAGATGCCTGCAGGCAGAAGCTCCCAAGAAACAAGTTGAGGAACTCAGAGAGGAGGTGGTGAGGCTGAGGAGCATTCAAGAGAGTGAGAAGTACATTGATGAGATGCTTCTTGCAATATCCAAGCTCTCCAGCAGAGGAGAAGATGGGCGCCTACAGAATGATGAAGGTTGGACAAAGTCACCAGGGCCTACAGAATCACCAATCCAACTTCTCCAGCCCTTGAATTGAAGACCCATTATGCAGCCCTGGAAGTGGAGGAGGTGAAAGCATCCCTGGAAAGGGAAGAACCAGAGCTTGAGCACCCCAAAGTTGCAGAATAAGTGACCACAAGGACGTGAAGGGTAATGGTGGTCGGTGACTCTCTTCTGAGGGGTACTGAGGCGTCCATCTGCCAACCAGATTTGATGTCCAGAGAGGTATGCTGTCTGCCAGGTACCGAAATCCGAGATATTATGGAAAGTTTGCCAGGACTTATCAAGCCCACTGACTATTACCCAATGTTGCTAATCCATGTCGGCACAAATGATACTGACAGGTATCCCTCTGAGCATATCAAAAGTGACTTCATGGCTCTGGGACAGAGGGTGAAGCAGATAGGGGCACGGGTGGTGTTCTCTTCAATCCTCCCTGTTGAGGGTAAAGGCCGAGGCAGAGAAGCTCACATCCTGGAGATGAATACATGGCTGCATGAATGGTTTCCTGGACCATGGGATGCTGTTCCAAGGGCTGCAGAGCAGAGATGGGGTCCATCTGTCCAAGAAAGGTTGACATGTCTTCAGTAGCAGACTGGCTAATCTACTGAAGAGGGCTTGAAAGTAGATCCGTTGGGAAAGGGTGAAGAAAGCCCCCAGGTAAGTGAAACATTAAATACCTTTATGGAAATGGGTAAATAGAAGAACATATGGAAAGCGGTGTGTATAAATGCCCATAGCATGGGAAATAAGATTCCAGATGTTGAAGCTTTAATGGGATAGACTGATTTGGATTTAGTGGCAGTTACAGAAACATGGTTCACAGAAAACCATGACTAGGATGTAACTATATGAGGCTATACTTTATTCAGAAAGGACAGGGTAGGAAGAAGGAGAGGAGGAGTGGCACTATATGTAAAAAATAATATTAAAGCTTTGTAACTACAGAACTTAAAGGGAGAGAGGAGGCACTGTGGGTTAAATTAGAAAGAGGGAAAGAGAAATCTGTTTGCATTGATGTGATATACAGACCTCCCTCACAGGAGGAAGAGGTGGACAGAGAGTTAATTGAAGACATAAGCAGCATTGCTAGGAAAGGGGAAGTGCTATTGATAGGGGATTTCAATATAAACCAAACAGCAGGAGAAGGAGGTATCCGCAAGAGTACAGTAGAGAAAAGTGGAAACCAAGGACCACTGCCAAACACAGTGGAGATATCCAAAAAGACTTTATTAACAGACCCGGTTGTATAACAATATCAGACCGTTCCCTAAGGCTACGCATTGCAGATCTCTCATCACGTGTGAGATTGAAATATCTACATCTTGATTTCTTTTCCGTCAAATGTACATCTCGTAGAACACAATCCATAAAGGTTTGTATTGTAGAATCGATAGGGCCAGGAGGATACCAGCGAGATTTATTGCGTATTACAGAGGGATCATTTGACACACAGGGTTTATCTGAAAAAAAAAAATTTAATCTGTAACTTACGAGACATCTTATGAAGATCAATACAAGTCTGAAATGCATCATATGATGCTGTAGGAACAAATGAGAAACCTTTCTGTAAAAGATCAATTTCTGATTTGGTTAAAGAAACAGAGGAGAGGTGTAAAATGGGTAAGTCAACTTGCAAGGAACTCTATGCACATGTAAATTCATCCTGATTTAATAAGGATCATGAGAGCGATTTTGGGAGGACCGATAAACATTGCCTCTGCCCCTTCCTCTCCTTCTGAATTCCAACCGATGAGGAGGTGGTTTCTTGGACTTGCGCTGTGCAGATTCCTTTTCCCAGAGATTTTTGAATAAAAAATCCCTGGAGGTACCAGGAGATGTAGGGAGAGGAGTGGAAACAGGAGAGGCAAAGAGTTCCTCTGACTCACTTCTTATATGCTTTTTGCTCCTTTCCTGGGTATCATCGTATCTATTCATAGGAGAATTTTTCTTTTTAGATGTAGGAAAATCATCATATCTATGAGTAGAATATTTGTACCTCTTTGAATAATCATCATTGTGGTTATTATAACCATCATACTTACGAGAGTGATTGTTATTATGATAATTATCATATTTCCTTTATCATTACTATGATTATTATGATTATCCTCCTTAAAACTAACTTGACGCTGACCATTAAAAGGGGCCAGAGGTTTTAACCATAAATACACATTATCATTCTTATAATCTAATTCATCACGTTTATGTTTATCAAGTTTCCCTCTTTTTATATCTCTGCGATATTCATCCAATTTCTTATTATAATCGCCAATAAGTCTCTCGAAATGTCTATCTTCAGACTTAAGAGAGTCCATTTTTCTCTCAGCATCTACTTTGATCTTTTCAGCCTTCTTTTTTGCAGTCTCAGCTAATAGGACCATAAGGTCAAGGCACACCATCTATCCATAAAAGGTTTATCGTCTCGAAACATATTATTCAAGGAAATATGATAATTATCATAATAACAATCACTAAGCTAGAAGGATGCTTGGGTGCATAGGGCGAGGAATGGCCAGCAGAAGAAAGGAGGTGATAGTGCCTCTGTATAAGTCTTTGGTGCAACCTCATTTGGATTATTGTGTGCAATTCTGGAAACTGCATTTTCAAAAGGATATAAACAGGCTGGAGTCTGTACAGAGGGTGGCTACTAAAATGGTTAGTGGTCTTCCTTATAAAGCATAGGACAGACTTAAGGAACTTAATATGTACACCTTAGAGGAAAGGCAGAATAGGGTGATATGATTGAGATGTTTAAATACCTCCATGGAATAAATGCACAGGAGGAGAGCCTTTTTCAAATGAAAACAAGCTCTGCTATGAGGGGACATGGGATGAGGGTGAAAGGGGATAGATTCAGGAGTGATATGCAGAAATATTTCTTTATGGAAAGAGTGGTGGATCCGTGGAATAGTCTCCCAGTCGAGGTGGTAGAGATGAGGACAGTATCTGATTTCAAAAAGCATAAATGCAAATGTGTGCCTTTGAGTCAGTCCTGACTCCTGGTGACCCAGAAGCTCCTGGGTTTTCTTGGCAGTGTCACCGGAAGTAGATTGCCAGGCCTTTCTTCTGAGGCAATGGAGGGTTAAGTGACTTGCCCAAGGCCACAAGGAGTGCTATTGGGACTTGAATGCGGGTTGCTGGGTTACCAAGCCAGTGTTCTAACCACTAGGCTACTCCTCCACTTCAAAAAGCATAAGAATATAAGACATGCCATACTGGATCAGACCAAGGTCTATCAAGCCCAGTATCCTGTTTCCAAAAGTGGCCAATCTAGGTCATACGTACCTAGAAGTTTCCCCAAATGACACAGGTTCCACAATGCTTGTATTGGGTCAAGCACTGATATCTTGGGTCCCTTCTTAATAATGGTTTATGGACCTTTCCTCTAGGAACTTGTCCAAACCTTTTTTAAACCCAGCTACACTAACAACCTTTACTATATCCTCCGGTAACAAATTCCAGAGTTTGATTACACGTTGAGTGAAAAAATATTTTCTCTTATTTGTCTTAAATAGTTTACCCTGTAGCTTCATTGCATGTCCCCTAGTCTTTCTATATTCTGATAACGTAAACAATCGATCTATGTTTACCCGTTCCACTCTGTTCATTAATTTATAGACTTCTATCATATCTCCCCTCAGCCGTCCCTTTTCCAGGTTAAAAAGCCCTCACCTTTCTAGCCTTTCTTCATAGGGGTATCCTTTCATCCCCTTTACCATTTTGCTGGCTCTTCTCTGAACCTTTTCTAATAACACTATATCCTTTTTAAGATACGGTGACCAGAATTGCACACAATATTCAAGGTGCGGTCGCACCATGGAACAATACAGAGGCATTATAATATCCTTTGTTTTATTTTCCATTCCTTTCCTTTTTTTTTTTTTTTTAATTGAAGTTTTAATCAGTTTAACACCAACTAAATATAAAGACAATCAGAAACAAAGGAAAAGCATAACAATACTTATCCATAAGAACATCTTATACAAAGAAACAAAATCCGATTTAGCCCACATATCTGAGATTCAACTGAGGCATTATTATAAAAAGAATACAAATAAGAAAACAAGGCACATAACCCACCTATCCAGAGGCTAAACAACAACTACACTCCCCCTTACTTTCCCCTAACTGTCCTATCCGCTATAAATTTTTCCAAATGTGAAACATCAGTAAAAATAAATGAATCACCCTCATAGTTTATAACACATTTGCAAAGAAATCTAAGAAAGAAAGTAGCACCCAACTGCAAGACCTGAGGCTTTAAAGTCAAAAAAAGCCTCCTCCGTAGCTGGGTACTACGTGCCACATCAGGAAAAATGTTGATGGTTTGGCCACAAAACTTTATAGCCTTATATTTAAAGAAATTCTTAAGAATACATTGTTTTGCATCCAAAGTCTTACATGTCACAAGTAAGCTGTCAAGGGGTGGAGGTGATATATTTAGGGGGTTGGGCTGTCAGGTGGCGTTTGCCTTGGGGTGCTATGGCCCGTAGGTCTGGCAGGAAAAGCGCTGGGAAAGGTAGGGGGGTCATTTCGGCGTGCGCAGGGGGGCTAGAGGCGGGGAGGCGCCAGCGCACGGAGGCAGCTGGAGTGATGGGGTTGGCCGATGGGGCAGTTTTGCGTGCCCGGCAGGGGCATGGGAGGGGAAAAGCCCAAGGGGCAGGGAGCAGGGGCAGAACAGGTCGAACCTCACAGGTTGGTGCCGGCGGGGCATCCCAGGAGGTCCTGGGTTTGGGGGAGCTAGTACCCCCATCGCAGGAGGAAGGCGGTGACGGGGCGGGTGCGGTGGTGGCAGTGCCCGACACTGACGATCTCGTAGGGTCAGGGGGAGCAGGGCCACTGGTAGGCTCTGGGGGGGGGCCGCAGGGCAGGTAGAAGGCCCGGGGACGCAGGGGGCGGCGGGAGGGCCTCCGAGTATGCCTCTCCCCCCCCCCCCCCCCCGGGGTTCGGATTTTATGCTCCCGGTTTGGGCACTGGGCGTTTCCCGCACCAAGGCCTTTATGGTGCCCCGGGTCTGTGGGCATATGGGGCTGGGCCATGGGGGGGCTTGGGGTATTGGGGGGGTGGGTGGAGTGACTGGCCGGCGGCGAGGTACACGGGGGTCAGTGGTTCCTCGTTCAGTAGTCTGGCAGCTTGGGATGCCAGTGGCCTCGGTTCCTCGGCATGGGGATGGGGTAGGGGACCGGAGGTGGCATCAAGCACTTCGGGGGCTGGTGCTGCTGGTTTCTCTTCTTCTCTTCCTATGCAGGTTGCGCAGAGTGCGATGCCCAGTATGGACGCAGCTGACCACGGGCGGGCTTCGGGCCCACTCGTGCGGTGGAAGAGTTGTCTGGTGTGGCTGCGCGGGGCCACATTGCGGGTGTGGTGGCGGGTACCTCCAGCGAGGCCGGTGAGTATGAGGGGGGAGTGGGCAGTGCAGCAGGGAGCGCGCAGACCCCGGCAGCGGGGACAGCGGTAGGAGGAAAAGCAAAAGCGAAGCGCAAGCGTGGGCATCGTTGTAGGCATGCTTCTTCGTCATCCTCGTCCTCTATGTCGTCCGCTGGTTCCTTGAGCGACTCGGCGGGGGTTGGGGGACAGAAGGGTGCAGGTGGGGGGACCACGGTGGTGCGCTGCGCCGAATTATGGGAGGGGGTGCCGCGAATGTTGCGCCATGGGATCAAGCGTCGCAGGTACATCAATATTTTCCGCCTGTTGGAGGGAAGGAAACGCGTGGGAGAAAGCTGGAAAAAGCGCAAAGAGGATGAGAAAGCGGGCAGGGTGCGGATGGCCTCCCGCAATACCCTCAATTGGATCAGGGCGTTCTTGCGCTTAGCGAGTGTATGGGGGCATTACTTCCCGGAGCAGTATGGGGCACTGCTGGCCTACGGGGATGCAATTTTGGCAGTGTCACAGGCGCATGAAGGGTGGGCCTGGTTAAATTATGATGAGGAGTTCAGGGACATGATGGAGGAGAATGGGCAGTTATCGTGGGGAACGAAGGACATCAATTTATGGTTAACCCAAATGTCCATCCAGAGTCGGGGTGGAGGAGGCGGTGCGGGAGGCACTAAGGCGGGGCCTGCTCCGGTGACGGTGAGTCTGCGGTCCTTTCGAGGGCTGGCGCCTGCCGGGGTTTTGCCAAAAGGGGGTGTCGCGGGGGGGAGATGTCTGCTGGCGTTTCAACAAGTCATCTTGCCCATTTCCCGACTGCAAGTTTAAGCACGCCTGGTCCTGTGCGGGAGCGGGCACGCTGCCCTTAAGTGTAGTCGCAAAAGTGTGGTTGGAGCCCCAGCGGGGGCAAGTGAGCTCACCGGGCGTTGGCTCCTACGCCCGTGAGAGTCGATGTGATGCTCCCATGGTTAGTGAGGTACAGGCAGTCTCAAGAAGGTGGGGCATGGAGTTTGTTACTACAAGGCTTTTTGGAGGGTTTCCGGATTCCGTTTCGGGGGCGCCAGCAAGGGGTGGGTCGAGAAACGCTAGTTCGGTGAGATCACTGGCCGAGGTTGTGCGGAAGAAAATTGTGGAGGAATGTGCGCGGGGTCAAGTAGCAGGGCCTTTTCGAGAGCCACCGTTCCCGGTATTCACTGTTTCCCCACTGGGGGTGGTCCCCAAGAAGGAGCCGGGCAAGTTCAGGCTGATACACAATCTGTCTTGCCCTCCTGGAGATTCTGTGAATGATCACATTCCTCGTGAGTGGTGCATGGTGCGCTATGCTTCCTTCGACATGGCGGTGGTTTTAGTTCGGCAGTGCGGGGCCGGCGCTTTGCTGGCGAAGGTAGACATTGAATCGGCGTTTCGTTTGTTGCCCGTTCACCATTCAGCTTTCCCATTGTTAGGTTTCCATTTTGAATCGGGGTTTTATTTCGACAAGTGCATGCTGATGGGCTGTGCAATATCCTGTGCCTACTTCAAAGCCTTTAGCACCTTCCTCCACTGGGTGTTAGAGGCGCAGTCTGGTGTCGCTAACATAGTGCATTACTTAGATGACTTTCTGTTCGTTGGGCCTGGTCGGGCGCGAACGTGTGCCACACTGTTGGAGACTTTTTTGCGCTTGGCGGGTGACTTCGGTACTCCCATAGCAGCTAACAAAACCGTGGGTCCCGTGACTCGCCTTACTTTTCTAGGGAGTGAGATTGATACTGTGAGCATGGTCATGTGCTTGCCGGAGTAGAAGGTCGAGCGACTCAGGGAGCTTGTGGCTTTCGTGGGGTCGTCGGGCAAGACCACCCTTCGTGTCATGCAGTCGCTAGTAGGGCATTTAAATTTCGCTTGCATGGTTCTGCCCATGGGGCGCCCCTTCACGCGGTGGTTATCGCTTGCTATGGCGTGTGTGCAGCTTCCGCACCACCGGATTCGTGTATCGGCGGAAATGCGTGAGGATCTTCGAGTGTGGGACGCTTTCTTGTCTGATTTTAACGGGTGCTCGGTTCTGCAGCTGCCGGAGCTATCGAACGCTGACCTGCATTTGTTCATGGATGTGGCGGGCAGTTCCGCGTACCGGGTACCGGGTTCCGGGTACTGTCAGGGAGCATGGTGTGCAGAGCTGTGGCCCCGTGACTGGTTGCAGTCCGGTTTGACCCACAACATCTCTTTTTTGGAGCTGTTCTCTATGGTTGTTTCTTTCTGGGTGTGGCCGGAGCACCTGCGAAATCGGTGGGTAGTGTTTTGGTGCGATAATGCGGCGGTGGTCCAGGTTATCAATAGGCATGCGCCTCGGTGCCCGAGAGTAGCTGTCTTGATGCGGGTGTTTGTCTTGGCTTGCTTGCGCTTGAATGTTACCGCCAGGGCGCATCACATGCCGGGCTCCCAGAATGCTATTGCTGATGCTGTGTCCCGTTTCCAGTGGGCCCAGTTTTGGCTGTTGGCGCCGGAGGCAAAAGAGATAGCCTCGCCAGTTCCGGAGCATATTTTTAGGGTTGGGATCCAGAGTTGATAGCTTTGCTGTCCGCGTCATTGGCACGGGGCACTTGGGCTCAGTATCGGTGAGGTTATTCCCAGGTGAGTGCGTTTGTTAGCGCAAAGGGGTGGAGTGGGGGGAGGGTTCCGGATGGGCTGGTGGGCCAATTCGTGGTGTGGGCAAAGAAGGAGGGTCAGCGGTTGTAAGTGCAGTGGCCAGGTTTTCCTTCTTTTGTAAGGCGGCCGGGTGGGGGAACCCCAGGGTGTCTTTTTTGGTCAAGCGCCTGCTCTCGGGTTGGGCCAGGGTGCACCCCAGGTAGCAGGACTGGCGGCTTACGGTTTTCCATGACCTATTGCTCTGGATCTGCGAGGCGTTACCTCGCATCGTGGCATCGGGCTTTGAGTCGGCTGTTTCATGCGCTGTTTGCAGTGACCTTTTCGGGGCATTCCGAGTTTGCGAACTCGTGCCCAGATCTGCAAGGCGGGGTGCACTTGGCAGGATGCAGTTTGAGCACGTCATGGTGGAGGCATCTCAGGTCCGGAGCGCAATCTTTCCCTAGCCCTCCTGTCCGGTCCATGCCCTGCGGGTTTACCTGCGAAGGCGGCCTGAGGCTCAGGGCCAATTTTTTATACACAAGGACGGACGGCTGGTAACGCAGTTCCAGTTTATGCCAGTATTGTGTTTGGCTTTACGGTTCTTGGGTTACGATGAGCGGTGTTACACGTCGCACTCATTCAGGATAGGGGCGGCCACGAGCGCGGCTGTGGCAGGACTCGAAGGCCGGGTTATCCAGCGGATCGATAGGTGGCGCTCAGGCGCGTATGAAGGGTATGTTCGACCTGACGGTCCTGTGTAGGCCCGGAGGGCGCGGCATGGGGCCGGTACTTGCAGTTGCTCTGGGGGTGGAGGGGGAAAGGGGGATACTAACAGTTTTGTTCCCTATTCCAGAGTTGCCTCCTGGTGGCAGTCCGATTTGTCCTTTCAGATGGTGTGTGCTCCGGAGACTGGTGGATCATCGGCCATTCCTTCATCTATTGGGCAGAATGAAGAGCTATTGTACAGCCGTTAGGCATGCACCTTTGGATGGCAGTTTCCAGAGTCCGGCTGTGTTGGATGGGACAGCGTGGCATGCGATGGTGGCAACTCTTGGAATTCATGCAGGTGCAGCTCGCACCATGGCAGCGGACAGTCGGGCTGCTGATCCATTTGGGTGGCAATGACTTGGTGAGCTGGTCATGCTGGCAACTTATCAGAATTGTACAGAGGGATATTGGTGTGGTGCGGGAGTGGCTCCCGGGTGTGGCCATCATTTGGTCAGACATTATCCCACGCCCGACGTGCTGGTCAGAGCGACGGTGGTCGCTTGGCTTGGCCAAGATCAACAGGCAGATAGGGCGATTTATTTATTTATTTAACAGTTCTTCTATACCGCGCTATTCCAGATCAGCGCGGTTTACATTCAACATCAACTATACAACACAGGCATTCAGAAAACCGGTGGGCGGCAAGTGCTGCACCCCTGGGCAGAGGTCAGGTGTGCAGGCTTTTACCGTTTAGACGGGGTATACCTCGCACCGGTGGGACAAGATCTTTTGCTAAATGACTGGCAGGAAGCCCTGGAATGTTGGAGTTGGTCGCAGCTTTCTTTGGGAGGGGCGGCGCAGGGTTAAGGGGCCTACCTTGCGCCAGTGACGGGGTAGCATACTGGCGCTCGCCGACCCAGTGGGGCATTTCAGGCTGATGCCTCTTTGCACGGGAGCGGCAGTGCTCCTTAGCTTGGGAGAGACATCACGGTGAGGCAGGCGGTAGGGGGAATGGGGGGAGGATGATGCACCGCTTTGCTATAAATGGCTGTTGGGGGCATCATCTGGAAATTGGGGGGGGGGGGGCAGTTCGATTTAAGATTGTTGAGTTGGCCCATGTTGGGCTGGTTTGCTTATTGGTTAAAATAAAGCTGTGACCAAATAATTGTTACCAAAATCCAGTGTGTATCTGGTTCTTTCACTCCGGGTGCCAGGGGAAGGAGAAGGGTGGGGGGGGGGCGGGGTATGGCACAAACAGGGTGCCAATGACAGTGAGGTGGGTTGGAGGCATAGGCTGGAGTTGAGGCAAGGGAGGGCCTCCGGGTACCTCGGTTAATTCCGCCGTGCCGGAGGGGCTGGGTCCCAAGGCCGGTATTGTAACCGGGTCCCTGGGGCCTCGAGCCCTTGCCGTCGGCAGCTTGGGTGGTGGGGGTGGGGGCGTGCGGATGCCGGCGCCAGCAGCCACATGTTGGTGACATGGGAGTCGTGGATTGGCACTGGTGCCAGTTGGTAGGCGGGGCGTCGGAAAGGAGGGAGATCTGCAGCGTGGGATCTCCCTCTTGCCGCCAGACCTCCGAGAAGAGAAGGTGTCCCTACCCACCCTCCCACGTATTCGGATTGAGGGGGGTCGTCGCAGCTGGGTAACGGGGGTGGGGTGCTAGCCGTTCATGGCATGGTGGTGGTAGCGAGCTGGCGCTCGCCAACCTGGTGGGGCATTTCAGGCTGATGCCTCTTTGCACGGGAGCGGCAGTGCTCCTTAGGTTGGGAGAGACATCACGGTGAGGCGGGCGGTAGGGGGAATGGGGGGAGGATGATGCACCACTTTGCTATAAATGGCTGGTGGGGGCATCATCCGGAAATTGGGGGGGGGGCAGTTCGATTTAAGATTGTTGAGTTGGCCCATATTGGGCTGGTTTGCTTATTGGTTAAAATAAAGCGGCGATCAAATAATTGTTACCAAAATCCAGTGTGTGTCTGGTTCTTTCACTCCAGGTGCCAGGGGAAGGAGAAGGGGGGGGGCGGGGTATGGCCCAAACGGGGTGCCAGTGACAGTGAGGTGGGTTGGAGGCATAGGCTGGAGTTGAGGCAAGGGAGAGCCTCTGGTTACCTTGGTTACTATCCAGAGGGTAGCCATGAGTCGACACTGACTCGATGGCTTTAAACAACAACATTAGAACTGGCTCTTCTCCTTATTGTGGATGAGTCGATTAAAAAGAATTATTCTTTTTTCCTGTTTTTCCTTTCTTATTTTCACCCTGATATTGGGAAAACATTTATGTGACTTTTCTCTATAAGTGTTCTTTTGTTTAATTTGTATTACTGATAATTACTGATACCTACGCAGTAATGTTTTCCTTGTAAATAGATTGTAGATAGTTACCCATGTTATCCAAGTTCCTTCCCTTGTTATCTGTAAACTCATGCATGTTGACTGTACTGAGATTTTTTTTGTTCTATGTGAACCGCGCTGATGCTGAATAGTGCGGTATATAAGAGAATTTAAATAAATAAATAAATAAAAATAAATTGCGTAAATAAAAAATTAAAAACAAATGTGCACGATAGTGATGTCAGTTAGTAAATGTACCAGTGTTCTTGGTGAGTAATGGTCCCTCTGACTTACAGGTACTAGATGTTATGAAGGCCGCAGGTATAGCGCACCCCCATCCCCCCTGACTCATGGCCTATCCACACCACATTAACATCAAAGAAATAGAGCCCCATGTTCCCTCAGAATCCACACACATGCACCTAGCACTACCCTCCACAACAGAATCATACACACCCAACACAACCTCAAATGTGCCCTAATCAATGTGTGATCAGCTAGCAACAAAATACAAATCTTATCTGACCACCTCAGCGACCACAACATAGACATCATGTTTGTTACGAAGTCCTGGTTCTCAGACACAATGTCCTCATAAACCAGTTCGCATCCCACATGCACGACCTATTCAACTGCACCAGGAATAACAAAAGAGGAGGAAGTGTCTTCATCCTCAATAGAAATAGCTTGAGCTTCCACATCTCCACAATGTACTCAAAGGGCAGCATGGAAACAATAGCAATTACCAACAAACACCTAACAGTCTGCCTGGCATATAAATCCCCTAACACCAGAGGGAAGAGCTGCTGACCCTCCTGGATACTGCATGCACCCACAACAGGTACAACAAACATCTCATTTTACTTGGAGACATAAACCTCACCTCAGTTAACCTCAGAACTGCCAGAAGAGTCACAGAGGTAATGGATGCCCTTGACTATACACAAATAGTGGAGAAGCCAATGCTCTCAATGAGAAACATTCTAGGCATTCGCCCCATGATGCATATACAACCACAACAATCCACCATCCCCTACAATAACCATGGTACTGTGGTCAGATCACAAACTCCTCACCTTCCACATACCTTACAACTCTAACTTACACAAAATCACACTAACAGAGAATCCCTTGCCTAAGTTCTGTCAACTGGATACAGAAGTATTCACACAAAAAATTATACCCAAGATTGACTGCAACATCGACAACCTTGATCTAATAGTCCACAGCTGGAATGTGACCATAAGCAATTATGCATTCAAGCCACATTCCAGCTCCAAACACCATGGTACTCCGGAGACCTAAAAGAAGACAAATGCAAACTCCGCCAGTTAGAAAGATGCTGGCGATGCTCAAAGAACTCAATGACCTCCACAAATATATGGCACAACTACATCAATACCAAACCTTGGTAAACAGCAAAAAGAAAGAATATTACACTCATCTCACTGTAACATCACTTAACCACTCCAGAGAACCTTTTAATATAGTGAAATCGTTAATGAAAGTTCCCACCCAAGAAACCATGGAAGATGACCTCTGTCTAGAGAAACTAGCCAGCCACTTCCAAAGCCAAGCCAGAACCTTAGGCAACATGCAACTGACAATGGCAATAGAAGAGAATGACGAACCTCCCCTACCCACCTGGCATTCCTTTGCAACCATATCTCTAGATAACCTGCAAACAATCATCAGAAACCTCAACACCATCATCTCCTCTGGACCCTTGTCCCACCAAATGGATCAAAGCTACCAAGAGCTCAAGGACAATCTCATCAAAGGCACTGAGAAACTATACCAGGGTTTCCTACTCATCTTCTTGGACATCAAAACTGCTTTTGACTCCATCCCTCACAACCTGCTACTAAAACGCCTATAGGCAATTGGAATAATCAACAGTATGCAAAAATGGTTCCAGTCATACATGACAAACCGAAAACTGCAAGTATCAATGAAAGGTTATAGCTCCACAGCAAAAAGAGTTCCTCTCTTCAATCTTATTTAACATCTTCCTACAACTGATCTGCAAGATAATACGTACAATCCCACAACATACTCTATCACATATATGCGGATGATATCATGTTATACATGCCATTCTCCACTGCAAAACCCATCTACTCACCTCTAATAAATTGCCTCCATGTTGTCACACAGTGACTGGCAAAACATAATCTCATCATCAACCCTGACAAAACTGAAGCCCTCTTTATATTCCGTGACATGAACTACACCCTCCCATCCACCATAAAAATTCCAGCAGCTCAACTCAAATTAAAATCAGAAGTACGATACCTCAGCAAAACCCTCGACCAACACCTAACCCTGCATCCCCACATCAGCCACATCACCAAAGCCTTATACAAGATAAAGACAGTGCAACACCTGCACCCACTACTGGACTTCAATGATAACCGCACAGTCTTTTAAGCCCTCACCCTGCCCCACATTGACTACTGCAACATCCTCTTCCAAGGACTACCGGACTACATACTCCACCCCTTGCAACTCACACAAAATACCGCCGCCTGCATGTTGTCCCAAGCCACTAGATCAGACCACATAACCCCTATACTAAAAAAACTACATAGGCTGCCTGTAAAAGTAAGAATAAAATATAAAGTCCTATTAACCACATTCAAAATATCCTGAGGCTTATTCTCTACTCACCTACAATCCCTTCCCCAGAAAACTCCCAACAGCAGAGCTAAAAGAACACCCCTACAAAATACCCTGGTAGTGCCTCACACTTTCTGGAAAAGCAACAAGACCACCACAAAAAAGGCCTTTTTCCTCTACGCGCCTATCCTATCAAAAGCGTTACCAGATCACCTACGAGAAATCACAGACCTAATGGACTTCAGAAGGAAACTAAAGATGCACCTTTTTATGGAACATTTTGGTGACTGACTAACCATCCACTCCCCCTACCCAGCCCTCCCACCCCTTCCCCTCTAACCTATCAAACCTGCCTCCTCCCTCCCTCCTCCCAATGGCCCATGACTGACCATTAGAGTAAACATTTAGACCTATAGAATTAAAGTTCCACGTTATCTTGTTAAAAGTTCACTTATATTAATATTCAATGTTCCATGTAAATTTATGTTATTTGTTCTATGTAAACCACCTTGGTGCAAAGATTAGGTGGTATATAAACCGCTTAAATAAATAAATCTCTTGGATTCTAGGCTGTTGATCTAACCACTAAGCTACTCCTCCACTCCTTGTAACTACTGACCAAATATCCTTCATTGAAATCTCATGAGAGGCCAAATAATTGTCACCTCTGGTAACCTCTTTCAGCAGTAACACAGGGCGTAGCATACTGACGACTACATCCTTATGCAACTGTTCAACATTCTAGAGGCTGGACACTACCCAATAAGTCTGGAGATAACTCCAAGGAAACCCTTGGAAATGGAAGAGGAGTCCTCTCAGTGAACTCAAAGAAATTCCTTCCTGGGATGTGCCTAACATGCTTCCAATGCCCTGAGACACTCCAAATATTAAATATTTCTCTATGGGGTCTTCAATAATGGAGGCTGATGCAGTCAAATTCTTATTTTTATTTTTCTGCTTGACAAACTTTAATTTCAGCTAGCTTCATTTCCTCCAGGGACTTCTGCAATTAATTACTAAATCGCTTAGGTTGTTACCTCTGCACTATCATCCAGAATCCCCAACGGGCAACTACCTGTGGCCATGTGCTGCAGCCCTTCCAGCTATTTAAAGTCCTCTTTGCACTTTCTGATGATGTCACAAATGCCTTCCTGACCTGCCCATTTCTCTGTAGCATTGTGACTGTTCTGGGCTCAAAGACTGTAAAAGCAGAGCAGTTTTCCAGTGCCGATAGAACTAGATGGAAGCTTCTCTCTACAATACAGCTTTCTGAAATTGTATGTACATGTGTATACCAATCTACATAGATAAATGCCACTATTTATAAGTGGGGGTGCTTCTGAAAGAAATCTCTATGAACATAAGATTATAAAATATGCTAATCTACACAAGTACTTACAAAATCTAGGTTCAAGCATTTACATCTGTTCTTGAGCTGGTGTAAATAGTCCACACCTGCACTCGAGATGTGATTGTTGCCTCTTACACTAGTATTTTATGGACATAGGCATCTACTTGTCTCAAAATAGGTATCTGTGAACCCAACTAAGCTAGGGGCCCTATTATAAAATTACCCTGATTATGATTTATTCTCAATAAAATTTATTCTAGAAAAGAAATCATTCAATGTTAACATAATCTGCAATAAAGAAATTATATATATTAAAAAATGATTTCTCCTCCTTATTCACTATGGAATAGAAGACATAGGGGACATATTCAAAGGGATCCTTGTGGCTGGCAGACCTGCGCAACTAAACTCACTAGTGCTGCTCAATAGCCCCTCCTAACCCAGTTAAATGCCCTGACGCTAACTGGTGAGGGTCAGAGTGTTCTGGAGGCAAAGAGGGGATGGAAAACGTAGTTAGTCAGCCAGCAGTAATATTGAACCACTAACTAAAATTTCTAAAGATAAGACAGGAAAAAGGCTGACCTAACTTTAAGCGTTTTAGCTATCTGTGTCAATCGCCAGATATGGCCAGGCAAAGAATAAATTAAAGCCACTTTAGTAGTGCTGGATGCCGCCACTCAGGGGCCGGTCCTAACATTGAGCGACTGTGTTCTCTGCACACGGCAATGCTTTTCAGCCCCATTATTATGCAATCAGGCACCACAATCAGTATCTGCACATGTCCCCGCTTCCCTCTGTATCCCCCTCAGGCCTTCCCTGCCACTACCCCATAATGTATAACTTAATTTTAAAGAAAAAAACATCTGCTTCCCTGAGTATCTGTTGTATGAAAGATAAAGGGTCCGATATTCACTTGGGCAGGCTATGTGCCGCTACAGCGCATAGCCGTGCCCACCAAACCTTGGCCCTAGATATTCAATACTGGGGTCACAAGTAGCCCTGGCATTGAATATCCAGGGATCGCCACACACCCGGAAGCTGCAGTAACTAACTGGGTAGCAGCGTAATGCATGCTGCCCGGTTAGCTCCTGCGGCTAAAAGATAGGCAAGGTTTTTATCTTTTAGGCACAGGTCACTAACAGGCAGCATGCAAGTCGATCGTCTCCACCTCTGCTCCCTGGAACACCCCCGGTTAGCATCAGGGTCCGGATATTCAGCAGCACTAACTGTGTAAGTGCCGTTGAATATCCCTCTCAGTGGCAGTTATACGGTTTACAGGGCTGTAAACCATGTAACTGCCCTTCAAATATTGAGCTCAGACTATCCACTTCCTGTACAGTCCATAAAAATGCTGTATAATTTGATATCAGGAGGAAATTGGTTCTTGAGAAATCATCTCATTAGCTGATTTTCTGTGATATAAAAGCTACTGTGCCCTATTTATCATTTTCCTCAGGGCTTCTTTTACATCCTTGTTTCTCAGACTGTAGATCAGAGGGTTTAGCATTGGGATTATAACTGTGTAAAACACAGATGTTACTCTGTCCCGGTCCATTGAATACTGGGAACTAGGCCGCATGTACATGAAAATCGCAGTACCATAGAACAAAGTCACACAGAGAAAGTGGGAGGCGCAGGTATTGAAAGCCTTGTGCCTGCCTGCCGCCGAGTGCATCTTCAGGATGGAGGCGATGATATAAACATAGGAGATCAGGATGACCAGCAAGGAGCCAACCTGAATACTGCCAGAAAAAACAAATAGTAAGATTTCATTCAGAGATGTATCGGAACAAGAGAGCTTCAGGAGGGGAGGGATATCACAGAAGAAATGAGTAATCTCATTGGATCTGCAGAAGGACAAACTAAATATACTGGCTGTCTGTATGAGGGAATTGAGGAAGCCACCAACATAGGCACTGATTACTAATTGAATACAAACATTGTTGGTCATTACAGTTGTATAAAGCAGTGGGTTGCATATGGCAACATAGCGATCATAAGACATAACAGCAAGAATCAATCCTTCTGAACCTGCCATTCCAACAAAGAAAAACATTTGAGCTGCACAGTCAAGAAATACAATGACTTTCCTCTCAGATAAGAAATTGACTAGTGTTTTAGGGACAATAACTGTTGAGTAACAGAGATCTACCAAGGATAGATGCCTGAGGAAGAAGTACATGGCAGTCTGAAGGTGAGGGTCTCTAGTAATGACCACAAACATTCCAATATTGCCCAATATTGTTATTATATAGACCAGTAGAAACAGAACGAAGAGGAGAATCTGTAGCTTTGGATCATTGGTGAGGCCTAAGAGGATGAATTCAGTCACTGAGGAGTGATTCCTGCTGTCCATAGGGTAGTTCAAAGTGTTCTCCTAGGATTAGAGAGAAAAAGACAAATTCAGTATTTTATTGTTCTTCTGTAAGACTCCTTAGCTAGGATACAACATAAAATTAAGGGGATTATTTTAGAAGCCCTATTCACGTTTTGGACATCTCAAAACTGGCATAGAGACTTCTCCAGAAGTGTTTAAGAACCCTAAAATACATGTGTGAAAATGCATGTTAACGAGGCTTGTCTTTATACAATTACACTCAAAGGTAGTAGTTTTATAAGTGGGACCCTAGTTAATTCATGATTCCAGGGATGTATTTTAAGTCTCTTTTATTGTATAAAGTCGGCACTGAACATGAGAAGGAAAGATTGTGCTTTAAGTTTGGCATTAGCCCTTATAGCAACTTGTGAGCTGGTGTAAATCCTCACACTTATTTTCTACAACATATTTTATAATCTATGCATTTAAAGGCTAACTATGCCAGTTATCTGCCTGAACTCCACCTCTTTGAATGCCCACAGTGAAAGTCCCCAATATCCAGTGATGGTGTGTAACTTCATGCTCCCAAAACTATTTTCCTGCAACTGCCCAAACAGCCTGTAAACCTCTCTCACCCCCCCCCCCCCCCAAATCTTCTCCACCACAACTGACTCATTGCCCTGCAAACAGCCTCACCCCTGAAAAACTATACCCCCATGACTGTCCCACCACCCTGCAAACTCTCTAACTCCCAAAGCCAACTCCCTGCATCTTTACCCACCTCCGAAAATGAAGTTACCCAACTGTCCTTCCACAGACACAATTCATGCACAGCACACACAGAACATATAAGAAATATGGAGATACAGAAATGCACAAACACATACACAAACACACTCTCTCAGAGTGATTTACACCATCAAAAAGTAGAAAGACTAGAGGACACACAATGAAGCTACAATGTAACCCATTTAAGACTAATATGCTAAAATATGTTTTACTCAATGAGTAATCAAACTGGAATTCGTTATCAGAGGATGTAGTCATTTTCGTAGACTATCTATTGAATATCTTAGATACTGTTTTTCTAAAGTTTTTCAAAGCCAGAACAAAAAAGCTGAAGTGGAATTTGAACCCAAGTCTCTCTGTGTTTCAGGCTGGTGTGCTACTAACGATGAGGTGCTAATTGAGTCAAACACACATCCACCCCCATGCTGAAAAAAAGTTTGTTTTATATTTATTTTACCAATTTGTGCCAGAACCACATTTTAAAATTTTATTTTCAGGCTGCATTCTTGTATACACAGGTTCCTGTTGCTACCAAAGTTTTATTTTTAACAGTAAATAGATTGGTATACACACACCTTACACTAAAAGCAATGAGGTGCTGCTTTGTGAGAAAAAAAGCTCAGATAGGGAGGAAAAAAACTATTTTTGTTCTGTTTTATTATACTGCTTCCAGGTTCTAGGGGCATTGCCACAAGCAGTCATTTGTATTTTTAGGACACTCTACTTCCAGTGATGTCAGCATAAACCAGTAGCAGAAACTTGCATTTCCGGGGTCAGACACAGGGAGATTACATACCACCACCCAACGCACCCTCTGGGGCTCAGGTTGGGGGACAGGAAAAGTTTCTGCTGTGTTCTACAATTAAGTCCTGCAAGTGAGAGTGTGTGTGTATGGTTTGAGGGTTGCCTGGGTGGATCTGGTGTGTTGATTTGCAGTTCAAGGAGGACATGAATGCCTGGCCAGTTACTGGACCTTATGGATAATAAGCCAAGACAGAGAGTGGATATTGTATGGGAAAGGTGTAGCCACATGAAGGGAGATGCTGTGAGAAACGCCAGTACCCAGATATGTGAGAAACAGATTTGATAGCCAGAAGGCCATAGTCATTAAAGAGCATATTCTTGTAGTTCAGCAGTATTATGCATTCTTTGTTAAGGCTTTTTTGAACTTGGTATGGTTCCATACTTACCATTTTAAGGAATGTTTTTAGAGATGACCAATGCAGGAATAACTGAAGCATTTTTATACTGCCAAGTACTTTTTGATACAAGTATGTCATGAGAAACATGTTAATATTTACTTTCTCTTATAATATATTAGAGTGCACTGAGATTACTTAGCTCTTTTCTGGATATGAAAAAGACTAGTATATAGTTTTGTCTGCATCAGCACTCATTTATCATCAGTATTTATGTCTAGTTTGTATTAGCAAATTACTGTCAGTGAGAAGAGCAGCTGAGGAGAAGCAACATTTTAACTAAGGAGAAGTGGCAATCAGAGGAATCCACGGACATATCATGGAGAAGGGCAGAATCAGAAATGTGCAGCTGTCCAGAATACGGTGAGTGTGGGGACGTCCAAAACCATTTCAATACCTACCTGCATCCATAATATTAACGGGGACGGGTTTCTCCACTTCACTCTATGGCCCAAGCCTGCACCCATACATGGCTCTGAATATGTGCACGAGCCGGCTGGACATGCCACGCCAGACACATCTACATGCTGATTCCATAAACTTGGGCACATCTATACCCCAGATGCAGAATTAGGACTGAATCACGCCCATGCTCGACTTAAATGTCTCCACCGGAGATTACCGGCCTATATGGAATCTGCCTCTTAGTGAACAAAATCTCTCTCAGAAGGCAAATTTCAGCAGCAGCCCATCTGGTTAGCATCCACTGAATAAGCTGTCTTCTTAACTTTGATTGGATACTCAGTGAATTAACTAGAAAGCTGATACCAATGAATGTAGCCAGTTTAAGAAATACAGATATCTATCTAGGGGTATCTCACATCTCTTCTATCTGCAGCCGCTTTCTCCAGTTACCTTTAACTGGTTAACGGTTGAATATTGCCACTATCTAAATAAAGTTTGAGCCAGTCTCTATCTTTTCTCCATCTTCTCTTAATTTTAGAACAGAAAACATTTGGCAGAACAGTGAGATATCCAGAGTTATCCATTTGCTGAGCCAAAAATTTCGGCAGTAATGCTCTAGCCAGTTGACTCAAAGTGAGCTGCCTCGAGAGGGGGTAACCTGCAGGTGGCAACTCTACAACTCAAGCCGCCTTACTGGGCAGCCAAGATGGACTATGCTGATCTTTATCTGCCTTCTTTTACTATGTTACTAGGAACATTGACCCCCTAAATCACAATGCTATTGGGTGGAAAGATTTTGGAAAATATGAGTATGAAATCTTTAGAGAGACCTACCCCTTTAGCAGCACCTGCTCCCTGTATAAGACCTGGAAAGGGGGATATAGGATGGATAGTGCTGCTAAATATTCCTACAGACCACCTTGGCACTATCTGGATAATTCTGAGTCACTTAAACTGTGTTGTAGCAAGACTGAAATAAACATTAACATAACCCTCTTTCTTTCCAGTACAAACTTAGATTATCTGCATAGGGCTGAGGCAGTCCAGGGGCGGAGACGGGGCAGAGCCAGAAATTATTCCGATAGAAGTCATTTTCAGCACTGCTCTCTGGATAACTATCCAGATATCTTAAGAGAACAAAAAGCTTTTCTTAAAGTGCTACCTGGATAGATTATCCGAATAGCAGCTGAATGTCGCTGCTCCTTACCATCTGGATATTACCACTAACCGGATATTCATAGATGGCCACTCTCCCGATACTGCCATATCCGAATGTTTTTTATCTAAAGTGGCTGGTGTTTAAAAAACTGTCCACTGCCAAGGCTGAATATCGGAGGTGGATTTCTTAAATTTGATTACTTGACTTTTAAACCCAAGCAAGTCACATTTCAGCTACAGGAGGTCTTTCCTGACCTGAAAGAGCTTTTCATCTAGGCTTATACCTGAAACAATAGGGGCTTAAGTGATTAACCCTAGGTCACAAGGAGCATCAGAAGAAGAAATAGGATCCGAATCGTGGTTTTCCTCATTCCCACCCTGCAGCTCTAACCATCAGCTAATCCTGTGCTCTGTGCAAATACTTATGAATACAATATGCAGCTTTACTCACCAGACTAATGGCCATGGAGACATGATGTTGCATTGGTAGAATATACGCTGAGCATCTTACAAAAGACTCATATTGGCAATTTGTTTGTTCAACATTGTCTTCCTTATACAAAGAAAAATCTTTATCATACACTCTTCTCTGATATTTCCTCTGATGTGTTTACTTAGATCATGTGAAAATCCAGCGGCTGGATTATCAGGCATCAGTTCTGACTTGAAAGCACATAACACACAAGGTAATATAGTAAGTTAGTGAGACTCTAAGGACACAATCTCTAGAGCTCACCTCAGCTAAAAATGTCATGCATATTTGCACACTGGAACCTCCTTCCCCCCCCCCCCTCCAAAAAAAAAACTGCAGAAGTTCTTCATAGACCTATTTTTCTTCTTTTCAATAATGTCTATTTGTCTTTTAGCTAAATAACTCTTCAAAAATGTGGCCTTTGAGTTTTATGTTTGTGGGAAGGGGCTAGAGTAGAGTGAGAGTATGTATTTTGATGTATGTTTTTTAATGCTTGTAGATTAATTGCATAGAACTTGCTACCCACTGTTTGCATTGTAAAACAACTCACGCTGCATAGCCTATTAACCTTATTAACTCCAATACTACGTCATAGCTAGACTGCTAACTAACCACAAGTAACACAACACACAGAGTAAAGACACCACTAGCAATGAAGAACTACAACTATAAGACCCAACTCAAGTTGAACCCAGGTCAGTAAACCACAAACCTAATCCCAGGTCAGTAAAATACAAATCACAAAATGCACTCCACTACCCACTACCTCAGGGCCTACCTCACACTCCTCCATATGTTCGCACCCTGCACACATTGCATCAGACTCATCGAGCAAATCCCCTTGATCAACCTACATACCACCCAACCCAGATACACACCAGCATCACACCTATCCAAAGAACGCCAACAACCAAAGCATACAGCCCACAAACCATACAATGCCACACGTAATACACCCACACACCACACAAATAACGAACACACAAACCCAATCATAACAACAAACATCAGGTATGCTCTTCTAAATGCCAGATCTTTCAGGAACAAACCAAATACTATCCTTGACTTCATCCATGACAAGAAAATGGATATAATATGCATCACCGAGACCTGGCTAGACGACTCAGACCAGGTCATATTAATCCAAGTAACCCCAACAAGATACAGTCATACCTCGGTTTTCGTTTGCCCCGGTTTTCGTGCGTTTCGGTTTTCGACGTCTTTTCTGACTGAGATGTTGTCTCGGTTATCGGATATCGCCTCGGTTTTCGTGCTGCCAGATCTGAAAACTATATACACTGTACAACTCCTGAAGAAGTGTCAACCTCACGCTGGTCTGTTTACACTGCCCGCCCAGTCCCGGCAGCACTACCCCCCGGACTCACCGATCGCGTGTTGAGAAGCTGAGGAACATCCTCGAGCCAGAGTCAGAGTCAAGAGCCAAGGATTGCACAAAGAGGAAGGCCCCGATCTCTCCACCGCCTGCCTGCTCTCTGGAGCGCCCCCTCAGGCTCGGAGGTAGCAGGGTAGCAGGAGATGTTGAATGAATGTGGGAGGCAGTTCTTTCTCTTGCAGGGTACGCTTGCAAATTGCTGTTGAGAGGGAGTCAGCGATCAGATTAGCGTCGTACAGATTAGCGTGTGTTTGCTGTCCTGTGGACGATCGGGCAGGTGAGAGAAGTGACAGGAGCTGGGTGTCTGGAACGGATTAATTGAATTTACATTATTTCCTATGGGAAATATTGCTTCGGTTTTCGTACGTTTCGGTTTTAGTCAGACTTCTTAGAACGGATCAATCATGAAAACCGAGGTTTGACTGTACTCGGCATTTAACTGCACCATAGAACAAAAGAGAGGAGGAGGAGTAATAATACATACCAGAAAAGAATACAGATTCAAAACAATCACCACCACTAACACAATCTAATCTAACACACTCACGATAGCCAACAAGTACCTAAGCATCTCCCTCACATACAGACCACCTGGAACCGCAACTGAACACCTATCCACAGTAATCGAAATGATATGTGCACATAACAGAAGACACAAACCTCTCATTGCACTAGGAGACTACA
The DNA here is from genome assembly GCA_033557465.1 of Ichthyophis bannanicus. Classification (NCBI taxonomy): domain Eukaryota; kingdom Metazoa; phylum Chordata; class Amphibia; order Gymnophiona; family Ichthyophiidae; genus Ichthyophis; species Ichthyophis bannanicus. The sequence continues at coordinate 32,404,718 of CM066043.1, read as the reverse complement.
ACCTAACATCTGCACCCACCAGAGAAACCGCAACATTCTTAAAAGCCATGGAGTCATTAAAATGCTGCCAGACAATTAACCCCCCAACGCACCAGCATGGTACAACTCCAGACATGATCTTCATGCCAATGCAATTAGTGGAACAGAACAAGACCACAAAACCAACAATCATGCCAGTCCCTTGGTCAGATAACCAAGTGATTGAATTCACCATGACCCTGAACAGCTCCGCCCCAACGCAAAGAAGATGAAAGAACACCTAGAAGGTTCAAAACATTTAAGACAGACTCATTCATAAATGAAATCACTCCACAACTTCAACAGGAACGCGACACCTTTGACCTTGACATAGAAGAATGGAACACAGTAATATCAATCACAGCATCTGCCCCAACCATCAAAGAACTTGAAGGACTAGAAAAGGGGACTGTTACCTCTGGAGAGAGATCTGCAATTGTGAGTATATACTTCTGGGAAATTTCTGAAAGAAATTCTTTCTATTAAAGCTAATTAATCTCTGAACCCACTATGTTTTGTTAAATCAGTCAGGGCCTAGTAGCAGCAGTTTAAGTTTAAATTTAAAACACAGAAGAGAGCTTTCTGGTTAAATTTAGAATCCAGCAGAGAGCTTGTAGTTTAAATTTAATAGTCACTCAGGGCCTAGCATCAGCAAAGTACTTTTAGTTTAAATTTAAAACATAGAAGAGTGCTTTCTGGTTAAATTTAGAACCCAGCAGATAGCTTGTAGTTTAAATTTCATAATAAGTTAGAGCCTAGCACCAGCAAAGAGACCTTTACAAAGAGGCCTTCTACCTAGGGGGCAAGAGACCTGTGAAACGTTTTCAATAGGTGTTAACACCAGGTGGCAGTTCAAAAGGCCATTTTGAAAGACTCCTTCTATCCAAGCAAGGACTGTTAATCACCCAGGAAGTTGGTCACGGCATACCTCAGCAGCACAGGCATAAATAGCTCAACCAGAGCTCTGTCATCCTCAGTCTTGAAGGACTAGAAAAGGGGACTGTTACTTCTGGAGAGAGATCTGCAATTGTGAGTATATACTTCTGGGAATTTTCTGAAAGAAATTCTTTCTATTAAAGCTAATTAATCTGTGAACCCACTATTTTTTGTTAAATCAGTCAGGGCCTAGTAGCAGCAGTTTAAGTTTAAATTTAAAACACAGAAGAGAACTTTCTGGTTACATTTCATACCCATCAGAGAGCTATAGTTTAAATTTAATAGTCAGTCAGGGCTTAGCATCAGCAAAGTACTTTTAGTTTAAATTTAAAACACAGAAGAGAGCTTTCTGGTTAAATTTAGAACCCAGCAGAGAGCTTGTAGTTTAAATTACATAATAAGTTAGAGCCTAGCACCAGCAAAGAGCTATAATTTAAATCAAATCAGAATATATCTTGGCACAAAAGGCAAAACAGGGTCAGTACTCTTTGAGCAGCAAATAAAGTCTTCTAGAGACCTTTACAAAGAGGCCTTCTACCTAGGGGGCAAGAGACCTGTGAAACTTTTTCTATAGGTGTTAACACCAGGTGGCAGTTCAAAAGGCCATTTTGAAAGACTCCTTCTATCCAAGCAAGGACTGCCCGTGAAGATCCCTGTCCCCCACCAAGCCAATGATCCCAGGCAGCCGGATAATAGCCGCCTGGTACCATAGGCCAGCCCTATTGGCCCCCTACACCTTGCCCCGCCTGACTGGCCTGCCCCACCACTCTACCTCCCTCCCCCCAAGGTAAAGGCCCTAACCCCGCCGCCCCTGTATCCCCATCCCCTTCCCGGAAGGCCCCCGCCTCACCACTGAACTCCATGGGAGCCCTACTCGACCCCCCCTCGCTGGAGTCATCGCCCAGCGCTCCCCTAGTGCTCCCCCTGCCCCTTACCGCCACCACCGCACCTGAACCTCCTCACCCGGCCCACCCCCCCCAGCCCGCACCCCCCCACTTCTTCCCCTTAAGCCCCCCTAGCCCCATTGCCCCCCCACCTGCACCTCCCCCATTTAAGCACCACCTGCCTGCTGCAGGTGCCCCCCTGCTCGCCCCCCTGCTCACCCCATTTTTCCCCACGCCCCCCAAACCCTTCCGTGCAGGCATGCAAACTCTCTTTTTGTTTTAACAAACTAAGCCTGCTCCAGAAACAGGCTTCCTCCACAAATTCCCTATACAATTCCTTTACTTGCCTGCTCTCTCAACTGCTGCCCCCGGCACTCTCCGCTCCTCGCAGGCCTCCACACGTCCTCAAAACTCCGCAGCTCCCCGATGCGGCAGAAGCTGCAGGGCCCAACAGGCAGCCTTCTCTGCCCTCTGCGCCCGTCGTTCGGCTTCAAACCCACCGATCGCCGCCTCTCCAGTGCCCTGAAGCAAGAAACGATGCCGCCACGGAGCTCCGGGAAATGCCAGCCACCTTCTTGCTCTCCCCCAGTGACTGACGACCCGGAGGCTTGCTCCGCCCTCGCCCAGCCTCCCCCCAGGCCTGCACAATCCCCCAATGGGTTCAAACTGCTGCCCCCACGCTGACACCAGCAGCCTCTTCCTCTCCTTGTGGGGCCGGGACCACGCACCCGCCGCACTCCCCCCCCCCCCCCGTTAGCGGCGGCCAGCAGGCACGTGAAATCAAACCTGACTTGTTAAAGACATTACAAAGACAGGATGTAATTCTGAGCCCTATCATCTCAGCTTTGCTGGAGGAAAAGATCTCTGTAGATTTTTCGGATTCTGAATATTGGAAATATTGGAAACAATGACTCCGATTGCAGTTTTTACATGGCATTCTGTGTAGACGAATCATAAGTCCTAGAGATGGCGAGGAAATTTTCTAGTATGTAATACCCAACTGTTTGAAGGAGAAAATTCTATTTGCCAATCACAACTTGGCTGGACATATGGGAAGAGATAATGTATTGAAAATCTTACGAAGAAGATATTTCTGGAATTATTTGTTCCAAGATGTAGAGAAATGGGTCAGGAGGTATAAATGATGTATTTTGGCTAAGAAAAGTTTTCTGGAAAATAAAACTATACTTACTTGTTTCTTTGCCACATATCCTTTGGAGATTCTAGCAATAGACTATACAGTGTTGGAGCCTAGCAATAATGGTCTGGCAAATGTATTAGTAATCACAGATATATTCACAAAATATACAATTGCAATTTCAACATTTGATCAGATGGCGAGAACTATGTCAGGAACACTTTTAAAGCATAAGACAAGGTTAATGACTTCTGTAAGCTTCCACCTGAATGAGAGTCAGACTCTAAGGTACCCACTTGACCTGTAAGACTACATTTAAATTACATCTTAGTTACTATAGGAGACTGAGAGTATTACTCCTCCAGGGGTTGTGGCTACAATAGGGCAGCCAATTCATCCGCTGTGCCAGGCACTGGGAGACATGACTGATGTTGTGCCAACATTCCCTAGATTGTTCCATGAGGTCTACATCCCTACCCAGTGCAGGATCTATGTGAGCTGCAAGAGTGGTGATATATCTGCAGGTAGTCTACTTAGTATGATGGCACAGGGATCTCCTCTTCCATGCCCACACAGGTCTAACCAGGGGAACACTGCCACACAGCAGACTGTGGGAAGGCAGGCAGTGTTGCCCCACAGATAACAGATGTATACAGACAAACATAAGCCAGGACAGAGAGTGGACATTCTATGGAACAGATGCAGCCACATGTAAGGAGCTGCTGTGTGAAATACCAGTACCCAGATATAAGGGAAACAGATGCCATAGCTAGATAGTCATAGTCATTTGAAAAGCATCGTTATGTCAAGCAGCAATACAATGAATCCTTTGGGGAATTGCAAAGTTGAATGAGGCTTTTGTGAGGTTGGTAAGGGTCCATACATAGCATTGTAAAGACTTTTTAGAGATGACAATGAAAGTGCACTGAAATTTATTTATTTATTTATTTTATTTATTTAACATTTCTTTTATACCGCGCTATTACAATCAGTGCGGTGTACATTGAACAAGAACATACTACAATGCATACAAGTAACATTGAATTTACAATGAACAGGGAAGTTCAACAAGGGACAACCGGGAGAACTATGTACAGGTTAACTTAATGCTTAATGCTATATACAATATTATAAACTCGTTTGGATATTGCATGTGCTTTTCGGGTGGTTCACCATAGGACTAGAGGGAAGGTTGACCAACTAGCCCTTTTCTGGTTGTATTGGGGTGCTAGTTTTGCTAATGTCTGGGTTGTCTTCTGGGTAGCATTTTGTGAACAAATGGAATTTCAATGCTTTTCTGAATAGAATTAGGCTTTTTATAGCACGGATTTCGTGGGGAAGCGCATTCCAGTTTAAAGGAGCAAATAAGGAGAAGGCCCTGTTGGAGGTGGCCTTAGTGCACTTCGTTATCATTTTAGGGACTATTAAGGTGTTCATTGAAGTGGGTCTCCTTTTTCTATTTTCCAGGGTGCCGTGAATAAGCTTGCTGATTGGCGTAGGGGGGTGGTTATTTAGGGCCTTGAAAGTAAGGACTAAGACTTATACTGGAGTCTGGCATGTAAAGGTAACCAATGCAGATCTTTCATGATGGGTGTTATATGGTCAGATCTTGACGAGCCGGAAAGGACTCTTGCAGCTGTATTCATAGCTAGGCGGAGCGGATTTAAAGTTGATTGAGGGAGACCATGGAGGATGATGTTAGCAAAATCCAGGTGTGGGAGGACTAATGCCTGGAAGGTTGTTCGGAAGTTGGTAGGATCTAGTAGGGGGCGGAGGTGACGTAACGTTTTGATCTTATGATATATAGTCTTTGTGACGTTCTTCACATGTGTTGTCATATCCAGGTGCTGGTCCAATGTGATGCCAAGATAACGGATTGTAGCTTTTGATTTCAACTCTACGTTGTTGACGAGTAGTGATGGGGGAGGTATGAACTTACGGTTCCTCGTGACGAAAAGGACGTCAGTTTTGCTATGGTTAATCCGAAGGTTTTGTGATAGCAACCATTCGGCAACAGCTTCAAAGCAGTTGATTATAGGGGAAAATACTGGATGGTCAATTGTGAACGGCATGTATAGGAGTATGTCATCTGCGTAAGCGAGGCATTGTACGTTAAAGGATCTGATCAAGTCGCATATCGGTTGCATGTAGATATTGAACATCAGTGCCGATAAGGACGATCCTTGGGGTACTCCCTGAGATTGCAGGAATGGTTCTGATGATGCGTGACCTGTTTTTACTTGTTTCCACCTGTTAGATAGGTAGGATTTACACCATTCAAGTGCTGTGCTTTGAATCCCCTTATCTTTCAAGCGTTGTAGGAGTATGTCATGATTCACAGAGTCGAAGGCGGCGGAGATGTCCAGGAAGATGAGGACGAATCCCTGTTGTATGTTATTTATTCCTGTTACCAAGACGTTGAATAGGGTTGTAAGGACTGTGTCGACTCCATGTGCTTCCCTGAAGCCGTGTTGATATGGATCTAGTGGTGCTTCAGTGTCAATATGATGCTGGATTTGTTGTTGGGCGGCTTTCTCAATGATTTTTGCAAGCTGTGGGATGCTCGAGATAGGCCTGAAGGATTCAACCTTGGATGGGTCAAGCCTGCTGTTCTTCAGTAGGGGCCTGATGGAAGTGTGTTTCAGACTCTGCGGGAATGAACCTGTTGAGAAGGACTGGTTCAGTATTTTGCTCAATATTTAACTGAGGTCATGTCGCAGGTCCTTGATCCAGCTGGCTGGGCAGGGGTCATTAGGAGCTGTACTGGGATTGATAGAGGCAATAATGTTCACAATCTCTCTATTTGATACAGCAGAGAAGTTGTGTAGTGGCATCACATGGGATGCCTTAGATGAAGTGGAGGCATTATTGACACTTATGTTTGAGTTGGTTTTAATCATCTTTGATTGCAGGTAGTTTGCGTAGTCCTGTGGTTGAGGCATAGGGGGTTGGGCTGAAACCGGTTCTCCTGTTATAGATTTTACTATACTGAACAGTGCATGTGGTTTATTGATGGAGCATTTTAGTAGGTCTGTATGATAAATTTTCCTGCTCTGTGTTATCTTCGCTCGGTGGGTAGTTAGGTATGAGTTGTATGCTGCCAGCGCCTCGGGGCACTCTTCTGGGCATGCAACAGACTAGTATATCTAGTCGTTTGCATCAACATTTAGATATCTTCAGTAGTTATATGTATTTTCATCAGCACAACACTGTCAGTGAGAGGAGCTGCTTAGGTGATGCACGTTTAATAGAGGAGGCATGGCCATTGGAGACTTCCACGGGAATATGGCGGAGACAGGCAGGATCGGAAACATCCATCTTTTCAGAATATGGTGAATGCGGAGACATCCAAAGTGTTTGCTGCGCATACCCGTGTCTCGTCATAATAGCAGGGCCCATGTTTCTCATTGCGCCGCTTTGACCCGGTGAAAAGCGGGATACAAATACAGCTAAATAAATAAATAAATAAATAGTGGTTTTCTCATACCATGCTGAAATGCCTCTGTCCCTGATTCCAGAACCGTGGGCACATCTATAGCCATGGCTGCAAAATTAGGGTGAAATCAGGCCGGCTTTTGATTGGATATGTCCGTGGGCCAGTCGTGCATGTTATGGAACTGGCCTCCACGTGAATGCACGTTGTATTATTAATGTCAGCTTTAATTCAGGAGATAAAAATGGAGGGCCATTTAGATATCATTTTTTATCACTGAATCATGGCTACCAGATGTAGATGGGTTTTATGTGCAGGGATTAGCTCCGATGGGTTACAAGGTGATACACCAACCCATTTGAGAGGAAAGAAACGTGGGGTAGTTACATTTAAGTTGGAGCTTAGGATGCAAAAAATTGATATTAATTTGATGGAAGAAATAGGGACCTTGTTAGTCGAATCTTTAGTAAATAATACTTTGAAAGTTTTAATAGTGTAATAGCAGGGAGAAATGATTGGAAACATGAAAGAATCTTAGAATGGTTACTGAATTTAGCAGTGAAGTATAAAATCATTGTGATCATAGGTGATTTTAATAATCATGTAGATGATGAAGATGATTTTTTTGGCAGAGGAATTTGTCACATTTATCCAGTCTTTAGATTGGAAATTATTAGTGGATTTTTCTACGCATGTTAAAGGACATAGTTTGGTTTGATTCTGGTTAGCAATCAGTTTAGACAGAAGTTTCAGATTAAAGATATTCAATCTTTAGAAAATATTTAGACAGACCATTACTTAATATGTTTTTGCCTAGAGAGGATTAAGAAATTCTCGCAGACGAATCAGAATACAGTTGTTCCAAGATCATATGCAGAAGTGAATGTGGATACCTTTTTTAAATTAGGTAGAACAATCATTAGTCATAGAATGATACTAGTTTGGATGAGAAATTAGCAAGATGGAATGAAGTGTTGTCTACTTCTTCAGAAGTAGTAACACCAAATAAGAAAAAAAAGCTGAGAAAAGATGAGAATTTTTTCTTTCCTTTCTCTATGGAAAGTAAACACGATCTGAGGTTCGTCGATCAGAAAGAAAATAGTGAAGACGTAAGTAGAGGAGATAAAACAGCTGTCGAAATAAGATTTTAAGTTTTAGAGGCAGTTATTACGAAATTGAGAAGAGATCACTTCACTAGCAGAATTCTGGATTCTAAGGATTCGGCGAGGGAATTATTTTTGATTGTAAAGGACTTGTCGGGTGGTGAGAAAAAAGGTAAGGTTCAGTCCAAATTGATTAGTGAAGGTTCAGTCCAAATTGATTGTTGAGAAGACTGAAGCTATTCAGAAGGAATTTGGTAATGTCCAGCATTTGGAAAGAAGGGCTATGGCTCCACCACAGGGTAGGGAGTTATCACCGTTTTTTGTAGCAGATGAAGATCAATTGCGGACATTAGTTAACCGGTTTATGATGGGATATAGTGCAGTCGATCCCTGTCCAGCACAATTTTTGCGTTCACATCCAGAGAATACTTCTTATATTTAAAATCCATGATAATTCAATCCTTGCACGAAGGTGTTTTTCTCTTAACCTTAAACGGGCATTGGTTCAGCCAATCTTAAAAAAAAATCGTCCTCATTAGTAGTTGAGGTGAATTACTGGCCAGTTTCAAATCTACCTTGTGTAGCTAAGGTGCTTGAATCCATACTTAGCATGGAGGAGGAGCTAAAGGGTTAGATTGCTGTCAATCCAGGTTTAGAGCTGCTTTTAATACAGAGACTGTTGTGGTAGCACTAGTGGATGAGATGCTGAGATGGAAGGATAAAGGGGGCTGAGGTTTCTTAGTTTTGTTAGATTTGTTCTCGGCCTTTGATAAACTGCTACTATCCAGATTTCAATCCATGGGTATTACTTTAGATTGGTGTGCCTGTTTTTTAACAAAGAGATTTATTTATTTATTTATTTTATTTATTTAACAGTTTTTATATACCGCGCTATTTATCATCAGTGCGGTTTACATTGAACATAAATTACCTAGACAGAAAACTGAAATAGGTTTACAGATAACAGGAAGCATGAACTAGGTTAGAACTGGGGAAAACTATATACATTTACACAAATTATATATATTTACAATAATGCAGATTAAAGATGTTCATGGTTAGAGAGTGCATTGATAGAAATAGCTGTGGTGCTAAGGTAGGTGGAAGTGCAGAGTGAATAAGTGGTGCTTAATGGCCTTTGTGAATTGACTGATGTCCCTAATTGATCTCATACTGGGGGGGAGATTGTTCCAGCACCTGGGGGCATAAGATACAAAAGCTCTGTTAGTGGTTAACTGGGTCAATTTTATGGGGTTGCTGGGAGTAGCTAGTGTATTTTTGGATACTAATCTTCTGGATCTGTTGTTTGGTGCATTGGTGAGTAGCAATGATATTGATGCAGGGGAAATTTTATTGATGGCTTTAAAAGTGATGAGGAGTGTTTTGTATAGTATTCTGCAGTTTATCGGGAGCCAGTGTAAGTCCATTAGTATCGGAGTTATATGATCTCTCTTTGAAGCTCCGTATAAGATGCGGGCCGCAGCATTCCTAGCCATTTGTAGTGGACTTAATGTATTCTTAGGGAGACCATGAAGAATGATATTCGCATAGTCAAAGGGAGGTGTAACCAATGTTCCCTCTAATTTTCTGTAGGCTGTGTGCGCATAAAATATCAGCTGTGTGCACCTTTTGAAGGAAAGTTAAATTTTTGTGCGCCACATAACGACACTCGGAGTTATATACTTTAAAATTTGACTACACGTCAGAATACAGTATGTACACATTGATTTTAATCAAATTAAATGAAAATAGACGATTACTAAATGAAGAGGGAAATTTCTAGTAATTACAATCATAACTTTTACATTTTAAGACGTCTTGTGTTTTCTATCAGAATCAGAGCCATAATTTTTGTGCGCTCTGTTGTAAAGTATGTGCGCTCGCTCGGCGAGGTGTGTGCGCGCGCACACGCGCACAGCTTAGAGGGAGCAGTGGGTGTAACTATTGCTTGGAAGATTGTACGGAAATCTTTGGTCTCAAGCATGGGTCTCAGATGACGTAACGTTTTGATCTTGTAGTAGATTTGTTTTACAGTGCTTTTTATGTGCTCCTTGAGGTTGAGATGTTGTTCGAGTAACACACCCAAATATCTTATAGTGGACTTAATTGGAAGCTCCGCGTCTCTTACTTTAAGGGTCTGTGGGGGAGAAAAGGATTTGTTTCTTGTGACTATCAAGGCTTCATTTTTTTTTTGAAGTTTATTTTCATGTTCTGATTGATGAGCCAGTCAGTTATTGCATTGAAGCAATTGATTAGCGCAGAGTAGTCAGGATTTGAGATGTTAATCGGTATGTAGATCAGCACGTAGTCTGCATATAATAAGCAAGATACACCAAAAACTCTGGTGATTTGGCAAATTGGCTGCATATATATATTAAAGAGCAGCGCAGATAATGATGAGCCTTGGGGTACTCCTTGCTTTTGTCGGAAGGGCTCAGAAGTATTGTTGCCTATGCGAACCTGTTGCCAACGATCTTCAAGGTATGATTTGCACCAGTCCCAAGCAAGGCCTTGGATGCCCTTTTCCTGGAGTCTCGATAGGAGGATCTTATGAACAACTGAATCGAATGCAGCTGATATGTCGAGGAAAATCAAAGCGAATGCCGTCTTTATGTTGTCCATTCCACAGATGAGTTTGTTAATTAGTGAGGTCATGAGTGTTTCAACTCCATGAGCTTCTCTGAATCCGTGTTGGCATATGTCGAGGGGTGCTGATATATCTATGTGGTGTTGGATCTGCCTCTGGGTCTCCTTCTCGAGTATTTTAGCTAGAAAAGGGATACTAGAAATTGGACGATAAGACTCTTCCTTCTTTGGGTCCATCTTGTTATTCTTTAGTAGTGGACGAATTGATGTCTGTTTGAGTTCAGCAGGGAAGTTACCGGATAAGAAGGAGAGGTTTGCAATCTTAGCTATGTAAGGACTAAGTTCAGTACGCATAGTTTTGATCCAGTGTGCTGGGCATGGATCATTAGGTGCCGTGGTAGTGTTTATGGTGGCAATAATTTCTTAAATGTTTTTTTTGAAGGAGGTGAAAGTCTGGTGAGTGGGGTTTGAGATACTGGAGATTGGGGAATAACCTGTGTTATAGTTGTATTAATGTGAATTAACTTAGATTGCAGGAAGTCAGCATAGGGTTGTGGTTGTACTTGTACTTGTTGTGACGCAGCTGGCTCCTTAGTTAGAGTTTTAACTAGACTGAAGAGATCACATGTTCTATTTAGTGCTCGGCTGAGTAGTTTGGAGTGGAACTCCTTCCTCGTAGCCCAAGTTAGGTCGCGATGAACTTTCAAGTGAGTTAGGTATTCATCTTGGTTCAAGGGGTCATGGGCACGTCTCCACTTTCTTTCTAACTTCCTTAGTTTAATTAGGGAAGTATGTAGTTCAGGAGAAAACCATGGGGCATTCTGCTTTTTATTGAGTTGTACCTTGGGTGACGGTTTCGTGAGAGTGGGAGGTTGTTGAGCGTGTTGGTTGAGTGTGGTGTTCCAGTTGGTGATCAGTTCATTGAGATTATCCGCTGGCTGGGAAAGTTTCGGTAGCGCTTGCTTGGTGAAAACATCTATATCCAGTGGCTTGAAACGTCCTGGGTTTGCTGTTGACGGAGTGGATGGTTGGTGGCGCATATTTGGATGCGATGGTAACATGAATGTAATCAAGCTATGATCTGACCAGGGGACTGGAGTGATAGAGATGTGAAATTGGCTGCATGTGCTTGTGACTGCTGGTGGAGCAAATATGAGATCGAGAATATTCCCTTGTAGGTGGGTGGAGTTGGTTACGATTTGCTTGTATCCAAGATTTGTCATTGCATCTAGGAAGGTACTAGCTGAGTCTTGATGTTGAGAGGCGAGGTTAAAATCACCTATCAGCCAATGTGGATTGTTAGGTTTTTCAGGGTTACAAGCCAGGTTGATTAAGTCAGAGAGCTCATCTGGTCCAGCGCTTGGTGCTGAGTAGATGAGATTGATGATGTTGATTTTATTTGAGATGGTTATAGTGTCTAGGTGCTGTGTGCTCTTGGATATCGTCATTCGGTATTGTAAGGTGGATTTTGCAATTATGCAAACTCCTCCACCTCTTCTATTCTCTCTGTTGCAAGAGAAGCAGGAGAAGTTGGGTGGTGTGATTTGGTTTATTAGGGCAACATCGGAGTCTGAGAGCCAAGTCTCTGTGACCATAAGTAATTCTAGGTTGTGTTTGGTTATTAGGTCTGTGATGACTGGCCATTTGTTGCGGATAGACCTTGCGTTTATAAGTGCACACCCGAGGTCATGTTGTACGTCTGTTTTGCTGGCTTTTGTGTTGGCAGTGATATCAAGGGTTATGTATAGCAAATGTGTCTTTCTCATATGTTGCTGTACGTTTAGATGAGGTTGTTGGTAATTGTAGTGGTGTTTTCTACTTGTGCCTTGGAGTAGTGGGATATTATTACGATCATTTATGCTTGCGTCAGAGTTATGGAAGCTCATGGCTATGGTATAAAGTAGTGCGAGAGTTAGCGTTGAGGTAGTCATGGTTAGCTCTTGAGAGATTGATTATAGCGATTGAGTGTAGTGCTTCAGTCTTGTTTGTGGCCTGCTATGTTGTGTTGAGGCTGCAGTAGGGATGGAGATATATTACTTTCTCGAGATCTATGCGTGAATATGCGTGGATGTAATGATATAGAGTAAGGCTGGTGTTAGAGTGGGTTGCTATGAAAGGGCATGTGAATGAAACACAGTTGAGTCAATTGTTAAATACTGGATACAGTGTTGTTAGAAAAGCGCTGCTAGCATAGCGTTACATAAACATTGTTGTATGATAGGAAATAAGAATAGAACACAGTGATAATTATCTTTAAAGGTATTTAGTAATGGAAATACTTATAGCCTATTTGATATAATCAAATTAATCACTGTACCGCATGTTTCTAGTAGAGGGTTAAGCCTGGAGAATCAGTAACTATCATATTTGTTACTGGACCGCATTCAGGTTAGCTTACATTAGCAATGTGTGTCCCATGGTTAGTAGGCTGGAAAGCGTCCATGAAGATTCAGCGTACTTTTTTCTGGTCACTCCGTCAGTGTTTTGTTGGTATTCTGGTTGTTTGTTGGCCTTGGGAGCGAGAGTCCTGGGAAAAATGCTAAGGTGTTGAAGTCTCTGGGCTGGCGGTGGAGGGGCGAAACCGGTCTGAGTAGGGATCACTTCACTGAAGCTAATGCAGGTAGGGGCCACTGGGTCAGGGCCGCAGCCTAAGGGCCACGTCAAAGGGCCCTCTGGCTAGGCCCTCAGGCGTGGGCCCACCAGGCGTGGGCGTGCCCGACAGCGCTCTTCTTATGTGCAGGCCGACGGCTGCCCCGATTGGGCAGCAGCTGCTGTGGGAGGCGGGCCTTGTATCCCCGGCTTGCTCGATCCCTGCCGGGAGAGCCGGAGTTGAGCCGGGGTGCAGGAGAGCCGAGAGACCTCGCGCCCGACGGCGCTCTTCTTATGTGCAGGCCGACGGCTGCCCCGATTTGGGCAGCAGCTGCTGTGGGAGGCGGGCCTTGTATCCCCGGCTTGCTTTCAGAGTCAAATTTAACGGAGAAATGTTTAAAGATTATGAATATCAGACAGGTGTGCCACAGGGGTCCTCATTATCGCTTTTGTTGTTCAATATATATTTCAGCCCTTTAGCTAGCTATATTAGAGAATTAGGATTCTCTCCTTTTATCTATGCTGATTATGGTCAGTTCTTTATTCCTATGAAGAAATCTTTCAGGAAGTTATTGGAGTCATTGAATCGGGTTCTTATATACCCTGGGGAATTGGCTAAAAGATAACAAATTGAAATTGAATGTAGAGAAAACTGAAATTCTGTGGGTAGGGAAGGATAGGATTTCAGATGATATTAAATCCATTCCAATTATGGGACATAGAGTGGATATCTCTTCTGAGGTGCGTAGTCTGGGAGTATTTTTTTATTTTAATTTGATCTTTGAATCGCATGTGCAATATGCACCACAAAAGGAGCTGTATAAGTTGAAATTGGTTAGGCAACTGAGATCAGTTTTGAGGCCACAAGATTTTCAGACTGTGGTTCAGTTGATGGTCCTGAGTCATTTGGACTATTGTAGTGCATTATTTATGGGAATGTTTAAGAAGTTAGGGCTTGAGGGGCGGAGCCTAACTTTGGGCAAGATGGACGTGTGAGAGCTTAGCTCCAGAGGGATAGGTCAAGAATCCTGACTTCTGCTGCTATTATCAGTGCGGATCCAATTTATTTTGGAAGCAGTCAACCCTGGATATGTCTGGCCCCAAACCGACACGGCTGGATTATCAAGGATCACAAAGTGCCAGTGCAAAGCGAACTAAAACGGAGCCTCTCTCACCTCACAAAATGGCGCCATCCAAGATTGCCCTGAGGCCTTGCAGGAACTTCTATCTGAGATGCGTGTTGTTAAAAACATGGTGAAATCAAATGCTGACTCACTGACCAGAATGCAAGAAGATATTACTGCCTTAAAAAAGAGTCTAGAGTCTATCACGGTGAGGTTGGAGAAGGTGGAGAATGTGGTTTCAACACACGTGGAGCTTTTCAGGGCCACTGAGAAGCAAGCAAAGCTGACCCGGTCATTGCAGAGAGACCTGGAAGATGGCCACAACCGTGCTCGGAGAAATAATATCAGGATCCTGGGAGTCCCCGAAGGTGCTGAAGGCACGAATATGATGGCCTTTTTGCAGTCAATGATCCTATGTGTGCTGAAAGTTAAGTTTGCTATGCCATTTGAGATTGAATGTGCTCATTGAGTGCCTACTCAGTCTATGGTCTCGGGTAAGCGTCCATGTCCAATCATACTAAAAGTTCTGTATTTTCAACAAGTCACACAAATTATGGAAGCAGCCAGATTGCACTCTTCATTGGAATCTCAAGGACATTAACTCCTCTTCCTTTCCAGACTTTGCGAAAGCAACTGTAGACCGGAGGAAACGTTTTTTGGTGCTGCGTCCATGATTGCTGCAGTTGCAGGCCTGTTTTGGGGTACTTTATCCTGCCCATATGAGAGTCACACTGCACAATCAAACCAGGACATTCGATGATCCAGGGGAGTTGCACGCTTTCTTGGAAGACAAAGAACTTAAATTGATTGTTTACGTTATCAGAATATAGAAAGACTAGGGGACATGCAATGAAGCTACAGGGTAAACTATTTAAGACTAATAAAAGAAAGTATTTTTTCACTCAACGTGTAATCAAACTCTGGAATTTGTTACCGGAGGATGTAGTAAAGGCTGTTAGTGTAGCTGGGTTTAAAAAAGGTTTGGACAAGTTCCTAGAGGAAAGGTCCATAAACCATTATTAAGAAGGGGCCCAGTATATCAATGCTTGACCCAGTACAAGCATTGTGGAACCTGTGTCTTTTGGGGAAACTGCTAGGTACGTATGACCTAGATTGGCACTTTTGGAAACAGGATACTGGGCTTGATTAGGGTTGCCAACCGGCCGGTTTTCAGCCGGCCTGGCCGGTTTTCCTGTGGCCGGGTCGGCTGCCGGCAGAGAACCAAAACTGGCCATTGAAAAGTCATTTTTTTGCTCTGGCTGTGAGATCGGGAGTGGCCAGAGCAGAAAACCAGCTTTGTGCTTGTGATCGCGATTGCGATTACAGTCTGACTCCTGGCCCCGCCCCCTTGCAGCCGCTGCTTCTGCTTCTTACAGAGCAGCGGCTGCAATAAAGTTAATTTAAAAGTAAGCAAAAATCTGTGAGGGGCCTTCCGGCCCTATGAAACTCTTTCTGCAGTGCCCGCCCCTCTGATGTCACTTCCTTTTCAGCCAGGGACCCTGCAGAAGGAGTTTCATAGGAGCGGAGGGCTCCTCACAGGTTTCCTTACTTTTAAATTAACTTTATTGCAGCTGCTGCTCAGTAAGGAACAGGAGCAGCAGCTGCACGGGGGGGGGGGGAGTTAAGCTGCACAGGGGGGTAAGCTCCACAGGGGGGGGGGGTTTAAGCAGCATGGGGGGAGGTTTAAGTTGCATGGGGGGAGTAATCTGCACGGGGGAGTTTAAGATGCAGGGGGGTTTAAGCTGCGGGGGCGGGGTTTAAGCTGAACAGGAGGTTAAGCTCCCTGGGGGGGTTAAACTGCAGGGCAGTGATTTAAGATGCACTGGGGAGGTTAAGCTGGACTGAGGAGGGGGGTTAGGATACACTGAGGAGGGGGGTTAAGCTGCACTGGGGGGAAGGTGAAGCTGCCTGGGGGGTGGGGGAAGGTGAAGCTGTACTAGGAGGGTGAAGTTGCACTGGGGAGGGAAGGTGAAGCATGTACTGGGGGGGGGGGGCGGAAGGCTCCACACAGGTTTAAATTTATTTTTATCTTAACTTTATTGCAGCCGCTGCCCTGTAAGAAGCAGGAGTAGTGGCTGCAAGGGGAAAGAGGTGGCAAAAGGGACTGACAAGTGGAAGGTGAGGGCTGGAAGAGAGCTGAAAGTTGGGGAGGAGGTGGTTAGAAGGGAGATGACTGAGGGGTTGAGGAGGGGGCTCAAAGAGAGCTGACATCTGGGAATGAAAACATATTTTCTCTTATTAGTCTTAAATAGGTTACCCTGAAGCTTCATTGCATGTCCCCTAGTCTTTCTATATTCTGATGACATAAACAATCGATCTACGTTTACCTGTTCCACTCCATTCATTAATTTATAGACTTCTATCATATCTCCCCTCAGCCGTCTCTTTTCCAGGTTGAAGAGCCCTAACCTTTTTAGTCTCTCTTCATAGGAGTATCCTTCCATCCCCTTTACCATTTTGGTGGCTCTTCTCTGTACCTTTTCTAATAACACTATATCCTTTATAAGATACGGCGACCAGAATTGCACACAATATTCACTACACTGTTTCAGGCGATACCCACAATCCTCTGCCTCGCCTTATTCAAATTTTCCAAAAAGGCTGGGAAAAACTCCGACAATGTGAGTCAAAGTACAGTGCAGAAAGCCACAGGACAAAGGAGAGCCATATACACACACACACATACACTCTCATTGGCACACTGTGCAAAAGTTGGGATGGTTGGCATTCCTGCTTGCCTCTCCTGTCTTAATGTCAGCTCAAGGATTGACCAAGGTGTGGTCGCACCATGGAACAATACAGAGGCATTATAATGTCCTTTGTTTTATTTTCCATTCCTTTCCTTATGATACCTATTTGCTCTCTTGGCCACCGCTGCACACTGGGCAAAGGGTTTTAATATGTTATCCACGATGACGCCTAAATCTTTTTCCTGAGTGGTGGTTCTCAATGTGGAACCTTGCATCGTGTGACCATAATTTGGGTTGTTCTTTCCTAGGTGCATTACTTTGCACTTGTCCACATTAAATTTCATCTGCCAATTGGATGCCCAGTCTTCCAATTTATCAAGATCCTCTTGCAATTTCCCACAATCCTCTTGGGTTTTAACAACTTTAAATAGTTTTGTGTCATCTGCAAATTTGATAACCTCACTCGTTATTCCCTTTTCCAGGTCATTTATGAATATGTCAAAAAGCAGCGGACCCAGCACAATCTCTGGGGTACACCACTATTCAACTTTCTCCATTAGGAAAATTGGCCATTTAGCCCTACCCTCTGCTTTCTATCTTTTAACCAGTTCCCTATCCACAATAGTACACTGCCTCCAATCCCATGACTCTTTAGTTTTGCCAAACGTCTCTGATGAGGGACCTTATCAAAGGCTTTTTGAAAGTCCAGATACACTATATCAACCGACTCACCTTTGTCTGCCTGTTTACTCACACCTTCAAAAAAACATAACAGATTAGTAAGACAAGATCTTCCTTGTCTAAAGCCATGTTGGCTGTCTCCCATTAGGCCATGACTATCTATATGCTGAGTAATATTTTTCTTTATGATGGTTTCTACCATTTCTCCCGGTACTGATGTCAGGCTCACCGGTCTATAGTTTCCCGGATCACCCCTGGAACCCTTTGTAAAAATTGGTGTTACATTGGCGATCCTCCAATCTTCAGGTATTACAGATGATTTATGATAGTATTATTTATTTAGTAGTATTTAGCTCACACCTTTCCAGTAGTTCAAGGCGAGTTGCATTCAGGTACTGTAGATATTTCCCTATCCCCAAAGGGCTTACAATCTAAGTTTGTACCTGAGGTAGTGGAGGGTTGCGTGGCTTGCCCAAGGCCACAAGGAGTGCTCTCTTGTCAAGGTATCACATTGCTGACTCTTAAATAGTCTCTCTCACCTCTACAAACACCCTTTCCGCGAGGTTTCATTGGTGATCAGGCTCCCAGCATTAAAGGGCTTTTCAGGTCATTGCGCAATTTGAGGTATGGGAGCACACACTGTAACCATCCACTCTCCGCTCGTTCTTGCCCACTCTCCATTCCTTTCATGCTCACTCTCTGCCCCCTGTGCCCTTAACACTGCCGGTGCCTTTACCGCACCTTAAGGTAGCATTTTTTCTGCATTAAGGGAGCAAGTGTACTGATAACCTGCGTTAACGGCACACATGTTTCCTTACTGCCGTTTAGTGAACATACTCCTAGATGTTTTAGCTTTCCAGCCAGCAGCTGAATAATGCCACTAACTGGATAGCTATCTGGGAAAACCGAATATTCAGTGCTGATCATCCGGTCTGGCACTGAATATCTCATCATAAATTAAAGTGACGACAGGCAACCGCTTTAGCAGCACTGGACGCTGCCACTGAATATGCCCCTCATAATGTTTAACTTCATTTTAAAGACAAAAGGTCTGCTCCCCGCATTTCTCTACTACATGAGTTATACTATATAACTCTGTATTAATGATAGAATACCCACTGTACAGTGCTGTATAATTTAATATCATGAGGAAATTGTCTGGTTCCCTTAGCATTTATGAGTAATGAATTATGCTGTATCATTTACTATATATTGATAAATCATCTCATTAGCATATTTTCTGTGATAAAAGAGTTACCGTGTCCTATTAATCATTTTCCTCAGGGCTTCTTTTACATCCTTGTTTCTCAGACTGTAGATCAGAGGGTTTAGCATGGGGCTTATGACTGTGTAAAAGACAGATGCTACCCTGTCCTGATCCATGGAATACTGGGAACTAGGTCGCATGTACATGAAAACTGCAGGGCAATAGAACAAGGTCACACAGAGAAAGTGGGAGGCGCAGGTATTGAAAGCCTTGTGCCTCCCTGCTGCCGAGCGCATCTTCAGGATGGAGGAAAGGATGTAAACATAGGAGATCAGGATGATCAACAAGGAGCCAACCTGAATACTGCCAGAAAAAACAAACAGTAAGATTTCATTCAGTGATGTATCGGAGCAGGAGAGCTTCAGAAGAGGTGGCATATCACAGAAGTAATGAGTAATCTCATTGGATCTGCAGAAAGACAGACTGAATATACTGGCTGTCTGTATGAAGGCATTGAGGAAGCTACTAGCATAGGCACTGATTACCAATCGAATACAAACACTGTTTGTCATTACAGTTGTATAAAGCAGGGGGTTGCATATGGCAACGTAGCGATCATAAGACATAGCAGAAAGAATCAATACTTCTGAACCTGCCATTCCAGCAAAGAAAAACATTTGAGCTGCACAGCCAAGAAATGAAATTACTTTTCTCTTTGATAGGAAATCGATTAGCATTTTAGGAACAGTAACTGTTGAGTAACAGAAATCTGCAAAGGATAGATGCCTGAGGAAGAAGTACATGGCAGTCTGAAGGTGAGGGTCTCTAGTAATGACCACAAGCATTATGGTATTGCCCAATACTGTTATTATATAAGCCAATAAAACCAGAATGAAGAGCAGAATCTGTAGTTCTGGATCATCAGTGAGTCCTAAGAGGATGAATTCAGTCACCGAGGAATGATTCCTGATGTCCATTGGGTGATTCAAAGTGTTCTCCTATGATTAGAGAGAAAAGAAGAATTTAGTATTTTATTGTCCTTTTGTAAAACTCCTTAAATTCTGATACATCAAATTAAATATATAGACACTTATATAAACATTGTGCAGATATATCTTTCATATTAATAGGTCATTCCTAGTATCTGTATATGACTGAAATGGTATGGGCCTGATATTCAAATGGATTAGCATGGTTAGCAGACCTATCTCGGATATTCTGTGCAACTAATATGATTTGTGCCATTGAATATCCCTGGATGCTGCCGATGCATGCCCCGATGCCAACCAGTTAGCACTAGGGCATTACGGGGATGGTCTGGGATCAGCAACCGGCCATAACTGAGTAGCAGCGACATAGAGCCGCTGCCTGGTTATGGAAAAGTGGCGAAAGAGACGCACAGAACTGTCTGGCTTAACTTTTGCCACTGAAGCTAATCGGGCAGCAGCTGAATATCTCTGTTGCCCAGTTAGCTTCCTGCCAATCCAGTCTACCTGGATATTCAATACCGGGGCTGGATATGACCCCAGCAATGAAAATCTAGGTTTAAGTTTCAGCAGCAGTGGCTAGCCATATTAAAAGGACTAGCTGCAACTGCTGAATATCCCCCCATTCCCCATATTTAGAGTGACCACCAGATGAATGAATCCTGGTCTATTTACTTCCATTTGAAACTATTTTAGGCATTTTCTCATTTGGAAAACTTTGAAATATGACTTGAAAAAATTAGGCTAACATTCTTGTTCTTAAGAATTGAATTATGTGATTTATATATCTGTATATTTTTGTTGTTGTTATTAAGTGCCGATGAGGCGGTATCAACTCATGGAGACCCTCTGTATAGTTGTCCTAAATTGTGCTCGGTCTTTAGTCAGACGGCTCATTGTTGACAGACTGGCACCCATAGCTTCTCTTGCTGTATTGATCCATCTCGTTGCTGGCCTTCACTTTTGCGTTGACCTTCTATCTTGCCAAGCATGATGTCTTTCTCTAACGACCTCTCTCTTCGCATAATGTGTCCAAAGTATGAAAGTCAAAGTCTTGTCATCTGAGCTTCTAAAGAAAGCTTAGGTTTCATCTCCTCTAGTACTGACTGATTTGTTCTTCGGGCAGTCCATAGTATACACAATATTCATTGCCAGAACCATAATACAAAGGCATTAATTTTCTTCCTCTCTATCCTTTTCACTGTCCAACTTTCACATCTATATGATGTTATTGAAAATACCATGGCTTGAACGAGTTGAATCTTTGTATGGAGAAACACATCTCTGCTCTTTAGAATCTTGTCTAGGTCCTTCATAGCCATTCTACCAAGAGCAATGCATCGTCGGATTTCTTGACTGCTTGTTGCATCTTTATTGATAGTTGATCCAAGTAGGTTAAACTTATCCACTATTTCAATTTCTTCTCCATCAATGATGAACTTATTGATTTTGCTAGTTGTCATGATCTTTGTCTTCTTTACATTAAAGTGCAGGCCCATTTTAAGATTATGTTCCTTGATAGTGAGAAGCAAATGTTTCAGATCATCTTCACTTTCAGTCAGTAATGTGGTATCATCAGCATATTGAAGGCTGTTGATGAGTCTTCCACCAATCTTCACACCTTTATTGTCTAAATACAATCCTGCTTCTCTGATGATTTGCTCTGCATATAAATTAAACAGCTAGGGGGAAAGTATGCAGCCTTGTCGTATTCCTTTGCTGATTTTAAACCATTCTGTTTCTCCTTGTTCTGTTCGAACTGTTGCTTCTTTACCAATTTACAGATTGCGCAATAGATCGATCAGATGTTCTGGTATACCCATGCTTCTTAATGTGGCCCAGAGTTTCTCATGGTTTACACAGTCAGAATCCTTGCTGTAGTCAATAAATCACAAATAGATAACCTTTTGATATTTTTTAGTCTTTTCAAGGATCCCTCTGACATCTGCGATGATGTCTTTCGTCCCTCGCTCTTTCCTGAACCCTGCTTGCACTTCAGGTAGTTCTTGTTCCAGGTATGTAGTCTCTGCTGAATAATCTTCAGTTGAATCTTGTTGGTATGTGGGATCAGAACGATTGTGCAATAATTTCCACAGTCAGTTGGATCACCTTTCTTTAGTTTTGGTATAAACACAGATTATTTCCAGTCATTTGGCCATGATGTTGTCTTCCACATTTCCTGGCAGAGCCTTACAAGTATGGTAAAAGCTGCATCAGATTGCTGTAATACCTCTATGGGAATGCCATCAATGCCCGATGCTTTCTTCTTTGATAAGGCTTTCAATGCTGCTTCAACTTCTTCTTTCATCACCAATGTTTCCGGATCATAAGGTGCAGGTTGAAACGTCTGTTGGTCCACTTGATCTTTATCATATAAAAACTCTGTATATTCTTTCCAGCTTTTCTTGATCTTCTCAGCATCATTCAATATAGAACCTTGAGCATCTTGTAACATTCCAATTTGAGGTTGGAATTTTTCTTTAACTCTCGTAGCTTTAGGGCAGCCAATCTTGTTCTTCCTCTAATAGTTTCTGCTTTTTATTTCCTTGTATGCCTCATTATATAAGAACATAAGAACATAAGATATACCATACTGGGTCAGACCAAGGTCCATCAAGCCCAGTATTCTGTTTCCAACAGTGGCCAATCTAGGTCATATGTACCTAGCAGTTTCCCCAAGGGACACAGGTTCCACAATGCTTGTATTGGTTCAAGCATTGATATCAGGGGTCCCTTCTTAATAATGGTTTATGGACCTTTCCTCCAGGAACTTGTCCAAACCTTTTTTAAACCCAGCTACACTAACAGCCTTTACTACATCCTCCGGTAACAAATTCCAGAGTTTGATTACACGTTGAGTGAAAAAATATTTTCTTTTATTAGTCTTAAATAGTTTACTCTGTAGCTTCATTGCATGTCCCCTAGTCTTTCTATATTCTGATAACGTAAACAATCGATCTACGTTTACCCGTTCCACTCCGTTCATTAATTTATAGACTTCTATCATATCTCCCCTCAGCCGTCTCTTTTCCAGGTTAAAGAGCCCTAACCTTTTTAGCCTTTCTTCATAGGAGTATCCTTCCATCCCCTTTACC
The DNA here is from genome assembly GCA_033557465.1 of Ichthyophis bannanicus. Classification (NCBI taxonomy): domain Eukaryota; kingdom Metazoa; phylum Chordata; class Amphibia; order Gymnophiona; family Ichthyophiidae; genus Ichthyophis; species Ichthyophis bannanicus. Next base: position 32,382,248 of record CM066043.1, on the reverse strand, counting down.
ATTTTGGTGGCTCTTCTCTGAACCTTTTCTAAAATCGCTATATCCTTTTTAAGATACGGCGACCAGAATTGCACACAATATTCAAGGTGCGGTCTCACCATGGAACGATATAGAGGCATTATAATATCTTTTGTTTTATTTTCCATTCCTTTCCTTATCATACCTAGCATTCTATTTGCTCTCTTGGCCGCTGCTGCACACTGGGCCGAGGGTTTTAACATGGTATCCACAATGACGCCTAAATCTTTTTCCTGGTTGGTGGTTCCTAATGTGGAACCCTGCATCGTGTAACCATAGTTTGGGTTGTTCTTCCCTAGGTTGTGATGGGGTCTGTACGATAGACCTTCTCTGAACCCTTTTAGGCGGTTGCCTAGGGCTTTAAAATTCACGCTGCCTTTCTACCAAAAAGAGTCATGCAGTCAAATGGTAAGGCAAAATAATGTCAGAGCTTTATTCCCCTTCCCAAACGGATATTCCTTGGATACAACACAAACAAAACATCAGAAAAACAAAAAGAAACTGCTACAAAGAAAAATATCTTCTTTTCCTTTGACACTAGCACATGGCTGCTTTCCACAAGCTTAACATAAAGATATGACATCATCTGAAAAACATATTGTGCAATCCATAGGGACCGGGTCAGGAGTACAGCTGTTATTCTCCCACTGCATTAATTCGGATTCACTCCCAATAGCATAAGGGTCACACTCTTTACATGTGCTGGCTTCCTGAAAAGCCTCCTGTGGTGCATGGATTACTTTTCCCAAAAAGTGCTCTTCAAACCTAGGGCTCTGAATGCCTGGTATGGTGATAGCTTCTTTCTGGCTTTCCTTTCTCTTCCAACCTGGTGGAATCATTGGATATCTTTCCACATCAAAGTCACTTCCAGTGCCACGCCCTTGCCCTTTAAAACACACAGAGCCTTTAGCCTTTTCCTCAGAAAAGCAAGGTTCCCACCTTTTAACTGTGTTTCTGGTTCTTGTTTTTGGGCTCCTGACAGCTCTCTCCCGAACTCTCCAACCACCATCAAACCTAGCAGGGTCCTGGCCACGTCCCTGGCTGCTTCCTGCTCTGGGGTCAGACCTACTGTTTCTTTCTCCCGGCAAACTTCCTACAGCATGACACGTGCTCACTGGTTGCTTGCTCAGTCCTCCTGAGTCGCTGCCCCTGCTGGCCTTTCCTGGTTCTAGCCAGCAACTTATATGCTTCCCTTCTCTGCATGCTACGTGGGTCTTTGTGAACAGGTGTTCCTGATGAGGCTTTCTGTTTCTAACTCCGTCAGGACTATCACCAGGAAAATTCATTCTAATGCCTTTTGGCTTCTCCTGTGCTGAATGTATTTGCTGCTCAGCTGTTCCTACGTGTACTGAGTTTATTTGCTGCTCAGCTAAATCTGAGGTAAGTTCCTCATTTTCTCTTACCTCCATGTGCTCTTTACTGGCTACTGTGTCACAAGGTGCATAACCTTGCACTTGTCCACATTAAATTTCATCTGCCATTTTGATGCCCAGTCTTCCAATTTATCAAGATCCTCTTGCAATTTTCCACAATCCTCTTAGGTTTTAACAACTTTATTTTTTTTTAAACTTTTATTTTCATTTTGGAACATCGAAACAAAAGGACATACAGAATAGAAGAACATGAACAAATAATATTATACAATCACGGACAGTAAACCCCCACCACCCCCCTCCCCCCCTGCTTCTTCTCTGGGATACGTAACAATCCAGTATCGGGTGTGTATACACATTACTATCTTTCGAGATAATATAATTATCTGCAACATGATGAGTGTAGCTATACGGCTATATTGGAGCATCTGGCAATCTGAACATAGTCATTAAGCATCTGCCACTTAGACAAGTGAGAGCAGTCCTGAACCTGGAATGCCATCCGACGAGGTATCTGCTCATATGTACTATATAAGCAGACAGAATTCCACCATTCGGTAAAAGTTAGGCGGGAGCCATTCTTCCAATTTTTCGTGACTAAGCAAACAGCCATACCCAACATAAAATCCAGGAGGAAGCGGCCTGTCTTGGGAAGAGAGGGGATCCCCGCCACAGAGCGGAGCCCCACAATCTTCCAAGAAAGGGGCTCCCGGAAGTGTAGGATACTTTGTATCCGGTCCCAAACCCGCCCCCAATATTGCTGTAGTGCTGGACATTCATAGATAACATGGGCGAAGGTACCCACCGCTGTATGGCATGACCAACATCGAGAGCTTGTATTGACATTCCATTTGGCCATCTTCTCAGGAGTATAAAAGCATCTGTGGGCAAAATAGAAGAGCGTTTGAGTGACAGAGGCGGATCTAGAGACCCGCACCACTTTGCTCCAGACTATCTTCCATTGCTGGGGAGTTAAAGTGATGTGCAATTCGCGCTCCCATGCCTGCTGGGCCCTAGGGGTGTCCCTGCCTGGACTATGAGTGAGTATTTTATAAAAGTTAGATGCCACCCCTGGTAGACTCCCGATACAATGAATCACCTCTGACAGCCCTTCCACGCTAGTATCAGAGCGCGGAATGACTCGAGCGCCTTTAAGGCAATGTTGGAGCTGCACCCATTGAAAGTAATATTTCGCTGGTAGACCAAATTCCGTTTGTAAAGCATTAAAGGTTTTCCAGCGATCCCCAGCAAACAGCTGCTTAGGTGTCCAAATCCCCCTGGAGTACCAGGGTCTCCATGCTATCGGTTTTTTGTTAATTTGAAATCGAGAGTTATGCCATATCGGGAGATGGTCCAGGGGGCACGCCTGCGGACCCAGAGATTGAATGAGGGCATTAAAGGCCACTAGAGTGTCTACAACCATTGGTGAATGGCGGGAGTCTGAATGATGGCACATTCCGGGGAAGTAGGCCAGCGGAACTGGTCCACTAAGCTCTTCTTCAATATCTAGCCACACCGGGCGGCCTGCTGCCGGGGTATCCAACCAACGGGCACCTTGCTTTAAGAGAAAGGCTTTATGATATTTGAGAAAATCTGGAAATCTAGCTCCTCCTCTCGCTTTATCAGATTGCAAGTGTTTTTTAGCTATCCTGGGTGTTTTACCCTGCCATAAATAACGGATAAGAAGGCCTTCTATATCTTTGTAGATGTGTCGGGGCAGTAAACATGGTAGCATTTCGAGAATGTAGTTCACTTTAGGAACTATCATCATTTTCACTGTTTCCAAGCGGCCCCACCATGTAAGGGTTAGTGGAGACCACCGATTGGTAAGTTCACGGACTTTGGAGATTATCGCCTTGGCGTTGAAGCTAATAGTGTCCTCTAAAGGATAGCAATAATAGACCCCGAGATATTTCACCATACTATGCTGCCAGAGAAAGGGAAAGGCTTGCATGTCGGCCGCATGTACCCGGTGGTTAAGTGGGAAAGCAACCGATTTGGTCCAGTTGATCTTATAGCCCGAGAGCTGCGAATACCTGTCTAGTAATTCTAAGACTACTGGGACCGAGTCCAAAGTTATAAAAAGCATAAGATCATCTGCATAAGCGGAGAGTTTGATCTCTCTGTGTCTAAAGGGGGCACCTCGGATGTCTGCGGACTGCCTAAGTAACAGGGCTAGAGGTTCGAGCGCTAAGTCAAAGAGCAGAGGAGATAGGGGGCACCCTTGGCGTGTACCTCTTTGAAGGCTGAATGGCTGAGATTTGATAGCATTCACACATATACTGGCTGTGGGTTCGGCATACATGACTTGAAGAAACCGGAGAAAGCCCTCCCCAAAGCCGTACCAACGGAGAACAGCAAATAAGAAGGGCCATTCTAGACGGTCGAAGGCTTTCTCGGCGTCTAGGGAGAGGCCAACTAGTGGTAGATCTAGGCTTGCAGCATTAGTCAAAACATGGCATAAAGTCCTAGCGTTGTCGGCAGTGGATCGTCCGGGTTTAAAACCACATTGATCAGGGTGGATTAGTGTAGACATTTGGTCAGATAGTCGAGAGGCTAAGATAGTCGCAAAAATTTTATAGTCTGCGTTAAGAAGGGAGATTGGGCGGTAGTTAGCTGTTAACAGCGGATCCCTCCCTTCTTTTTCAAATACTACCACATTCGCCGCCGAAAAGGATCCCAAGCAAGATGTGTCTTCAACCAGAGCAGTGAAATAAAGTTTTAGGTGGGGGGCTAGATCAGCACTGAACGTTTTATAAAATTCGGCCGGAAGACCGTCAGGGCCTGCGGCGCGTCCCGAGGCCACACGTTTAAGGGCAGAGTGAATTTCATTAGTAGAGAAGGGTTTATCCATCGCAACCCTATCCTCTTCAGAGAGGGTCGGCCGTTGGATTCCGGATAATAATCGCTCAAAAGCCTCTGACGTGAAGTCACATTCTGAGTTATAAAGACGAGTATAAAAATCCCGGAAAAGCTCTACTATCTCTGTATTATTTGTCACTATGTCCCCTCCTACTGGGTTTCGGAGAGCCGCTACCCGTTTGGCTTCTTTTTGACCTTTCAAGGCATTAGCTAAGAGTCTACCAGCACGGTTGCTTTCCCGATAGTACATCCCTTGCTGCGATGCGATATTTTTAGAAGCTGCAGCAGACAGGATTGAGTTATATTGAAAGCGTAGGCGTTGCAATCGTAACAACACACAAGGATCAGTGCGGGAAGTAAGAACCCGTTCCCCAGTTTTAATTTGTTGCTCTAATATTAATAACTGTTGCTTACGCTGTTTCCCCAGGCGAATTTGATAGCTAGTAATGGTTGCACGAATGGCAGCTTTAAAGCCCTCCCACCAAGCCCAGCCCATGGTATCATGTGGTAAGTTAAAATGGAAATAGTCCTGAATGGCGGCCCGAATGTCTAACTGAAACTCTTGTTGCTCTAGCAGGGTCCTATCAAAAAACCAATTTCCCGGATTCCCACTGGGCAGGTTAGCGTGCAACTGGAAGGAAATGGCAGCATGGTCTGAGATATGTAATGGGTGAATCAGTGCTGTGTCTACCTGAGATACCAGCACTTTAGATATTAGGAAAAAATCTATTCTGGACTGTGATAGATGGGGGGGAGAATAGAAGGTAAATTCCAGTTCAGCAGGATGCAACAATCTCCAAAGATCCACTAAAGCGAGATCTTTGATCAAGGAGGTGAGTGTGAGGGAGCTCTTGGGCAGGCCACTCGTTCTAGGCGGTTGCCTGTCTATCAGAGGATCGACGACTTGATTAAAGTCGCCACCTATTATCAGTGAGGTGCTAGCAGAGGCCTGCGCAACCTGAGCAATGGTAGCAAAAAAGGCAGGATTATCCACATTGGGGGCATATATACATATACATGTTAGTTCAAGGTGTCCAATTTTAAGATGGACGCGGGACCATCTGCCCTCCGTGTCAGAGCTAGTGGCAATAATGGTGACAGGCAAGGATTTCCTCACCAGAATAGCTACCCCACATTTCTTAGAAACAGCCGGAGAGTAGGCAGCTACCATGTAAGGTTTAATATTGAGTTTCGGTAGAATTTAAGTGCATTTCCTGAAGAAAAACCAGATCCGCCTTTTCATGACTCAAATAACTAAGGATTTTCTTTCTTTTAATCGGGTTGTTGATTCCCTTTACGTTCAATGAAAAAACCTTACATAGGGCCATAAGATATTGTCATACAGTTGAAGTAAAAGCGCAGGCGAGTATGGAATATATACCACATCTGTACAGCTATATCATACACATCAATTAAGATACCAGATACACCCCATATGAGAAAACAAGCACCGAAGTGCCCCAGAGAAGAAGCATAACCCCAAATATAAATGGCGACCATATGTCTGCGGGAGGAGGCCCAAGAGAGTGCGATTGTAATAGTTGAACCCTTCTGTTATTATAGTCTCCGATCTCCACCGAAGTAGCTGTGGGCATGATAGAACAGGGCCATCAAGGCTAGTGAAAGCCAAGGCTGTGAATTGCCAAGGCAGTCTCTAAGGTAGAGAGCGTCCGAAAACAGTATGGCGGGTTTTACCAATATAAGGTCAATTAGCTAAGTGTTCCTTGGATCAACGCATCTGATCTGCCTCTTTGGACTCCAAAAATTCCGCAAGTAATTCAGGATCATCAAATGTTCTGGTCTGGTTGTGCAGCGTTACCCTGAGTTTAGCCGGGTACATCAGGCCATAGCGAGCTTGCAGTTGTTGTAGCCTCGGTCGAAATTCCAGGAATCGCTTTCTACGATCAACCGTGGGCTTAGCCAAATCAGGAAAGAAGGATATCCGGTGGCCCTCAAACTCGATGGGGCCTTTTGCGCGAGTGGCATTCAGAATTTGCTCAACATGTTGGTATCTTAAGAGCCGAAAGATAATAGGTCGCGGGGTCTTCCGATTGAGCGCCATATTTGAGGGCACTCGATGAGCCCGGTCAATCTCCAGGTCTTTAGCAAATGTGATCCGAAGTAGGGAAGGAAGCGCCTTACAAAGAAACTCCTTCATGTCTCCTGACTCAGCTCCCTCCGGTATGCCCACGAGCCGTATGTTATTGCGGCGGGCTCGATTGTTGCCATCTTCCACTTCTTTCTGAAGGGCCCGTATCTGGCGCTCTACTTTGTCAAGTTTCGCCAACCCGACCGTGTGTGAGTCCAGTATGCCTGCCATTTTGTCTTGTCGTAGGGAGAGCCCTTCAAGTTTGCTTTGCAGTATGCCGAAATCTTCACGCAGCGCTCGGAGTGACTCCCCGTTGGATTGCACCAGGTCTTTTACCCCTCGTATTTCAGTGAGGATCTCCTGCTGCATCTCGGGACCTTCCCGGGGTGCGGGCTGCTTCTGCGGAGACGGGGGCTCGGTTTTGGAACGTTTACCATGGGAATTCGTTGGGGTCCCGAAATCTAGACGTGCTGGTTTGGTCCCCGCCATCACCCCAAGGTACCCCGGTAGAGTCAAAGCAATATTCAGAATTAAAACAGTTCAAAATTCAGGAGTCTTGGTAGGCCTCTCGGGAGCCTCAGCGCTATGCGACTATCCCGCTGGACATCAGGCTCCGCCCCCTCCTGGTTTTAACAACTTTAAATAGTTTTGTGTCATCTGCAAATTTGATAACCTCACTCGTTATTCCACTTTCCAGGTCATTTATGAATATGTCAAAAAGCAGCGGACCCAGCACAGATCCCTGGGGTACACCACTATTCACCTTTCTCCATTGGGAAAATTGGCCATTTAGCCCTACCCTCTGCTTTCTATCTTTTAACCAGTTCCTGATCCACAATAGTACACTGCCTCCTATCCCATGACTCTTTAGTTTTGCCAAAAGTCTCTGATGAGGGACCTTGTCAAAGGCTTTCTGAAAGTCCAGATACACAATATCAACCGACTCACCTTTGTCCACCTGATTATTCACTTCTTCATAAAACATAACAGATTAGTAAGACAAGATCTTCCTTGTCTAAAGCCATGTTGGCTGTCTCCCATTAGGTTGTGACTATCTACATGCTGAGTAATTTTATTCTTTATGATGGTTTCTACCATTTTTCCCGGTACTTATGTCAGGTTCACTGGTCTATAGTTCCCGGATCAACCCTGGAACCCTTTTTAAAAATTGGTGTTACATTGGCGATCCTCCAATCTTCAGGTATTAGAGATGATTTTAATGATAGTTCACAGATTACTAATAGTAGGTCTGCAATCTCATATTTCAGTTCTTTCAACCCCCTTGGATGTATACCATCCAGCCCAGGTGATTTGCTACTCTTCAGTTTATCTAATAGTTGTAATACATCTTCCCGATGTATCGATATTTCCTTCAATTCTTCCGCACCTTTAAATACCACTTCAGTCATGGGTAACATCCCTACATCTTCCTCAGTAAAGACTGAAGCAAAGAATTCATTCAGTCTCTCCGCTATCGCCTTGTCGCCTCTTAGTGCTCCTTTAACCCCTTTATCATCTAATGGACCAACTGACTCACTCACAGGTTTTTTGCTACAAATGTACTTGAAAAGGTCTTTACTTGGCGTTTTTGCTTCCGCAGCAAGCTTCTTCTCAAATTCTCCCTTTGCCTGCCTTATCAATGCCTTGCATTTGACTTGCCAGTGCTTGTGGTGTTTCCAGGTTTCATCGTTTGACTCTTTTTTCCATTTCCTGAAAGATGCTTTTTTGGCAACAACAGCCTCTCTGACCTCACCTTTAAACTATGCTGGCAGTTTTTTGGACTTCCTTCCACTTTTCTTAAGCGTGGAATACAGCTGGTCTGGGCTTCCAAGATAGTATTTTTCAACAACAGCCAAGTACTTTTGTAGTACTTTTCCTTGTCTTGTCTTGCCACACATTGGAAATCTCTGTTGAGTTCTGTGATTGCCTCTCTTTCTCCTCTGGCTTTAGCTTCTCTGTGTTTCTGAGCAATTTTCAGAGTTTCTTCTGTCATCCATTTTGGCCGTTTTTGCTTTTTCATCTTTTGTAGAGATTTCTCGCTTTCTTCCATCACAACCTTCTTGATGTCATTACTCTTCTGGGGCTCTGTCATTTGTATCTAAAGCAGCAAATCAATTTTGCAGGCGGCCTTTAAATTCCAGTGGTGTATTCTCAAGGTCATATTTTGCTACATTCTTGAGTGGCTTGCTCTTTTTCAACTTTATCTTGTGTTTGCATACTAGTAGTTGCTGATCTGTACCACAGTCAGCTCTAGGTTTTGTGTTTGTTGATGTTATAGAGCTTTTCCATCATTGACTTCCACAGATGTAATCAAATTGATTTTTGTAAAATCCATTTGGTGAAGTCCCTGTGTACAGTCATCGCTTGTGTTGCTGGAAGGTGTTTGAGATGAATAGATCATTGGTCTTGCAGAATTCTATCACCCTTTCTCCATCTTCATTTCTGTTGCCAAGTCCATATTTTCCAACTACTTTGTCTTCTTCTTTGTTGCCAACTTTTGCGTTCCAGTCACCCATGACTATCAGGATATCCTGTTTGCATGTTCTGTCAATTTCAGCTTGTGCTTGTTCATAGAACTCATCCATTTCATCCTCTTCTGCAACTGTTGTTGGGTCATATACTTGAATTATAGTTTTGTTCATAGGCATTCCTCATAGACGAAAAGAGATTAAGCGTTCACTGACTGCATAGTATTTCATTACAGTTCTTGTAAGTTTCTTCTTTATTATAAATGCAACATCACTTCTTCTTTTTCTTGCATTTCCAGCATAGTAGACCATGTGATCATCTGATGCAAAGTGCCCGATGCCAGTCCATTTCAGTTCGCTGACACCTAACAGATCAAGTTGTACACGTTCCATTTCATTCTTGACCACCTCCAGCTTCCCTTGGTTCATGCTTCGTACATTCCATGTCCCAATATGTAAGACATCTTTGCAGCTTCTGACTCTCATTTCATGTGCAGCTACATTAGCAGTCAGACATCCCAAGGGCTTTGATCCAACCACATCAATAAATGGTGGTTTTACTCCGAAAAGTCTTCAGCTCCTCCCCAGTAGCTAGTTGAGTGCCCTCCAACCTGTTAGTCTCATCTTCCAGCACTATAGTGCAATTTGTTTAGTTTTCATGGCAAGATACTGAAGTAGATTGCCAGGCCTTTCCTCCGCGCAGTTTAAGTTTAGTGTTATTGCTGTTGTCACAGAAATGTGATCCTCTGCCCCCAACACTGTCCCATTCTTCTGCTGCCGAGATGCGTGGTTTGTCTTGGTCTGGCACCTCAGCTGAGACCTGTCCACCTTGGGAGACCCTGCCAGTAGTTAAATTGCCTATAGCTTAGCCCTCAGCATCACTGATGCACACAAACCCTTACAGCATGACAAGCTGCAAACCAAGTGAGGGATCTGTATATTTTTATCTGTCTATATAGTTGTAGATATATTTAAGTACATGTCTTTAATTTTCACTCTGTTTTTATTGTTTTAAGTACATACATGGGTCAGTTTTCAAATAGTCTTAACTGGTTAGCAACACATACTAACTAGATAAGAGCCACTGAGAGTATATGCCAGTGTTCTGCCCAAACTCCACCTTTTTAATGCCCACAGTGAAAGTCCCTGATATCCAATGAATGTGTTACTTCTATGCCCCCCTAGCTACCCTTCTGCAACAGCCCTAACGCCATGTAAATATCTCTCATCCGCAGTATCTACTCCACCACAACTGACCCTCTGCCCTGTCTACAGCCCTATCCTGAAAAGCTATACTGTATTTCTATGACTGTCCCACCACCTTGCAAATTCTCTCACCTTCCAAGACTAACTCCCTGCCTCTTTCTCACGTCCCAAAATTACATTAGCCATCCATCCTTCCACACACACAATTCATGCACAGCACATACAGATCATGCAACAGACACACACTCAGCCTCACAGGGATTACTACTAAGTCCCTAACTGTGACATAGTGCATTTTAAATTATTCACGAATATATTTTAGGCCCAATATTTAACATCAGCAGTTAGTACTCCTACTACTACATATACTACTACTACTGCTATTAATTATTTATATAGCGCTATAAAGCTTGTACATATACATGTAGAAAGATGGCCACTGCTCATCAGAGCTTACAATCTAAACAAGACAATATAATAACTGAGAATAGATGTACAAGTAGGGAAGGGTAAGGAGACACATGGAGAACAAGGAATAAGGATCCAAAAGCAGCCTCAAAGAGGTGAGCCTTTAGCATGGATTTGAAAATGGGCAGCGATGGGGCCTGATGTACAGACTCGGGTAGTTAGTTCCAGGCATAAGGATCAGCAAAGAGAAGGATAAGTCTGGAGTTGGCAGTGGAAGAAAAGGGCATAGAGAGAAGCAAGTCAGTAGAAGAGCAAAGTTCATGAGGAGGAGTGTAGGGAGAGGGAAGGAAGGTAGTGAGGAGCAATAGAATGAATGCATTTGTAGGTCAGAAGGAGAAGGAGATGGGAAGTGACTAAAGAATGAATAAGTATCTTAGTAGTGTGTTCAGAAAGAAAAGAATGAATTTTGCTAATGTTACAAAGAAAGAAACGGCAGGTTTTAGCAATCAGTTGGATGTAGATAGAGAAGGAGAGGGAAGAGTCAAAGATGATCCAAGGTTGCAGGCTGAGAAAACAGGAAGTAAAAGAGTATTATCTACAGAAATAGAGAAAGGGAGAAGAGGGGAGGAGGGTTTAAGGGGAAAGATAAGAAGTTTGATTTTGGCTGTGAGACATATAGGCAGCGATGTCAGTGATTTATTCTTGGCTAAGTCCAAAGGCCTTTACTCTGTTCTTCTCCTTTTTGATCTCTCTATTGCTTTGGACACTGTCGATCACCCTCTCCTCCTCGACAACTTATCGTCTTTTTGGTTTCAGAGACTCATTGTTGTCTTGGTTTTCTTACTATCTTTCCAGTTGTTCCTTTAGTGTTTGTTCTGGTGGCTCCTCTTCTACCTCTATCCTTCTTTCGGTTGGGGTCTGTTCTTGGCCCACTCCTTCTCTCTCTCTACACCCAGTCTCTTGGTGCCTTCATCTCTTCCCATGATTTTCAGTATTTATTTATTTTATTTATTACAGTTTCTTATATACCGCGCTATTTAGAATCAGCGCGGTTTACATCATAACAACAACGACCATAACGACAAACTGTCAGGTTTTACATTGAACAGGAGTACAAACTTGGATAACTGGGTTAACTATATACATAATCTATCTACAATGCAGTGTGAGGGCATTACCATTAATATGCTGATAACAGTCAAATCTATCTCTCTTCTCCAGACATTTCTCCTATACTTCCAACTCACATCTCTGCTTGCTTATCTGACATTGCTGCCTAGATGTCTAACTGCCACCTGAAACTGAATATGGCCAAACCTGAATTTCTCATCTTTCCCCCTAAACCATCCCTCCTTCCTCCTTTCTCGATTTCTGTCAGTAATACCTTCTTCCTGTTTCCTCAGCCCGCAATCTTGGGGTCTTCTTTGATTCCTCTCTCTCCTTTACCACTCACATTCATCAGACTGCTAAAACCTGCCACTTCTTTTTCTATTTCATTAGTAAAATTCACCCTTTCCTCTCTAAAAACATTACTAAAACTTTGGTTCATTTTCTAGTTAATTCTCATCTTGCCGGTCTCCCTTAGTGTCATCTTTCTCCTCTTCAGTATATTCAAAACTCTGCTGCATGTTTAATCCTCCGTCAACCACGCTACTCTCATATTACTCCTCTTCTGAAGTCACTTCACTGGCTCACCTTCTGCTTCCATATCCATTATAAATTTCTTTTAACCTACAAATGTATTCATTCTTCTGCCCCCCCCCCCTACCTCTCTTCTCTCCTCTCTCCTTATATCCCCCCCCCCTCGTGAACTTCACTCCTCCTCTGGTCTTCTTCTCTCTTTATCCTTTACCTCCTCTGCTAACTCCAGGCTTCGCTCATTTCACCTTGCTGCTCCTTATGCCTGGCACAAACTTTCTTTACCCTTGCGTCGAGCATCTTCTCTTTCCCTGTTCAAATCTATGCTAAAGTCTTACTTTTTTGTGGCTACTATCAACCCATGATTCCTCCCTTTCCTCTAGTTGTAGCTTGTGCTGTATTGCTTGTTTATTTGCTAGACTGTAAGCTTTTCAAGCAGGGTCTATCTATTTCTATGTTTGTACAGCACTGCATATGCCTAGTATGCAGTGCTGTATAACTAGGCATATGCATTGAGTTCTAGCTGTTTATTTAATTATTTATTGTTTGTCTTATTGGTGTGCTGCTTCAGCTTTCTCAGCTGTATAACTTACCTTGCCTCTCTCAACTAACTGGGCTTTGTGTGGTACCCCCTTCACCCCCCCCCCCCTGCTGAGGGTTCAGGACAGGGTACCTTGTAACTGCTCTCTTTAGTAGGACTTATTTCCCTCCCTCCCTCCCCAGCACCCACCCACCCCTGGGGTAATTGTAGCTTTATAGGTAACTACACATCTTGGAGGAAAGGGGCTGCTCTCAGGTGCAGTTCTTTATCCAAATCAGTCATACACTGAGGACCTGAGATTAATTAAGCTTCAGGTGAACAAGGTGTATTGGGGGTGTTAGATAAACTTTTATTAGTATAAGCATCTACACCAGTCCTTATTATATACAGAATTTAAAAGACCTAAACACAAGCTTTAAACTAAGATGCAGACAAAAGTCCAGCAGCGAGATGGGGGCTTTCCGGTCTTTTGCATTGAGTGTCACATGTATGATTTTCTCCCAGTTGGTGAGAGGTCTTACGTATGCACTAAGTGCAAGGAGCTCTTTGCTCTCAGGGAACAAGTCCATTCTCTAGAGGCTAGAGTAGCAGACCTGGAAGACATAAGAAAGACAGAGAAGTACATGGACGAGACCTACAGGGATATAGACCTGAAGTCCCACCTCCAGTCTGGCAGCATCCCTGTTGCCATGGAGGAGAGAGGTCACGTGATAGGAGAGCATCACCCTGGTGTGGCAGGAAGTGATCCTGTAACTAGGACCTGTCCTCCAGGTGATGTAAAACCCTCTCGCACTGAGGACGTTTTTCCAGGGCCATGTCCCCATGAGAGGAAATTCAGGACAGCTGTCATAGTTGATGATTCAATCATTAGGAATGTAGATAGCTGGGTGGCTGGTGGACGTGAGGATCGCCTGGTAACATGCCTGCCTGGTGCGAAGGTAGCGGACCTCACGCACCACCTAGATAGGATCATAGATAGTGCTGGGGAGGAGTCTGCTGTCTTGGTACATGTTGGGACCAATGACATAGGAAAATGTGGTAGGGAAGTTCTGGAGGCTAAATTTAAGCTTTTAGGTAGGAAGTTGAAATCCAGAACTTCCAGGATAGCGTTCTCCGAAATGCTTCCTGTTCCACGTGCAGGACCCAAAAGACAGGCAGAGCTCCGGAGTCTCAATGCGTGGATGAGACAATGGTGCAAGGATGAGGGTTTTGGATTTGTTAGGAACTGGGGAACATTCTGGGGAAAGGAGGGGCTCTTACGAAGGGATGGGCTTCACCTTAATCAGGATGGAACCAGACTGCTGGCAATAACCTTTAAAAAGGAGATAGAGAAGTTTTTAAACTAGAAAATAGGGGAAAGCCGACAGTCACCCAGGAGCGCATGGTTTGGACGAAGGTATCCTTGAAGGATACTACCAAAAGCAGTGAGGTTCCAAAAAGAGTATAGTACCCCAAATGCCCTTGAGTAAGGTGCAGACAGAGCGTAAAGATTCCAAATTACCCATGCCTACCAATAGCCAGATTAATATTAATAAAATACAGTCTCTAAAATGCTTGTATGCAAATGCTAGAAGTATAAACAATAAGATGTGAGAGTTAGAATATATAGCACTAAATGAGAGGTTAGATATGATTGCAATCTCAGAGACATGGTGGAAGGAGGATAACCAGTGGGACACTGTGATACCTGGATACAAACTATATCGTAATGATAGAACTGATCAAATTGGTGGAGGGGTTGCGCTCTATGTTAGAGAGGGCATTGAGTCAGAAAGGATTGAAGTTTTGCAGGGAACAAAATTTGCTGTTGAATCTCTATGGATTGAAATTCCATGTATGAAGGGGAAGGTGATGGCAGTGGGAGTGTACTATCGACCGCCTGGCCAGAATGAACAAATGGATGATGAAATGCTCAAAGAAATCAAGGAAGCTAACAAAAGTCACAGCAGAGTAGTAATAATGGGTGATTTCAATTACCCTGGTATCGACTGGGTCAGTGTTACAGAAGGAGAAGCTAGGGAGATAAAGTTTCTAGATGAAATAAATGACTGCTTCTTGGAGCAGCTGGTTCATGAACCGACCAGATGGGAAGCCATACTGGACCTAGTTCTTAGTGGAACGCCAGATCTGGTGCAAGAAATAAGGGTGTTGGGACCACTTGGCAATAGTGATCATACCATGATCATGTTTAATTAGTGGAGGAGGGGTAGTAAAGAAATCCACAGTACTACCTTTTAACTTTCAAAAGGGAGACTATGATAAAATGAGGAATATGGTTAAGAAAAAACTAAAAGGAGCAAACTAAAGGTTGCAAAAACTAAAAACTAAAACTAAAAACTAAAGGTTGCAAAGGTTAAAGACTTACAGCAAGCTTGGGTGTTATTTAAAAATGCTATCCTCGAAGCCCAGACCAGCTGTATTCCACGCATTAAGAAAAGTGGAAGAAAGTCCAAAAAACTGCCAGCATGGTTTAAAGGTGAGGTCAGAGAGGCTGTTGCTGCCAAAAAAGCATCCTTCAGGAAACGGAAAAAAGAGTCAAATGAAGAAAAATGGAAACAGCATAAGCACTGGCAAGTAAAATGCAAAGCATTGATAAGGCACGCAAAGCGAGAATTTGAGAAGGAACTTGCTACGGATGCAAAAACACGAAATAAAGACTTTTTCAAGTACATTCGTAGCTAAAGGCCTGTGAGAGAGTCAGTTGGGCCATTAGATGATAGAGGGGTAAAAGGGGCAGTAAGAGGAGACAAGGCTATAGCAGAGAGACTGAATGAATTCTTTGCTTCGGTCTTTACTGAGGAAGATGTAGGGATGTTACCCAAGACTGAAGTGGTATTTAAAGGTGATACTGCAGAGGAATTGAGAGAAATATCGCTACACCGGGAAGATATATTACAACTATTTGATAAACTGAATAGTAGCAAATCACCTGGACGGGATGGTATACTTCCAAGAGTGTAGAAAGAACTGAAATATGAGATTGCGGACCTGCTATTGGTAATCTGTGAACTTTCATTAAAATCATCTATAATACCTGAAGATTGGAGGGGCATAAACAGGTAGACAAAGGTGAGTCGGTTGATATAGTGTATCTGGACTTTCAGAAAGCTTTTGATAAGGTCCCTCATCAGAGACTTTTGGCAAAACTAAAAAGTCATGGGATAGGAGGCAGTGTACTATTGTGGATCGGGAACTGGTTAAAAGATAGAAAGCAGAGGGTAGGGCTAAATGGCCAATATTCCCAATGGAAAAAGGTGAATAGTGGAGTACCCCAGGGATCTGTACTGGGTCCGCTACTTTTTGACATATTCATAAATGACCTGGAAAAGGGAATAACGAGTGAGGTTATCAAATTTGCAGATGATACAAAACTGTTTAAAGTTGTTAAAACCCAAGAGGATTGTGGAAAATTGCAGGAGGATCTGGATAAATTGGAAGACTGGGCATCCAAATGGCAGATGAAATTCAATGCGGACAAGTGCAAAGTTATGCACCTAGGAAAGAACAACCCACACTATAGTTACACAATGCAAGGTTCCACATTGGGAACCACCACCCAGGAAAAAGATTTAGGAGTCATCGTGGATAACATGCTAAAACCCTCTGCCCAGTGTGCAGCGGCAGCCAAGAAAGCAAAAAGAATGCTAGGTATCATAAAGAAAGGGATGGAAAATAAAACAAAGGATATTATAATGCCTCTGTATCGTTCCATGGTACGACCGCACCTTGAATATTGTGTGCAGTTCTGGTCACCGTATCTTAAAAAGGACATAGCATTATTAGAAAAAGTACAGAGAAGAGCCACCAAAATGGTGAAGGGGATGGAAGGCTACTCCTATGAAGAGAGGCTACAAAGGTTGGGGCTCTTCAACCTGGAAAAGAGACGGCTGAGGGGAGATATGATAGAGGTCTATAAATTAATGAATGGAGTGGAGCAGGTAAACGTGGATCAATTGTTTACGCTATCAGAATATAGAAAGACTAGGGGACATGCAATGAAGCTACAGGGTAAACTATTTAAGACAAATAAGAGAAAATATTTTTTCACTCAATGTGTAATCAAACTCTGGAATTTGTTACCGGAGGATGTAGTAAGGGCTGTTAGTGTAGCTGGGTTTAAAAAAGGTTTGGACAAGTTCCTGGAGAAAAGGTCCATAAACCACTATTAAAAAGGGACCCAGGATAATCAATGCTTGACCCAGTACAAGCATGGTGGAACCTGTGTCTTTTGGGGATATTGCTAGGTACGTATGACCTAGATTGGCCACTGTTGGAAACAGGATACTGGGCTTGATGGACCTCGGTCTGACCCAGTATGGCATATCTTATGTTCTTATGTTCTTAGTAGCACTTTATAAGTGTTAAATAATAATAATAGTGAGGGAGAGGTTCAGGCCTGATGTATAGGAGAAATATCAGGTGTAGAAAGATAGATTTGAGAGTCATCAGAGTAAAAATGGTACTGAAAGCCATGGGAGGAGATGAGAGCACCAAGGAACTGGTCATAGAGAAAGAAAAGGAAAGGGCCCAGAACAGGCCCTTGGGGTACACCGAGAGTGGGATAGCAGTAGAGGAGGAACTACCAGAACAAACACTGAAAGAACAATGGGAGAGAAAAGGAGAGAACCGGGACAGCAAATAGCCCCTAAAACCAAGAGAGGACAATGTGTTGATTAGAAGGTGGTGGTCAATAGTGTCAAAAGCAGCAGAAAGGTCAAAGAAGAATGAGGATTGAGTAAAGTCCTTTGGATTTAGCCAGGAAAAAGTCACTGGAGACTTTGGCAAGAGGCGTTTGAGTAGAATGTAAGGGATGAAAGCCAGATTGTAGTGGATCTAGAAGGGCTTGAGAGGAGAGAAATTCAAGGCAACAGCAGAGAAATGCATGTTCAGGAAGTTTAGAAATGAAGGAACAAAGGGAGATGGGCCAATAATTACAAGAACAAGTAGGGTCAAGTGAAGGTTTTTTGAGGAGAGATATGACCATAGCATGCTTAAAGGCTGCTGGGAATGTTGCAGTGGAGAGCAATAGGTTGAGAAGATGAGAGATGGAAGGGATGACAGAGGAGGAGATTGGAGTGAAGGAGACGGGTGGGGATAGGACCCAAGTAACAAATAGTGAGTTTAGAGGAGGAAAGAAGATGGAAAGGAGCAGAAACTGAGGGGAAGAGGTAATATGGAAGAGGGGATGAAGCTGAACTTATGGGAACTGGAATGTAATCTTGTGGACTTTGCCATGGAAATAGCTTTCTAGGGTTTGGGTAGAAAGGGAAGGAGGGGAGAATATGGCATAGGGTCTGAATTTTACAACATTTTTAATGAATACCATTGTTGGGCTGCAAAAATCCAAGGGAACAGTACAGTATATGGGGTGAAGTACTTCTCTCCATGAAAGAAACGCGGAATCTGGGCATGATTGTTTCTGAAGATCTTAAGGTAGCTAAACAGGTAGAAAAGGTGATGGCGAAAGCCAGAAGGATGCTTGTGTTCATAAGGAGAGGAATGTCCAGCAGGAAGAAGGAGGTGATAGTGCTTCTGTATAAGTCTTTGGTGAGACCTCAGTCGGAGTATTGTGTGCAATTCTGGAGACCTCCCCTTCAAAAGGATATAAACAGGATGGAGTCAGTGCAGAGAGTGGCTATTAAAATGGTCAGTGCGCTTTGTCATAATGCATATGGGGACAAGTTTAAAGATCTCAATATGTATACTTTGGAGGAAAGCTGGGGGAGAGGAGATATGATAGAAACGTTTAAACACCTCCATGGCATAAATGCACAAGAGGAGAACCTCTTTCAATTGAAAGAAAGCTCTTCAACGAGGGGGCATAGGATGAAGATGAAAGGGGATAGACTCAGGAGTAATATGTGGAAATATTTCTTTACAGAAAGAGTGGTAGATTCATGGAACAGTCTCCCAGTGGAGGTAATAGAGACCAGGACAGTATCTGAATTCAAGAAAGCATTGGACCAACACAGAAGATCTCTAAAGATCAGAAAGGACTATAGTAGTTGATAAAGAAGGGCAGACTAGATAGGCCATATGGTCTTTTTCTGCCATCATGTTTCTAGTTTCTTTCAAGAAGTGAAGTAGTAGCCTAGTAGTTAGAGCAACAGCCTAATATACCAGAGACCAAGGTTTGATTGTTTCTGTCACCCCTTGGGTAAGTCACTTTACTCTCCACTGCCTTGGAAGAAAAGGCCTGGTAATCTACTTCTGGTCATACCTTGCCAAGAAAACCCAGGAGTTACTAGGTCACCAGGAGTCAGAACTGACTTTATGGCACTTAGAAAAAAATAATCTGTTTCATGAAAACAGATGGAGTATCATTCTAGATATAATATGATAAAATTTTTCATTGAACTTGAAACATGAAACCCTAGTGATAATGACCTCATATTAATTAGATCAAAATTATTTTCAATACGATAAGTGTCATAGCCATTATACACATTCCTGCTAAGTTTGGATCCAATCAATGAATTCTTGCAAATATTATTGTGGTCGCAAACAGACTAATTGAATTACTGCTGTAGCAATTTCTGACTTTTTTATAATCTGTAAAAATCTAATATCATATTAGATACTAAGAAGAATATTTGTTGTAAAAGGTGTGAACTAATTACAGCAAGTTATTCAACATTGGTATGGCCATTATTGGAGGACCATATCTATGTCACACACTTCAAGAAATCACAGAGATCTTGAATGAAGTCCAGATCAGAGAATCATAGGGCAAATTCTGACACTAAGCTAGTATTCAAGGGCGGTTACGTACTCAAAAGCAGAAGCCAATCTCATTTCTCCTTTGCATTCAGTTTTATGGCCCAGGAAATGCATAACTTAGGACTACAGAAGCCTGCATATGGTCAAAAGGTTTAAATTAGTTGGAATTTTAGGTGGGCAGAAGAGCAGGAAACCTATTTGGAGAGTAGTGATACTCACACACTATCCATGTAAGTTATGTGGGTATTTTTTTAAAGTGTTTTCAAACTCTGAAGTCTGTTTTCCATGCATAGAAAGGTATTTTACAATTGTGTACCTGTACAGATGTCAAAAGGATGGTACATACTTATAAATGTGTCACGTGGAGGCATTTCGGAGGGGGGGAGATAGTTTGAGAGCAGCAGGGGAGGCATGCAATGTATTTTACAAAATCCAGCAGTACATGCTTAGAGTGCAGGCACATACTCAGTTGCACCTTCACTCGGAGCAAGTACTAATTTGTGTGCTACTGGGGATAATTCTATACTGTACCACTACTTTACAAAGAGAATAGAGGCACCAATATTGTCTTCATAAAATATCACAATATCAAGAATATTATAAGGGCCATCAGCTTTGGAACATTACTCATAGGAAGATCATTTCAATGATACAATTCCTCGCATCATATAAGTATAGAGCCAACTTTCCAAAAAAATCCAACTCTATAGCTCTAGTCAACTTACTGGGCAAACTAGATGGACCATGCTGGTCTTTATCTGCCGTAATTTACTATGTTATTATGAATATTTTTTTATTTAATTTAGTTTTTCTTCTATACCACCTTTCAGGATTATCAAAGTGTTTTAGATTTAAATTTATTTATTTATTTAGACAGTTTTTGTATACCGCCTTATCCTTCAATCAAAGCGGTCACAACACAATTGGGGGATTCATTTAACACACAGGGATATGAGACAGATACACTAATACTTACAGGGAACATGGGCAATGGAGGGTTAAGTGGCTTGCCCAAGACCACAAGGAGCATTAAACTTTTACATGGAACCAGGTAGCATTAAACGTTTACATGGAACCAGGTAGCAATTATGTATATTACATTGAACAGTTAAATATAACTACATTACATTAAGGAGTTTGTGGAGGTTTAGTACCCCCTAAGTCACTACTAGGGTAAAAATGTGGAGGCCAAATTCCAAATGGGGCACGTCCGGCCCATCCGTCGTCCAAAATCTGGACAGGCCGGATTTGTACCGTGGGAGTTCCACGGGAGCAGAATCAGGTGCAACCAGCATGGACCGGCAGGATATGCCCGGATTTAGGCCCATTGCACATCCCGACTACCCCCTGTCTAACCCCCCCCAGTGCTTCTGCATGGTGGCCGGCGCCATGGCACTGGGAAGCCATGCAGAAACTCCGAACACCCGCAGAGATTTCAAAGCTGATTTCCCTTCCACCTGACCCCCGCTCATGCCTGCTGGGATTGGGCTGCGGGCAAGCCCCTGCTCCTCCTCACCTGCTCTGTGGGGCCGATGGGACCGATCACCCTGACCGGGCTGACGTATTCCACCTCCAAGGTGGAATACGTTCCCCAGCCATCTCAGCTTCCCTGTATGTACAGGGCCATGACTGGAATTGGCCCTGTACATCCGGGTTCAAGATCCCATCTCCACTCTGCCTTGACCCCCTCCTCTGGCCCTCCCCCTCCTGCCCCCAATCCAGAACTCCCTGCACATCTCTGGTGTAGGTGCGGAGAGCTTTGGGCACGGAATCGAGCCCAGGCATTTAGCAGGGGATATATGTCCAAAACAGACTTATAATCCCCACTAAACGTGGCACAGAATAGATCCCTTAGGTAATTAATTATGATTATGAAATACTTAAAAGGATTTACCCCTTTAGCAGCACCTGTTCCCTGTATAAGACCTGGCAAGAGGGATATAGGACAGAGAGTGCTGCTGAATAACCCTACAGACCATCTCGGCAGTACCTGGATAATTCTGTGCTATAGCAAGATTGACATGAACATCAACATAACCCTCTATGTTTCCAGTACAAACTTAGATTATCTGCAAAGGGCTGAGGCAGCTCAGGGGCAGAGACGGGGCAGAACCAGAAATGATTCCGATAGAAACAATTTTCAGAGCTACTCTCTGGATAACTATCTGGATAATTTAAGAAAATAAAAAAGCTCCTCCAAGTGCTATCTGGATAGACTATTCAAATAGAGGCTGAATATTGCTGCTGTCCATTATTCTGGATATTCAGAGCCCACCGCTGTCCAAATACTGCCACTAAATACAGTATATAAATATTTTTTATCCGCAGTGGCTGACATTTTAAAAAAATGATGACTGCAAGGCTAAATATCGGGGGTAGATGTATTAAATATGATTACTGACTTTCAAACCCAAGCAAGTTATAGTACATTTCAGCTTCAGTAGATCTTTCCTGACCCCAAAGGACGTATAATCTAAGTTTGTATCTGAAACAATAGAGGCTTAAGTGACTTACCCTAAATCACACGGAGCATTAGGATCTGAACCGTGGTTTTCCTCATCCCACCCTGCAGCTCTGACCATCAGCTACTCCTGGGCTCTGTGCAAATACTTATGAATACAATATGCAACTTTACTCACAAAGATGAGACGCACTGGTCGTGGAGATATGATGTTACATTGGCATATTGTATGCTGAGCATCTTACAGATGACCCAGATTGGAAGCTTGTTTTTTCTATATTATGTTCTTTATACAAAGAAAAATCTACAGCATAGAGTGTTGTCCAATGTTTCCTCTGATATGTTTGTTTAGATCATGAGAAAACCCAGGGACTGGGTAGCCAGGAGTCAGCATTGACTTGACGGCACACAACGCACAAGGTCATATAGTAAACTAGTAAGACTCTAAGGGCACAGTCTCTAGAGCTCTTCTCAGCTGAAAGCATCAAGCATATCTGCACACTGGAATGCTCCTAAAAACAAAGGTCTTTCTTCTTTATGCCGATTTTTATTCTTTCCAACCCAATGGCACTTTGAAAAAAATTAGAAGAGGAATCAAGAATGTCTGTGTTTCTGTTTGTCTGGGAGCAAAATAACTCTCCAGAAATTTAATGGAACAGGTTGAAACTTGATATGTGGAAAAAAACTGATAAAAAAAAACACATCAAGTTTGAAAATAGGTCAAATCAGACTGGGGGTTTCAGAGAAATAAGCCCTCTGAAAAGCTAGCACAGTGTATTTCAATGGGAGAAGGAGTTCCAGGTTCTATAGTCCCCCATTTCCAGAAACCTCACCCCTGCAATTGCTCCACTTTGCTGCCAAATGCCTAGGGTTTCCAACTGGCTCCAGATGCACCCGACAAGCTTGATCCAGTCCTGGGTTCACTCCATTGAATGTAGTTCTGATTTCTCTATTGTGTTCCATAAGAAAGCAAAACTACAAGTTTCTGAATGCAATGGGGTAAACACAGGACTAGATCAAGCCTGTCGGGCGTATCTGGAGCCAGTTGGCAACCCTACAACTGCCCCACCCTAAAAAATGCTCCATCACTGCTCTCTTATTGGAAATATTTTACCCTTCCTGCCATTGCCCCACCCCCAAACCCTATGTTAACACAACTGCCCTACTGCCCTGTAAACTGCTCCACCCCAAATAATAGCCCCATGTAACTGCCACACAAACCCACATACTGCTTTACATTTAAATATTTCTTCACAACTCTTTTACCATCCTGCAAACTGTCCACCCTTCAAAAATACTCCGCACAACTGTCCTACTATGATGCTCTGTTCGACCCTGAAAAATTACCCCAACTGTTTCACCACCTTGCCAAATGCCCGCTATTGTCCCCCCACCTCATAAAGTTGCACCACCCCAAAAATCTGCAACCTCAAAATTGCGTCACCACCATGGAGAATGCCCCACCCCCCAAAAATCTACAGTCCTGCAAATGCCCTGCCACCATGAAAATTATGGCCATCCTCAAAAATACCTCCTCACATCTGACCACCCCGAAAATAGAAAACCTGGAAATGCCAATCCATCCTCAGCTGCCCTACCCAGACACAACACATACACAGCACATAGAGAAAACACAACAAAGATTCTCGCTCGCCCACATGCACACAGACACATAGAGGCAAATTCCAATCAGGGCGTCCAGCCCCCTGTGCTGCTGATCAAAATTGGGATGCACAGAGGTAGACCCGATTCTGATCCCATGGTGCTAGACGTGCCCGTGGGATCAGAATCGGGTCTATGGCCTGGACATGCAGCCGGGCCCCGATTCTGATTGGCCTGTATGCCCAGCCACATGCCCAGCTACCTCAGTCAGGCTGCTGAATGGAGCCGCAGTGCCATGGCATCCTGTTGCCATGGAACCACGGCTGTATTCAGGAGCTGCAAATGCTGGCCGCCACCAAAATCCTTCTTTCCTCGCAGCCAGACCCTCAATTCCGCTTCCCATGGCTAGGATCCGGCTGCGGGAAACATACTGCACCCCTACTTTTCTTTGCATGCCCGGCAGCATCATCCACTGATGTCCAAGGGGACTTACAGTATTCCACCTCTGCGGTGGAGTAAGTCTCCTGTCTAACGTCATGGCCACAGATGTACAGGGCCGACCTCTGAATCAGCCCTGTACATCCGGGGTCACAGCCCACGCATGCCCCACCCTCGCTCTGCCTCCTGAACATCCCATCCCACCCCCGTCTAGGCCTCGCCGTACAAACGCACTGTTCGTACAGGGAGGCTTTAGCCGACGCTGGCAGGGGAGCGAATAATGGGGATGGACATCCAAACGGGATATCCATCCCCTCTATTTGCTGTTCAGAATGACCCCCATAGACACACCCACCCAGGGATTACTAATAATTTCCTAGCTGTGATGCATTTTAAATTATTCACATATATATTTCCATTTTCCAAAAGGACAAAAGAAATTGAATTGCAGTATGTACAAATGTAAATATATGGTGGTTAGTGCCTGTGTAAATGTATGATAATAGCTAAGGTCTTTATATGGACCCGCATATGTGTGCTGTGTATCCCCCCCCTGCTCTCTCTATCTAATCCCCAAATAATTCTGTCTGTAATTTATGACAAATCCCGTAATTGTAATCAAACCGCTTCTGATCGCTGGAAGGAGCGGTATATAAGTCCTTACTAAATAAAATAAATAAAAAAAATATTTTCTTGCTGTTATTTCTACAGTGAAAGCCGCTGACTGTATTTTACTTCTCCCTTATTGGTTGCAAAATCTTTTGGAAAATAATTCTGCTGCCATGGGCAGGGTTAGATTAAAGAACTGGCAAGCTAGGAACATATCTGGTGTCTAGAGTTGAGGGGGGACTCTATCAGAGGTTCTCCGTAAACAGGAGGTTAGGCTTCACAAGTGCCTGGCTATTCTCAGGATTCTACTGATCCTTACATTAATGTCTGGAAGCTATAAGGATCACTAACATGTCTGCACATTTTTCAATATTTAAAACCTCCATCTGCAGGTCTCCAGTCCTCTCCCCTATGTGAGTGAGCCTGCCCTGCCTGCTTCTAATGTAGCTAGCAGCAGGGACTGTGCGTAGGATCCAGTCAATGGGAAGCTGTGGGGGCGGAGTACTGGAATGCTGCTCTAATCACAGACTGTGGGTAGAATCCAGCCAATGGGAAGCTGTGGGGGCGGAGCACTGGAATGCTGCTGTAGTCACAGACTATGAGTAGGATCCAGCCAATGGGAAGGCTGTGGGGGCGGAACACTGGAATGATTCTTAGGGGCATGTTTACTAAACACCGTTGCTGTGCGGGTTCCCGTTAGTGTGCTGGTGCCATATAAGGAGTGGGCGGGCCAGGCAGATAAAAGAAAAAAACCAGACCGTACTTGTGTGCATTGCGCAAATGTGCGGGGCCCACATTAGCGCGTGGGAAGGCTAAGTGGGGCGCTGCTGCTTAACCAAACAACAGAGCTGTAGTACAACGGTGAAGACACTGACCTATGGTGAAGGGGCCAGGGATTCAAACCCCCAATGCGCTCAATGAAAAAGACCAGCTGAGGCATCAACTTTTATGGGCAAAAGTGGTGTAGGAGGTATATTGATTATGGGCGGCAGAAGGCGGCGCACTCTGTTTTTATACGGCATGAGGCGGCGCACTGTTCATTGTGGGCGGCAGATGGCGGCGCGCTGATAAAATGGGGCAACAGAAGGCGGCGAGCCTGTGGGCAGAAGGCGTCGCGCTGATGTGTGAGGGGGCAGCCCAATAGTGGGAGGGATAAGTGGCACGCTGATGTGCAAATAGCAGGAATGGAGCCATAGCACAATAGTTAAGACACTGACCACTTGTGCAGGCATCATGGGTTCAATTCCCCACAGTGACCATTAAAGACAGCTAGCTGAGGCATTATTTTAAGGGGCATGCCCATGTTGGGCGGCATAAGGCTGCGCGCTGTTAATGTTACGCGGCAGAAGGCGGCGCACTGCTAATTTTGTGCGCCACAAGACGGCGCGCCGATGGCTACAAGGCTGCGCGCTACTGCTCAAGCACAGGAACAGAGCCACAGCACAATGGCTGTGACACTGACCAATAGTGCAGAGACCAGGGGTTCAATCCCTCACAATGCCCATTGAAAAAGACTAGCAGAGGCAGTATGTTTTATGTTGTGGAGTGCTGTAGTAGGCCCACTAATTTTATTTTGTGATAACAACTAGAAAACGCACGCTCATAGCATGTTAACATAAGGCAGCCCATAAGGCACATGTGACAGTGCACCGTCCGCCAAGGCACCCTAGAATGTCCCCTATAGGGCAGCATGTATGTTGCGACACAGGATAATGTATAGTGCACCCTATATGGATGGCAACCATAAAGTGCCGTATACGGCGCCCCATAAAGCGCCCTCAGAGGCACCTTATGGGTACAGTACGGTCAGGGTGTTATTGCTGGCAGCAACATATGTACAGTAAATTAAAAAGATGCTGTAGACACCCCTATCACAGAACCCCACTGTGGGTTTGAACCCATGACCTCTGGTTGCACAGGGAGTGATGTAACCATTGGGCTACAACTCCATAGCTGTAAGCAAGCCCCTGGCTGGCTGCAGATAGCCTGCACGTCACCTCACAGACAGTCTGACGGTGTAAACAGGATAGGGTTAGGCCACACGTACCCATGATGAACTGCACATGCAAATTAACTGTCCACAGATGGACACAAGATGGGTAATGCACCCCCACAGCACCTCGGCCCTGTTGGGGGGAGTGACCGGGTGCACCCACACAGCACCTCGGCCTGGTAGGGGGGACTGACCGGGTGTTTTACTGGCACAGAGTAGCTACACACCGTTACATCGTGCGGGTTCTGTGCTCACCCTGAGTGTGCAATGAGGCGCCCAGGACCAGGTCCACAACACCGTCCATGGCTGATGGAGGCCAAGAGGGAGTTTCAAAGCAGTGTTAATGTGTAAGATAGCTAGTTTCTGCACAAACACCATGGATATCCCAGTCAGGCTCAGCAACCCCTGGGAACCCCCACCAGGGCCCCCCCTCCTCCCAGCAGCAAACATGGTCCCCCATCAAGAGATCCACACTGTACCTCCCTGCAAAGGTGGCAGCAGAGGGCAACATCAACCCCAGTCCTGCTGAGGAATGAACACCACCCCCACCCCACACAGCGCCACAACACAATAGCAGACAGACATAGGACCAGGATAAGGTAAGCTGCACCCCACCACCAGATATGCCACTGCAGCCTGCAAGCCATTCCAGCAAGACACATACCAGCTACAAACAGTCTGCTGGTTAGTCCATAGTGCATGTTCCCAATGGAGACACATGCACCCAGAACTGGTCTGCCAGCATACACAGCAAGCAGATAAATCAGTGACTGGGCCCCAAATAGAAACCCATATCTATCACATGAAAGAAATACTGTATAGCACTATGGGGGTGCCTAGCCATGCTGTGGTCACTGCACAGTCAGGGTGAGCGTGATCTCCCAGAAGGACATGCTTTGGCCACCCTGTCTGTGTAGGTGGTGGCCGGACACTACAATGTCCCTGCCAGTGCCCTATGCCCGGTGCAGATGCATCCTGGCCAGGCTACCCTGTCCTGGCTATACCCATGGTACCTTGCACCTCATTATGCACATTGGCAGGCCAATACTGGCAACAGTGCTGGCAGTGTGGGCTGTGGAAGGGGCTTGCAGCCAACACCCACTGTATAGCCAGACACACACTTCCACACCTATGCCATCATGGTGCTACTATTGAGGAAGTAATTAGCCTTGCCCACCAAACCGGTCCTGAGCACGGCAAGGCATGGATATGGTACGCAGTACAGCTGGGGGTAACTCCCCAGGGTGGTAAACACCGTCAGAGGCCAGGCCTGGAGCACGCACCGCAAACACCTAACACAGAGGTGTCCAAACCTGTCCTGGAGGGCCACAATCCTGCCAGGTTTTGGGATAGCCCTAATGAATATGCATGAGATATATATGCATTAGAGATATCCTGCCAACCTGACTGGTTTGTGGCCCTCCAGGACTGGATTTGGAGACCCCTGCTTTACACCTCTGTCATTTAAGATGGTGAGTGGGCAAGGTACAGATGTCCTAGACATCAAAAGGGTAGCTAGAATGTGTCACATTCATCCTCGATTCTCACCACCACCAAAAAGATGTCTAATGGACAATATTTTGGTGATGGTGAGAAGTGAGGAGGAATGTGACAAATTCTATCTAACCTTTTTGATGTCTTGGACATCTGCACCTTGCCCACTCACAATCTTAAATGACAGAGGTGTAAGGCAGGGGTCTCCAAATCCAGTCCTGGAGGGCCACAAACCAATCAGGTTGGCAGGCTATCTCTAATGCATATATATCTCATGCATATTCATTAGGGCTATCCCAAAACCTGGCAGGATTGTGGCCCTCCAGGACAGGTTTGGACACCTCTGACCTAACAGATTGTTCGGATGGGGTCAACTAGCAGTATGTGCGTAACGTATGGATATCTAGCTGCCTGTGCTCCTAGCAAACGTCTCAGAGCTGTGTACCATATACCTCAGGTGTAGGGTGACATTGGTAAGTTATGCAAGTGCTAGTTTTGGGAGATGCATGCAGGGTCCAATGGTCTGCCTCTCCAGGAGACATTGGCCAATGAGGCCTGTGGGTGTGGGTGTGTCTGCCCTAGATGGCTGCTGCTTTACGGCACAGATTCCCAACTCCAGTCCAGGTTTGCATCACACTGTTCTGGTTTTCCTGCTGTCCCTCATGGATATGCATGAGCTACATATACATACCATGGGTGTGGTGCATAGATATACAGCACAGGCATTTGTATGAGTGGCATCATGGAACCTGACTGGTGTGTGCCCCACCAGGACTGCATTTGGGTGATTCTGCTCTGGGTACTGGCCCTGTTCATGGTGTCTTTGCTCAGTGGGGTAAAAGATAGACGTATTGCCATTGCATATGTCCTCGCCAGGAAAGGTGTGCCCTTACTATCACTGTTTACTTGAGGGAAAAAATATGTGGGCAAGATTGGCAGTTGCCCCAGTTGGGCTTTGAACCTGTGACCTTCTGCTCTTGCATGCAGTGTCTGCGTGCACTGCACCACTGTGTAGCCACAGATTGGGTGGATTCCCTGGCATGTCCATGACTGTGGATCCAGCAGGGCCTGTCTGTTGCAGTCTGTTGCAGTGGATGGTGGCAGCCTGCACATGGCTAGGCCTCTGTCTTCTGTCGCTAGCAGCCACTGCCCCCTGCACCACATGTACTCGTCCGCCAACATGCTGGCATGATCTCCTCCCATAAAAAGCAGGTGACCTGATTGGAATGTGGCAGTACGGGACTGCATTTGGGGTACTTGGCTGTGGGTAATGCCCATTGTTGTGGTGTGTGTGCGTTGTTGGGTAAAATATGGGTGTTTTCCCCATGCTTATGTCACCTGCAATACAGGGGTGTCTGCGCTATCTGTGTTTAGTGGTGGGTAAAATATAGGGACTGGGCTGGCAAGTGCCCCAGCTGGGCTTTGAACCTCTGGTCCTAGAGGTACTGGCTCTGTCCACTGCACCACACTATGGCCACAGAGACAGTGCAGCCCCTGGAGGTAGTAAGCCTGGCAGGATGGAGTCACAAACCCTGCTCTACGCAATTTTACTGTGGGCATATGCACCCTGTCTGGTGACAAACGTGCACATCAACCACGGAAATGACCACGGGAACTGGGGGAAACAATATCACCACGCTGGGCAACAGTGATATTAATGGGCAACCATAGCAAACACTCCCAGGACAGCTCCACAACAGGAAATGTTGTTTGGAAGAGTCTACGCTCCGTAAACCCTTCCAAAATTCATTTCTTTTTTCTGGAGCTTTGTTGGGTGTGTTTTCTGTATTTGCCCATCACTATCACTGTTCCCCAGCTGAATTACTATTTTTAATAGTTCTGTTGTGGTCATTTCCTATTTTTATGTGCACTTTTGTGCTGTGCACATGTATCACACTGCTCACGTTTTGCTGGTTTCACCGGTTTTCCTGTACATTGCTGACGGAAATGGTTTCTCTTCCCTTTAAATGCTTTCTACCGCGAGTGTTTCACTCGCGGTAGTTTTTACATGCAAATTTGGGCCCGATACTGTGCGGGGACCCTCTCCCCTCCCACTCTCCACCCATTGACCCCGTCCCTCCGCCCCTCCGGAGCCTTCCTCCGCCCTCCTTTAGCCGTTCCACGCCTCTATCGGACATTTGCGGGCCCGCACTTGTACGGGGCCCGTTGGTGTGCCACGTACCTGTGCGGGGGTGACACGCACGTGTGCGTGGTGTTTAAACGCGTTTATGCGCGTTTCAGTGGCGCGTTGCCGTGCGCTATTTTGCGGCGCGCAAATTTGCGGACTTTAGTAAACATGCCCCTTAGTCACAGGAAGGGAGGAAAATTAGGAAATGAGCTGCGGTAAGTCCCTGTGTTGGATAAGTGAAGTATCTGCCTTTGGTGGAAGATGGAAGAGAAATGAAGCTCTTCCCGCCTCCCCTTCCCCCCCCCCCACCCCAAATTAAGCGCTTCAATGCATTTCTATAGGAAAAGTTTCCAGCAGCTGAAACATTCAAACACTGATTCACTAAAAAGGTGATTATGGAACAACTACAACAACTGTTGTAGTTGTTGTTATGGAAGGACAGACTAGATAGGCCTTGTGGTCTTTTTCTGCCATCATGTTTCTATGTTTCTATGAATTGCACACAAAAACAGAGGAAATCGTTTCACAGTACAAATAATGAACATACAAAAAAGTGGCACTCCCAAAGAACCAACACAGATAAAAACAATGTTAGAAGAATAAATATTAACAATACATTTTAATATACACCCATAAAACTGTACATATACTGTATAGGATATAAATAAATAAAGTTAAAACAACTTAAAAATGAGCCCGACAAGTTTCAGCACTACGTCTGCATCAGGATTATAAAACAGTTATACACAATACAGTGTCTATGTCAACTCCAGCTATTCCTGATATCTGTAGCTAGACATGAGACAGCCATTGTATTATGTATATATTTTTTATGCCTCTGATGTGAGTATAGTGCCAAGACATGTCAGGCTAATTTTTAAACTGTTTTAACTTTATTTAAGTCATATATATGTTCAGTTTGATGGGTGTATATTAAATTGTATTCCCAATATTTATTCTGAGATTATTTATTCTTCTAACATTATATATAGCTGTGTTGGTTCTTTTTTGTGTGTTGATTATGGAACTGCACTTGCCAAACAGCCCTTACTCTCCTCTCCCAATCACAGACCCACAGAGAAACAACACAGATATAAACAGACATAAATGCATAAACATACTAACATGTCTATCCATGCACATATAAACAAGAATGCAGAGACCGATACAAGCACATATGCAATGGCACACAAACATATGCACATACATACAGGCATGCCTGCAATTATCAGCCCACAAAAATACACGCAACAGAAAAAAATACAAAACAGAGGTCCTGGAAAAAATTCCATGAGCAATGCTCTGCATTCTTTCCTCACTTGTTAATAACTGTGCAATAAGTAACAGAATTTGAGAAATCACGAAATAGGCACAGGGGATAAATGTGAATTTATGAGTGGATCCTTTACATAAGAATGTCAGATAAGTTGTGAGACTGCACCTTGAATATTGTGTGCAATTCTAGTCGCCGTATCTTAAAAAGGATATAGCGTTATTAGAAAAGGTTCAGAGAAGAGCCACCAAAATGGTAAAGGGGATGGAAGGATAATCCTATGAAGAAAGGCTAAAAAGGTTAGGGCTCTTTAACCTGGAAAAGAGACGGCTGAGGGGAGATATAATAGAAGTCTATAAATTAATGGAGTGGAACGGGTAAACGTAGATCGATTGTTTACGTTATCAGAATATAGAAAGACTAGGGGACATGCAATGAAGCTACAGGGTAAACTATTTAAGACTAATAAGAGAAAATATTTTTTCACTCAACGTGTAATCAAACTCTGGAATTTGTTACCGGAGGATGTAGTGAAGGCTGTTAGTGTAGATGGGTTTAAAAAAGGTTTCGACAAGTTCCTTGAGGAAAGGTCCATAAACCATTATTAAGAAGGGACCCAGGATATCAATGATTGGCCCAGTACAAGCATTGTGGAACCTGTGTCTTTTGGGGAAACTGCTAGGTACGTATGACCTAGATTGGCCATTGTTGGAAACAGGATACTGGGCTTGATGGACCTTGGTCTGACCCAGTATGGCATATCTTATGTTCTTATGTAAGTTGTGCTGAGTCAGATCAAGGTCCATCAAACCCATTATCTTGTCTTCAATAGTATCCAGTCCAAGTCACAACTTCCTAGAAGATTCCTTCTCATGGCTCATTTCAAGGAATATGCAATGGTTAACTTAGGGGTATGTTTACTAAAACCCCGTTAGGTGCGCGCCGTGTTAGTGTGCGGGATGCCATAAAAGGAGTGGGCGTGTCAGTCTGAAAAAAGCAAACCGGGATTAATCATGCGCTAATGTGCGCTGTGCGCTTATGTGCGCTGCGCACATTAGCGCATGAGAAACGCGCGCGGGAAGCATAAGCAGGCGCGCTGATGTGCAAGTGCAGTAACAGAGCCACAGTACAATGGTTAAGACACTGACCAATGGTGTAGGAATCATGGGTTCAATCCCCCACTGTGCCCAATGAAGAAGGCTGGCTGAGGCATTACCTGTTATGTGTAATATTGCATTCTGAGGCATATTAATTTTATTTCAATTACTGCTACTAGCAAACGCACTCTCAAAGCACTGTAACATAAGGCGCCCCATAAGGTACCCCAGAGGGCACATTTTAAAGTGCACTGTCCGCCAAGGCACCCTACAATGTTGCTTAAAGGGTGGCCTATAGGGCGCCATATAGGGTGCCCAATGAGGCACGGCAAGGTTACTCTGATGGCAGCACTGCACATGTTAACATGTGGTAAGCTGAAGTAGGTGTGCTGACATACAAACAACAACAGCAGTGTAGCACAATGGTTAAGACACTGACTGATGGTGCAGGGATCATGGGTTCAATCCCCCACTGTGCCCAATGAATAAGGCTGGCTGAGGCACTACCTGTTATGTGTAATATAGCATTATGAGGCATTTTAATTACTGCTGCTAGCAAACGCACCCTCAAAGCACTGTAACATAAGGTGCTGCATAAGGTACCCCAGAGGGCACATTTTAAAGTTCACTGTCCGCCACGGCACCCTACAATGTCCCCTATAGGGCACCCTATAAGGCGCTCCATAGGACACCTTATAAGGCACCTTATACGGACTGGCACCCTATCAGTCACTCCATAGCATACTGTATAGTGCACCTTATATGGACGGTAACCATAAGGTGCCCTATAAAGCGCCCTCTGAGGCACCTTATGGGTACAGTACGCTGAGGGTGTTTTTGCTGGCAGCACTAATGTATGTTAAAAATAGATAATGCTTTGGACAGCCCTATCAAATAACCCCACTGTGGGTTTGAACCCATGACCTCTGGCTATAGCTCTACAGCTGCTAGCAAACCCCTGGCTGGCTGCAGAAGGACTGCAAGTCACCACACAAACAGTCTGCTGTGGTCACCAGGATAGGGTTAACCCACCCATACCCATGATGCACTGCACATGCAAATCAGCAGTCTACAGATGATCACAAGATGGGGTATGCACCCCCACAGCACCTCGGCCTGGTAGGGGGAACTGACCGTGTGTGGTACTGGCACAGAGTAGCTACACAACGTCATATTGTGCAGGTACGGCACTCACCCAGAGGGTGAGGTGGGGCGCCCAGCACCAGGTCCACAGCAGAGATAGGCCAGGCTGCAGGTCCCCAGCAGTACTAATGTGTGAGATAGGTAGTTTCTGCAGACACACCTTGGATATATCTGTATGTCTCAGTCAGGTGTAGCCCCTATGGACCCCTAGGAGGATTATGTACCACCACCCTCCTCCTCCATGGCTGAGGGTGGTAAATAGGGTCTCCCATCAACAGATCAACATTCTACCTCCCTGCAATGGTGGCAGTAGAGAAGACCATCAACCCCAGTCCTGCTGGGGAACAAACACCCTACAGGGCAGTCAATGCAGCACTGTACACATCCATAACACAACAGCAGACAGACATTAGGCCTTGATATGTTAAGCTGCACCCCACCACTATCTGATATTCTCCTGCAGCAAGCCTTCAGCCGCTGCACCCTGCAAGGCGCTCCATCAGGACACATACCAGCTGCAAACAGTCTGCTAGCTAGTCCATAGTCCATGTTCCTGGTAGAAATGCATGCACCCAGAACTGGGATGTCAGCACACACACCAAGCAGATAAGTCAGTGACTGGGCCCCAAAAGAAAACCCATAAATATCACATGAGAAAAACACTATACAGCACTATGGGGGTGCCTAGCCATGCTGTGGTCACTGCACAGTCAGGGTGAGAGTGATCTCCCAGCAGGACATGCTGTGGCCACCCTGTCTGTGCAGGTGGTGGCCGGGCACTACAATGTCCCAGCCAGTGCACTATGCCCTATGCAGATGCATCCTGGCCAGGCCACACTGTCCGGGCTATACCCATGGTACCTTGCTCCTCATTATGCACATTGGCAGGCCAATACTGGCAACAGTGCTGGCAGTGTGGGCTGTGGAGGGTGTTTGCAGCCACCACACACTGGATAGACAGATACACACTCCCACACCTATGCCAGCATTGTGCTACTCTAGAGGAGTTTAGCAGCCCTGGCCACCACACCAGTCCTGGGCACAGTGCAGGCATGGATATGGTACGCAATACTGTTGGGGGTCACTCCCCAGGGTGGTAAACACTGTCAGAGACCAGACCAGAAGCCCACTCCACAGACATCAGAAAGGTTGCTATGATGGAGCTCAATCAGCAAACTGTGCTTAACGTAGGAATTGGTATCTGCCAGTCATCATAGCAAACGTTTGATAGCTGTGTACCGTATTCCCAGGTGTAGGGTGGCATTGCTAAGGTATGCAAGGGCTAGTATTGGGAGATGCACGCAGGGCCCAATGTCCTATCTCTCCAGGAGGCATTGGCTAATGGAGCCTGTGGGTGTGGGTGTGGGTGTGTCTGCCCCTGTTGGCTGCTGCTTTACGGCAGAGGTTCCCAACTCCAGTCCTGGTGTGCCAAACACTGTTTGGGTTTTCATGCTGTCCCGCATGAATATGCATGAGATACATCTGCATACCATGGGAGTGGTGCATAGATATGCAGCACAGGCATCTTTATTAGAGGCAGCATGGAACCTGAATGGTGTTTGGCCCTTCAGGACTGCATTTGCGAGACTCTGCTCTAGGTAATATGTCTGTTTATGGTGTCTTTGCTCTGTAGGGTAAAATGTAGGTGTCTTGGGCATGTTTACGTCATCTGCAGTAAAGGTTCTGTCTGTATTAGCACGTTGTAGTAGTGGGTAAAATATGGGGACTGGGTTGGCAGGCACCATAGCTGGGACTTGAACCTGTGACCTTCTATCTCCAAACACACTGGTTGTGTGCACTGCACCACCTTGTTGCCACCAAGACAGTGCATTCCCTGGTGATACCATGACTGTTTGTCCAGCAGGGCCTGTCTGTTGCAGTGCATGGCACCCACCTACACATGGTCTGCTCTGGGCAGCTGCCACTGCCCACTCCACCAATAGTACCCCTCCGCCACCATGCTGACATGGCCTTATATTGGAGACAGCATACAACCTGAATGATATGTGGCCCTCCAGGACTGAATTTGGGGGACTCTGCTCCAGGTAATGCGCATGTTTCTGGTGTCTGTGCTCGGTGGGGTAAAATATAGGCGTTTGAACCATGCGTATGTTCTCTGCAATAAAGGTTTGTCCTTACTATCACGGTTTGGTAGCGGGTAAAATATGGGGACTGGATTGGCAGTAGCCCCAGCTGGGACTTCAACTTGTGACCTTCTGCTCCTGAACACACTGGCTGTGCTCACCGCACCACACTGTGCTCACAGAGACAATGCAGTCCCTGGAGATACCATGGTTGTTTGTCAGACAGAGCCTGTCTGTTGCAGTGCATGGCACCCACCTACACAGTGCTATCCCATGGTCGGCTCTGGGCAGCTGCCACTGCCCCCCCTCCACCACCAGTACCCTTCTGCCATGAAGCTGACATGCCCTTCTGCTGGTGGTGTGCAGTCTCAAGCCATCCAGCTGCTGCACCCTCTTTTTAGAGCTTCTAAAATGACCCCTATACTAGAATGTATTTTTTCAAACAGTGTATAATTAAGGGGTATGTTTACTTAACCGCGCTAATATGCGCTACTGTGCGCTAATGTGCGCTACTGTGCGCTAATGTGCGCTGCGCGCCGTTATAGTGCGCTAAGGTACCTTAGCGCATGCTAATGTCGCGTACGGGGCACAAATTTGCACGCTCATGTGCGCGGCGTGCTAATGTGCGATGAGGGCGGGGAAAGGCTCCCGGAGGGCGGAGGAAGGCTCCCCAGGGGCGGAGAGAAGGGGTCAATGGGTGGAGAGTGGGAGGGGAGAGGCTCCCCGCACATTAGCGAGGCTGAAATCCAAGGCAAAAAATACCGCGAGTGAAAACCTCGCGTTAGAGCCGATTTAAAGGGAAGAGAAACCATTTCTGTCAGCAATGTATAGCAAACCCAGGGAAACCTACAAAAAAGTGATAAGTGTGATACATGTGCATGGTACAAAAGTACAAATAAACATTGAAAAGGACCCCAACAAAATTTAAAAAAATTA
Source organism: Ichthyophis bannanicus (assembly GCA_033557465.1). Classification (NCBI taxonomy): domain Eukaryota; kingdom Metazoa; phylum Chordata; class Amphibia; order Gymnophiona; family Ichthyophiidae; genus Ichthyophis; species Ichthyophis bannanicus. The sequence goes on along the minus strand of CM066043.1, from coordinate 32,345,667 downwards.
AAATCAAGCTGGGCAATAGTGATAGTAATGGGAAACATCAAAAAACACTCCCAAGAAAGCCCCAAAAAATAAATATGAATTTTGGAAGGGTCTACGCTCCGTCCCCATACAAGGTGAATGATCCCACAGTGAAATAGGACAGGTTTCCTATGGCATGCACATGTTCCACAACAGCAGGGCGGGCATGTCGGAATGGGCAACTGGACAGATGCTGGGAAAGGGGATACAGAGGGCTGCAGGCGGCACATGCTGTGGTGTAGCTGGGGCACAGTACGGACTAAGCAGATGCCTAGATGGCACTTAGGAATGCTGAAACTGAACAGCAGCCAGACAGCAACTGATGAGGGCCCAACATGGGCACGAGAGTGTTTATCACAGTGTCACAGGGGATAGTACCCAGCAGGTACCCCCAAGGGCACAGAACATTGGCAGGCGGTGTTGGGGGGAAGCGTGGACGCCTATGCAGGCACCCCTACCCCAGAACACGCACCATAGGCAGCCACCTACCTGCACACTGGATGGCTTGAGACTGCACACCACCAGCACCACCAGCAGAAGGGCATGTCAGCATGATGGCAGAGGGGTACTGATGGTGGAGGGGTGGCAGTGGCAGCTGCCCAGAGCCGACCATGGCCTAGCCCTGTGTAGATGGGTGCCATGCACTGTAACACAGGCCCTGCCGGACAAACAGTCATGGTATCACCAGGGAACGCACTGTTTCTGTGGCAACACGGTGGTGCAGTGCACACAACCAGTGTGTTTGGAGGCAGAAGGTCACAGGTTCAAATCCCAGCTATGGTGCCTGCCAGCCCAGTCCCCATATTTTACCCACTACTACAACATGCTAATACAGACAGAACCTTTATTGCGGATGAAGTAAACATGCCCAAAACACCTACATTTTACCCTACAGTGCAAAGACACCATAAACAGGTGCATTACCTAGAGCAGAGTCTCCCAAATGCAGTCCTGGAGGGCCAAACACCATTCAGGTTCCATGCTGCCTCTAATAAAGATGCCTGTGCTGCATATCTATGCACCACCCCCATGGTATGCAGATGTATCTCATGCATATTCATGAGGGACAGCATGAAAACCCAAACAGTGTTTGACACACCAGGACCTGAGTTGGGAACCTCTGCCGTAAAGCAGCAGCCAACAGGGGCAGACACACCCACACCCACACCCACGGGCTCCATTAGCCAATGCCTCCTGGAGAGGTAGGACATTTGGCCCTGCGTGCATCTCCCAATACTAGCCCTTGCATACCTTAGCAATGCCACCCTACACCTGGGAATATGGTAAACAGCTATCAAACGTTTTCTATGATTACTGGCAGATACCAATTCCTACGTTAAGCACTGTTTGCTGATTGAGCTCCATCATAACAACCTTTCTGCTGTCTGTGGAGTGTGCTTCAGGTCTGGTCTCTGACAGTGTTTACCACCCTGGGGAGTGACCCCCAACAGTATTGCGTACCATATCCATGCCTGCACTGTGCCCAGGACTGGTGTGGTGGCCAGGGCTGCTAAACTCCTCTAGAGTAGCACAATGCTGGCATAGGTGTGGGAGTGTGTGTCTGTCTGTCCAGTGTGTGGTGGCTGTAAACACCCTCCACAGCCCACACTGCCAGCATTGTTGCCAGTATTGGCCTGCCAATGTGCATAATGAGGAGCAAGGTACCATGAGTATAGCCCGGACAGGGTGGCCTGGCAAGGATGCATCTGCACAGGGCATAGGGCACTGGCTGGAACATTGTAGTGCCCGGCCACCACCTGCACAGACAGGGTGGCCACAGCATGTCCTGCTGGGAGATCACTCTCACCCTGACTAGGCACCCCATAGTGCTATATAGTGTTTCTCTCATGTGATGTTTATGGGTTCTCTTTTGGGGCCCAGTCACTGACTTATCTGCTTGGTGTGTATGCTGACATCCTAGTTCTGGGTGCACGCATTTCCACCAGGAACATGGACTAGCTAGCAGACTGTCTGCAGCTGGTATGTGTCCTGATGGAGCGCCTTGTAGGGTGCAGCGGCTGAAGGCTTGCTGCAGGAGAATATCAGATAGTGGTGGGGTGCAGCTTAGCATATCCAGGCCTGATGTCTGTCTGCTATTGTGTTATGGATGTGTACAGAGCTGCATTGACTTTCCTGTAGGGTGTCTGTTCTCCAACAGGACTGGAGTTGATGGTCCCCTCTACTGCCACCATTGCAGAGAGGTAGAATGTGGATCTGTTGGTGAGAGACCCTGTTTATCACCCTCAGCCCTGGAAGAGGAGGAGGAGGAGGGTGGTGGTACATAATCCTCCTAGGAGTCCATAGGGGCTACACCTGACTGAGACATACAGATATATCTAAGGTGTGTCTGCAGAAACTACCTATCTCACACATTAGTACTGCTAGGAACCTGCAGCATGGCCTATCTCTGCTGTGGACCTGGTGCTGGGCGCCCCACCTCACCCTCAGGGTGAGTGCAGTACCTGCACAATGTGACGGTGTGCAGCTACTCTGTGCCAGTACCACACACGGTCAGCTCCCCCTACCAGGCCGAGGTGCTGTGGGGGTGCATACCCCATCTTGTGATCATCTGTAGACTGCTGATTTGCATGTGCAGTGCATCATGGGTATGGGTGGGTTAACCCTATCCTGGTGACCACAGAAGACTGTTTGTGTGGTGACTTGCAGTCCTTCTGCAGCCAGCCAGGGGCTTGCTAACAGCTATAGAGCTGTAGCCCACTGGTTACTTCACTGTCAGTGGAGCCAGAGGTCATGGGTTCAAACCCACAGTGGGGTTATTTGATAGGGCTGTCCAAAGCATTATCTATTTTTAAAGTACATTAGTGCTGCCAGCAATAGCACCCTCAGCGTACTGTACCCATAAGGTGCCTCAGAGGGCGCCCTACAGGGCACCTTATGGTTACCGTCCATATAAAGTGCACTATACAGTATGCTATGGAGCGACTGAGGTGTATAAGGTGCTTTATAAGGTGTCCTATGGAGCGCCTTATAGGGTGCCTTATGCGGCACCTTAGGTTACGGCATGTGAGGGTGTGTTTGCTGGCAGCAATAATTAAAATACAAATAAAATGCTTCAGGAAACAACACTTATATGTCAAAGCTGATGCCTCAGCTAGCCTTATGTTTTGGGCACACTGGGGACTGAACTCATGACCCCTGTATCATCAGTCAGTGCCTTAACCATTGTGCTACACTGCTGTTTCTCCTTGCATTTCAGCGCACCTACTTAAGATTTCCATGCGTTTAAATGCACAGTGCTGCCATCAAAAACAGTGCTATGACCTTGCTGTGCCTCATAGGGCACCCTATATGGCACCCTATACGCCACCCTTTCAGCAACATTGTAGGATGCCGTGGCAGACAGTGCACTTTAAAATGTGCCCTCTTGGGTACCTTATGGGGTGCCTTATGCAGCACCTTATGTTACAGTGCTTTGAGAGTGCGTTTGCTAGCAGCAGTAATTAAAATAAAATTAAAAAGCCTCATAATGCAATATTACACATAAATGGCAGAGCCTCAGCCGGCCTTATCCATTGGGCCCAGTGGGGGATTGAATCCATGACCCCTGCACCATCTGTCAGTGTCTTCACCATTGTACTGCAGCCCTGTTCCTCTGTTTGCACATCAGCGCGCCTGCTTATGCTTCCCGCGCGCATTACTCATGCGCTAATGTGCGCGGCGCACAACAGCACACACGCTAATCCCATTTTGCTATTTTTGACCGGACCGCCCACTCCTTATATGGCATCCTGCAGACTACCGCGGCGGTCACGTTAAGAGGGTTTAGTAAACATACCCCTAAGAGTCTAAGCAGCTTACAAAAAACAAGGCCAAGAAGACTTTGCATAGAATAGGACACAGTTACAATGGAACAAAGGTAAATTACATATAGCAGTGGTAAATAAAATCTATGAACTGACATTTTTGCATCATTACTTGAGAAATGCTCTAAAAACAAGTGAGTTTTCGATTTTTTTTTAAGTCCAATAGGTCATGATTGGTATGGAGTTTGGCCGCAAGCATGTTCCAAAGAGCTGGAGCAAAGAGGGAATAGGCTTTCCTCGAGGTTGTGTGATTAACCTTGGCACTTACAGATGGGACGAGTAATATGTTAAGGAATCCTGATCTTCTGGTTCTATTATCAGGCATCATCTGAATAAGAGATCGAGGAAAGTAGCAGATAAGCCTTGAGTGATTTTGAATGTTGTAAACAATGATTTGTATTTAATTTGTTGCAACATAGATAGCCAGTGTAGTTGCTTAAGAAGCAGTGTAATGTGCTCCAATCCTGAGACACTGAAGAGAATGTGAACAGCAGTATTCATGGCTAGCTGGAATGGATAAGTGGTGTACCTTGCAGTACAGTAGTCAAAATATGGAAAATAAGATCCTGCAGGACAGAGCAAAAGTCATGTGGCTTAAGGAGTGCCTTGAGGCACCATGCGCTCTTAAGCTAGTAATAGATGCTTTTCACAGTGCTTTTATGCGTGAAGAAAAAGAGAAGCGTTGATCCAAAGTGATGCCTAAATAACGTACCTCTGACTTGACTTGCAAGTGAATACTATCAAAGGAAATGTATGACAGTGGAATAAACTTAATATCCCTAGTGATAAATAGGTCTTCTGTCTTTTTATAATTTATAGTCAAATTATGTTGGGTTAGCCAATGTACTGTATAATAGATTTGAAACATTCTCTCAGATGAGAGACGTCAGGTTTGGTGGTGTGGATGGGAGTGTATATCATCATATCATCAGCATATAAATGGTAGTAGATATTATGTTTTGCTATGATGAAGCAACTGGTTGAAGAAAAAGGTTAAATAATAAAGATTACAGTGACGATCCTTGAGGGACTCCTTGGTGTTATATGTATGCAGAAGAACCCATTTTGACCTGTAACTGCCAGTTGGAGAGGTATGATCAAAACCAA